>OW240916.1:201491858-201574663 GCA_933207985.1 Pelobates cultripes | reverse complement strand
GAATAAGAAGAAGGGGCAGCTCTATAGGACAGGGGCCAAGACAGGGAGCTCTTTCACACTACGCGCGCACACACACAATGCATCCCTATACATACACAGAAACACAACATGCTTCCCTTACACACAGAGAAACACACAATGCATCCATTACACACACACACACAATGCAACCCTTACACACAAAGACAATGCATCCTTTGCACACACACAGAAACAGACAATGCAAACCCGTACACACGCATGCAAACACACACACTTCTTTTCTTACATACACACAGAAACACAATGCATCTCATGCACACACCTTGCATCCCTTATGCATACAAACACAGATTCACACAATGCATCCCTTACACACAACCAGAAACACATAATACATCCCTTATACACAAATACACACTGCTTCCACTACACACAAACACACGGCATCACCTGCACAAACTGGTAACCCTAAACACTACATACCATAAGCACACATATTAGATCCTCTACAATAACACATAACACATCCCCTACACACTCCACTCCCTGTGAGCGAACTCGTGGGTGGGTGGAACTTATGAGTGGGCCTTATGGGCATACTCACCGTCAGGCCCTGGGGCCCAGACCTTGAGCTGTGTAAGGGGCCCCAAAAAATTGAGCTGCTTCCAATTCTCCCAGAACATTGAATTTTGTGACCACAGTTGCAAACAGCCTCCAGAGATCCTGTTCTACACCAGACCAGTGGAGCCAAACTGCAGCCCATCATCATCCTCATCTGCTTGTAAGTAGGCAATCTAGTATATTATTAGTGACACTAATCTATAATTTACCTCACATTAAAGGGACACTATAGCTTAATGAAGTGGTTCTGGTGTCTATAGCTGGTCCCTGCAGGCTTTTTAATGTAAACACACACTGTGTGCAGCACTGGCGTTAGTTCATATGGCAGATCATATGGGTGGGGCATTGTGATGTGACATGAGGGGGCAGCAAATTTTTATTTTGTCTAGGGCGGCAAAAATCCTTGCAGGGAGGGAGCTGCGTGAGCTGCGCTGGCTCTGCTCCCCAGCACGCAGCTGAATGAGACCAGCGCCGGAATATGACGTCATATTCCGGCGCCAGTCTCATTCAGCAGCGCGCGAGGGCGGGAGGGCACTAACACAGGAAGCACCTCTAGTGACCGTCTGAGTGACTGTCACTAGCAGTGTCACTTTGAAGCAATGTAAACACTGCCTTTTGTCTGAAAAGTCAGTGTTTACGTTGAAAAGCCTGTAGGGACATGCTATAGACACCAGTACCACCACATTAAGCTGTGTGTGTGCGTCTGCTAGTGAGTGAGCTTGCTTGCATGCGTGTGCCTGCTAGTGAGTGAGCTTGTGTTTTTATGTCAATGAGCTGATGTATATCAGTAAGATTGTTTGTCTATGAGGCTGTATATCAATGAGCTTGTGTGTGTCACTGAAATGTCAGTGAAATTGCCTGTGTCTGCATGTGCCTATGCTTACTGTATAATTAAACGTTTTACCCTGAAAGGACCAATATTTTATATTAGAAAAAGCAATATATATATATATATATATATATATATATATATATATAACTCAATCATCTGTCCTGGCAAGACATAGCCTTACATATTACACGCGACAATATATGGCGCAGTGACTTATGGGGCTGGCACAAATTTTTTTTCCAGGGCTGCTTTGTATCCCCAGTCCGGCCCTGCCTCGTGTGCGGTCGGTCTAAATTATACCCCAGTGGCGTTTTGGCTGCGTTCCTGGGATCTGAGCGCTTTTCGAATATCTTGGGCATTCAGACCCAAGCTATCCGAGGATATAGGACCTGAGGGGGTACTGCATATTTTGGGATGTTGAATATTTTACATGTCCTGGACCTGACAGCTAATGCAATTATCTTGTGTATTTTACCCTGTCTACTCTCAGGTCCAGTGTTGCAAATATTGCAGATCTCTTTTCTACTGCCTTTACAAGGCCTCTCCTTCTAATCCAGCCCTAACTTTCTGTGGCTATCCAATCACAGAGGTCCCAATGCATCTCAATTAGATGTTTTTGCAAGGTAGGTGCTCTGGGTAATTACCTGCCTCTTGAGTTTATCTTCACTGAGCTGAACAAGCAGGTAGTAACAAAACCTATTGTCTTTTTGGCAGCAATGTATGAAAGTTCCAATTTCTATTGAAAGCTGTACTTTTTGTAAAATGAAATATGAAATATTTGAAAATAAAAGACACACTCTTCACACATAGGGACACACCAAGCACCGTAACTACATAGACTTTTTTTGTCTCATATATGATGCATAAGGTTAAGGCTAATTGTCCATGCCTTCCTTCTTTTTTGTTCATCAGAGCCTGTATAGTACCTGTGTTCATACCTGATTAGCATGAAATAAGCTCATCAGCCACCTAACAGAAACCCCAGCAAGTCTTCCTTTAGCTTGCCAGGTTGTTTCATTCATATAATTTAAAAACTAGCTTCATATAAATGCTTTCTGGGAACTGGTTTTCAGGCCAAGATCAGGATAACAGAGAGCAAGAATAGTCAAACAAGCCGAGGTCAGAAAACAGGAAATCCAATACATTGTATAAACACACTCTCAGGTAACAAAAACCACAACAGGGCAAGGAAACAAGGACAACCAGGAAGTATTTATACTCTATACTGGGCAGTGATTGGTCACAGAGGACCATAATGTCACAAGCCTATACACATCATCAAAAAGTGACACATGGGCTGACACTATAAAAGGAGACTAATGGGAGGGGTCCACATTATATATGATGTCATAATAAGGAACCAGAAAGTTCGGGATAAATTTCTGTGATCGCACAGTGCCGCGAGGGACAGGTATCGTGACACACACACACAATGTTTAACCAACACACACTATTACTGAGAGAGACACACAAATACACACTAACATACACACATACACACTCACTAATAGACACACATAGACATTTACAGATATACACACTCACTCAGTTATACACACTCACTAACAGGCACATGCTCGCATTCACTGACAGACACATACACACAGTGCCGGTGCAAGGATTCTCGCTGCCCTAGGCAAGAATCCATTTTGCCGCCCCCTCATGAATGCAACTACACTCCCTCAGAGGTTTATTCACTAAACTCTGAATTCTAGTGAAGAGACTGTAGCGGAATGGACCATGCTACCATATTCTTATAACGGCACAGGGCTGTCCGTGCCCATTTCCCCCCTCCTCGTTGTCCCCTATGTTTGGGATTTACAGTACATGTGCGAGACATACGCCCTTCTCTTTGAAACCTAAGCTTTTCCCCTGGTTCGCCTGGCCTTTTGTCCAATTCCATTCCTCTAAGTGGTTGCCACGGTTTTGTTTGACAACCGAACAAACTACCAAACGGTAGACCACCTCCTAAATACAGCAGTTTGCCTGTATTCTCCTGTTTTGTGTCGGTCTGTCTCCGTGTCCACTTTCGGCTTCCAGAAGGCTACAAGACAGGTAATCTATTATCCGGTGCCTTTTAAAACGAACCTGTCGATTGTCTATCTGCCTCCTGAGTGTATGTATGCGTGTGAGACAGCTGGTGTGTGGTTTATGCTTTATTATCATTATAGCTTGACTGCCTAGCGGGCAGGGAACGCATCCGCCCAGTTAAGGGCTGGGAACTGCCTAGAGAAAGGCTGGGAATATTGTCCGGCCGGTGAAGGGCTGGGAACCGCCTAGAGAAAGGCTGGGAATATTACTGTACTGTTCAGAGTAGAACAGGGTTTATTTACTGTTTAGTTGTTTCTATGTCCGTAGTTATACTGTTCTTTGTTATATTATGTTTTCTATTTAGTTGTAGTCATAGTGTGGGTACCCTAGTTGTGTGTGTGTGTTGTGTGGCTTGTCCTTGATTCCGGATTATATGCGCATCTCTACATCTGTAACTCCTGTAAATGTATTCTGATTAGTCTCTCTACGTTCACCTTTTCCCTTATTCTCTACCTCTCCTGTACTTGTTGCCCAGAGCTGTGTTAGTCACTCACGCTCGCCCGCTCAGATCCGTGGCCACCATCTCAGGTGGGCGGATCCTCTGACTAGTCTACGTTTAGGGAAGACGCACGGGAATCAATTCTTCGTGGCAGTCGAGCACTGTAGACATTCCTTCTTTTTTTTCTCTCTCTCTCTCTGTCCTTCTTACAGGGAAAGCCTTGTTTGGTAAAAATGGGACAAGAACACGCCAGACCCTCCAAAGGCTACTTAGCTTGTGATATTGTTAAGGAGAGAGCAGGGGAAGAGGCTATGTTAAAAATAAAGAAGATAGCAAAGATTTGTGGTTTTCAGATGTCACCCAGTGGTAGATTACAGCCAGAGTTTTGGAGGAAATTGCTTATTGATAACGAGGGCTTGCTATTGGATAATGGGTTGACGAAAGCCGTGGAGGCTTGGTATCGGGTAGCAAGAGGACTCAAGCGGGAGGGTTGGTCAGAGGAAGAAATAGATTTTGAAGGACAAACGATTTATGTATATCACAGAAATGTTTGTAATGATGATTCGTCTCTTGATGTTCCCCGGCCACCGCCCTATGATGGCGCCCAGAATACCATGAATGAATCTCGCCCCGCCTCCCCAGTTACTGCACAGTCGCCACCTCCAATTGTCATAGGTCCTTCTGTCCCCACTCCTCTGTACCCCATTCTCGGGGCGGATGGATCCTATTATTCCCCTGTCCCTCTCCCGCCTACCTCCACACTTCCCATTATTCCGGTCCCCCTCCCCTCTGATCCCGCCCCTCTTCCACCTTCCCTTGTCGCTACTGATGCCGTCCCTCTGCTACCTCCCTCCATCACTTCTCCCGACATCACCCCTCTCCCACCTCCCCCTGTCATCCCTCCTATTTCTGCTCCCCTCGCACCTTTTACGTATTGCCTCCCCTGACGCCCCTCTAGTTCCTCTTCCTGTTGTTCCTTCTGCTCCTGTTCCCCTCTCGCCTTCACCCATTGTTCCCCCGTCGCATTTCTCTCTGCCATATCCCCCTCTTCCCTTGCTATTCCCTCTACTCCTGCTCCTACCTCTCCTCTCCTCACTACCCCTTCCGTCCCCGTTCCAGATTCCCCTTGTAAAGGATCATTCTATTCGTGCAGTGCTGATCCTTGTAGCTTCTCGCAAAATACAGCTGAAACAAAGTGATTATAGCTTCCAATCCCCCAAGCATGAGTCGAGACTTCATGAAGGGGTAAAACGATCTGATTTAATGGGAGCTACCTGCCCGGTATTTATGCAGGTCTCCCACCTGGTGGACACTCCCCTAGGGGACCAGATGGAAGACTGGGACAAAAGAATTACAGTAGCCAATCGCAGTGGCTCCAACATAAGCACTCCCCTTTACATAGGTAAATCCCACCTCTCTATCCTGGAGATAATTAACTTAAGTTAGTAAAAGAAACCTTGATTATCTCAAGGTAGAGAAAAACATGGCTTTTTATATATTCCCCAAACAGTATAAAAATCTATAACTTATATTTTACTGCACATTAACTTTAAGTCCCACATACCCCCAGATAGCTTGGATCTGAGCGCACATTATAGGCGAATAGCGCTCAGATCCCACGAACACAGTTCTCAATATCGTCGAATGAAGTTTGGACTTCACCGGCGGTTCCATAACTGTAGCTATCTGGGGTCGGTCTATTTCGCATCGCATTAAAGTCCCGAACGGTGAAATGTTCCTGGCATTCGTGTGTTTCCAGCCGTATCAACGGGGATCTTGGTAGGCACCAGCGGTGTTCGGCAGAATAAGTGTCCGAAAAGAGTTCCAGGGCATCGCCGCCATTTACCGCTGAGCGTTCGACAATTTAAAATGGCGACCGCCACGTGTTCGGCAGATGAACGTGGACCACCAAGCTGTTCCTCAATTACTCTGTGGTTAACCGCAAGGTCTGGGCAGTTAATGAGCGCCACACGACCTCAGTAGGAGGTCGGGTGATTCGGCAGTTTGTTCGTTTTATTGGTATTTGCACAAAATCACCACACACACGCATAAATAACCGAAAAGGCTGTTTCTCATAGTCTGGTTAACAGGGGATTTCGTTACACCCCTCCTCTTCTCGCCTCCAATCCTGTTGTCCCTCCCTCCTTTGGTCTTTCGTCACTCCCTCTCTGCTTCCCTTGCTATTCCCTCTACTCCTGCTCCTTCCTCTCCTCTCCCCACCACCCCTTCTGTCTCCGTTCCAGATTCCCCTCCTCTTCCCGCCTCCAATCCTGTTGTCCCTTCCTCCTTCGATCTTTCGTCACTCATCTCTGCCCTCTCCGCTCATCTCCCTGGGCCTACTCAGCCTGCCCCCTCACCCAGTCTGACTCCTGTCTCCACCTCCCTCATGGCAACTCCCAGTTACCCAATCATGATCGTTGGGTCGAATAAATCTACCGTGTCGGGACAGCCTCATGCTGTAGGCGCTTCTCCTGCCGCGTCAGGTTTCTATCCCACTACCTCCCAGTTAGTTACTCCCCAGGCCATCGCTGTCGGTTCTCCCGGCTCCGATGCTCCAGCCGCTCAAGCCCCTAATTCACCAGATGTTGCCAGCTATCATGGTCTCCCATTCCTGGTTCCCCCCGAGGATGACAATGTGCAGGTGCTTGGCCCATTCTGTCCTTCGAATAATAGGGTTTCCCTTATTTAGTATTCCCTTAGACACTCTCTTACTAGTTGCTAAGGCCCTAGAATCTGCTCTACAGCCACCCCAAAGGAAAAGTAATCCTCTTATGTTTCCCGTTTATAGCCCTGCCACCAGACCCGCCCCAGTCCCCCCAGGATATCCCGTGCTATCTACCCTGCCAGCTGCACAAGGCCAGCACATGACACCAGCCCCTAGGCCTCAGACCAGGGCATGCTTTAATTGTAACCAGCCAGGCCATTTCTGGAGAGATTGCCCACACCCCTGGGTGCCTAGACAGCCGACCACTAGACCATCTAATCCTGAGTTCAGCTATCCCATGTACCCCAATGCCCCTGTAGCCATGTCTGGTGGTCTCCAACCAGGTAACCCTCCTCAGGAATATGCCCAAGCTGTCTACCAGCCCTCTCCCCCACCCCGCAGCTATGCTCACCCTTCCCCTGGTAATTACGATACAGATGATTTCCAACAAGATGACCGCCCTGCACCCAGTCATTATTGCCCTACACGTCAAACCCATCAGACCAGCCACTCCACCACACCCCCACGTCACTACACTGACCCTGATCAATCGCATCTAGACCTTGTACAATAGGTAACCGGCAAACCTGTGTCTAACACCCCTGTCATGGCAGTGTCTACAGGGGACAAGGGGGGACCTCTCGCTACAGTTGTCCTACCAGTTGAGGGTCATCCTACTACCTTTTTAGTTGACACAGGTGCAGCCCGCAGTGTTCTCAGAGAACAAGACCTGCCTGACCCATCTTATCTATCCGACACAGATGTTTCTTGTGTAGGGGTTGATGGTACCCCCCGAAACAACCCATTAACTAAGCTCTTGCGGGTTGGTTCTGACATTCTCTCTCGGTTTGTTGTCTCATCCATTTGTCCAATTAACCTTTTAGGAGCAGATGTTCTGTCTTGTCTTCAAGCTTCTATCTCCTTTACTGCTGATGGCCAGGTTCAATTACTAACCCCCTTTCTTGCAAAGATACTTCAGTCCTTTGCTCTCTGCCCCTACTACTACATATGACATCCCCCCACTGAGGAGATAAGGGTCCCTTATTTCAAGAGTGTTGAAATTAAAAATGTATTTCATCTCTTCTTTGCCCAATTTGTTAATAAAATTCCCTCCTCTCCAATCTTTTTGTACAACTTTTAAAACACAGAAAAAAAGTTCTTTGGGATTTTAGTTGTGGGTTATTTTGAAATGCTGGGAAACACTATATGTATCAAGACCTTTTGTTATGTTGCGGATATGTTCCGCAATTCTAATATTTAGTGGATGGATTGTTCTACCTATATATAAAAGATATAACTTTCCCACCTGCACCTGTGGTGAGCCTTTCTTATAGGCTCCATATTTGTGAGTACCATATCCTAGAGTTACTCATTTGTATACTGTATCTTATTGAATTGCACTAGGCTTGGGCCTTGTCTTTTTGTCTTTTGCAGTGATACCATATGTGAATACCAACTACACTCCACCTTTTTTTGTATGTATGCATGTTGGTAAAATGCCTATTTACTCAATATAACTACAATCAGCATTATTCAACTTTCTATGTGATTTACCTAAAATGGCCGCTAGGGAGTTTCCCTTTGACATCGACTAACACCCTCATTAACAAGATGGCGCTGGAATCTGGGGGAGACCGACAAGATACCAGTGACATCACACACGGTAGGAAGAGCAGTAAATGAACCACTTAACACCTAACCAATTATTGATGTATTATTCCATGTTATCTCTGACAATGCATATGATGTAATTTTTTTCTTTATAAGGGACATGCCGTCCCCTCAGAATAAACATTCCTCAAGTTTTTCATTAACCCGAAACCTGTGTCTGGTGTGATTTACTTTAGGAGCGTGCACGCATTACTTCTTTAATTTGGCCGGGGGCAGATACGCAAGATAATCCATTTAATAATTGGTTCCACATCAGCGGCCATCTTGGGACACGAACAAAGACAGCGGTGTTTGGTCGTCGAGTGTGTGGAACTAAAATCGGACACTCAACGGCACGAACACCTCTAGGACTTCCACCTTCAGTTACTTCGTGAGAAAGCATACAAACAGAACGGCATTCAGGGGGAGCAACCTCCTGAATCAGAGATTCATGCGAACAAACACACGAACAGATTGCCATGTTATTTTCTATGTTTTCGTACTCCCGAAAGAGACCGACCGGTCTAAATTATACCCTGTTGACGTTTTGGCTGCGTTCGTGGGATCTGAGCGCTTTTCGGCTATCTTGGGTGCTCAGACCCAAGCTATCCAGGGATATAGGACTTGAGTGGGTACCTTATGTGGAAACACATATTTTGGGGTGTTGAATATTTTACATGTTCTGGACCCGAGAGCTAATGTAATTATCTTGTGTATTTTACCCTGTCTACTCTCTCAGGTCCAGTGGGGAATGCCCCTGGGATATGTATTTGGAAACCCCTTGCAGGGGAATTTGCATAAAAGGCCAGCTGCGGCTACATTAAAATTAGTTATACCCCCAAAGCTGAGTGTCAGCCAGTTGCTGGGGAGCTGTTGGGAGCATCTTGGATTACTTTGCTGTGTTTTGACTGTCCACTGGCAGTTTAGCTTCCACCTCTGTCAAGCGCCCCTACCTCGTGGTGCACTTACACACTCTCACTATACACACACACTGTCACTCAAACTCAAGCTCACACCACTACATAAAGTCACACTTTATTTACACACAGAAATACAGCAGTTTAACACACACATACCAGTTTACAACCATGCACACAATAAACAATCACCCTGAGCCTTCCTGGGTGCTGTGAAGAGGAGAAGAGGTCCAGTTGTTCTTCTTTCTGTTGGGGGAGCAGGAGAGCCGTGCACTGTGAGCACAGGGTGCTTCCTGTTCCCCTCAGAGAGCTTCCTGTGTTCACAGGCAGGGGGCAGCTGGGTTACCAAGTCACATCCCGGCTTCCACTTCCTGCAGGAAGCAGTGTGCTCTGCTCGGGCGCTGGGGTTACAGCTAACTCGGGCCCACTGAGCAGGCAAATGGGGGAGAGAAGCCCAGCAGCTGAATGGCTGCGCTGGGGGGTAGCCAAGGAGCCCCTCACCCAGCGTTCCAGTCCCAGACAGCAGCAGGGCAGCCCACCAGGAAACTTCCAGGTGGGCATCCCCTGCAACTCAGCGCCCTAAGCGAATACCTTACTCGCCTTATGGTAGCGCCGGCCCTGATCTCACAAAAGTGAGTACACTCCTCACATTTTTGTAAATATTTTATTATATCTTTTCATGTGACAACACTGAAGAAATGACACTCTGCTACAATGTAAGTGTACAGCCTGTATAACAGTGTAGTAAGTGTACAGCCTGTATAACAGTGTAAATTTGCTGTCTGACAAGCAGACTAAGGACATGGATTACTGGAACCATGTCCTGTGGTCCGATGAGACCAAGATAAACTTATTTGGTTCAGATGGTGTCAAGCCTGTATGGCGGCAACCAGGTGAGGAGTACAAAGATGAGTGTGTCTTGCCTACATTCAAGCATGGTGGTGGAAGTGTCATGGTCTGGGCCTGCATGAATGCTGTGGGGAGCTACAGTTCATTGAGGGAACCATGAATGCCAACATGTACTGTGACATACTGAAGCAGAGCATGATCCCCTCCCTTCAGAGACTGGGCCGCAGGGCAGAATTCCAACATGATAATGACCCCAAACACACCTCCAAGACGACCACTGCCTGGCTAAAAAAGCTGAAGGTAAAAGTGATGGACTGGCCAAGCATGTCTCCAGACCTAAACCCTATTGAGCATCTGTGGGGCATCCTCAAACAGAGGGTAGGTGAGTGCAAGGTCTCATTGATGTCGTCATTGAGGAGTGGAAGAGGACTCCAGTGGCAACCTATGAAGCTCTGGTGAACACCATGCCCATGAGGTTTAAGGCAGTGCTGGAAAATAATGGTGGTGTCACAGCCCCAGCTCGCAGCTGCACGTGGTCGGTGCGACTACGCTGACAGGTTGGAGGAATTATCTGTTCAGCAACGAGCTGGGAGCTAACCCACTGGGGCATCCATCCCCTCCACACGTGGGATCCAAAATGGCGCCTACCACGAGGTCGCGCCCATTTGTAGTTCCGCCTCCAAAGGTCACCCGAAGGGGTAGACGCGCACGTTCTGGGGCCAGAGGCCAAGCTCTGAATTTCCCTAGCTCATTGCCCTGTTGTGGTTTCCGTTCCTGGTTCCCGTGAGTGCGTTTTTTTGTCCTTGTTATTGATATGCTCAGTATTCTGACTTTGGCTATTCCTGACTATTCTGATCTTTGGTTTCCATGACTTGGCTTTCTTATCGATCTTGTGTATTTCTGGCTTCCTTGACCTCTGCTTTTCCTTGACCATTCACTGTCTTTCAAATGTATTAATCCGGCCTCACATAAACCAGTGATAGTAATCAATCTGAACAGAGTAAGCTTAAACACAGTTAATTAGACATATACTTCGCATACTGTCCAAAAAGTCAAATGATAATCAATAGGAGAAAGTCACTAGTAAGTGGTTAGTGCAGAATTTAAATGTCTACCAGTAGCATCTGAAGTCTAAACTGTGCCTTCGAGGGCACCTACATCTAATAAAGGACTGCTTAACTAACCAAGAAAAATTATAAGATCAATAGCATCCAGTAGTCAAGAAAGAACACTATGGGACAGGGGAGAGGGGGGAAAGAACACTGTGGGACAGGGGAGGGGGGAAGAACACAATGGGCAGGGGAAGGGGGAAAGAATATTATGGGACAGGGGAGGGGGGGGAAACACTATGGGACAGGGAGGGGGGAAAGAACACTATGGGACAGGGGAGAGGGGGGGAAACACTATGGGACATTGAGGGGGGAAAGAACACTATGGGACGGGGAAAAGAACAGTATGGGACAGGGGAAGGGGGAAAGAACATTATGGGATGGGACAGTGGCATACTAAGGGGGGGCAGAGGGGAGCGGTCTGCCTCGGGTGCCACCTGGTAGAGGGGTGCCATGACCCTGGTCTGTGGGCTAATGGGGGATGTGTGAGCTGTGCTCCATGGCAGCTGGGGTGTCACAGCTCACACGGAGACCAGCAAGCTTAACTGGCCACACGGAAGGAAGAAGGGGCGGGGCTATGTACATTTAGGGGCGGGGCCTGTCCGCGAGCGGGGGCGGGGCTTAACACAGCCCTCACAAGCTGCTGTAACTGCTGCACATAGAGGTGCAGCAAGAAGAAATCCCTGCTCCTCCACCTAACAGGCTCCAGTCAGGGAAGGACTTCAGGGAATCCACTCTTCCACCAGCTTACACTGTCTGTAAGTAAGAGTGTGTGACTGTCTGTTTGTAAGTGTGTGTGTGTGAATGTCTGTCTGTAACTGTGTGTGTGTCTGTCTGTCTGTAACTGTGTGTGTGTGTCTGGCCGTCTGTAAATATGTGTGTCTGAATGTCTGTCTGTAACTTTGTGTGTGTGTGACTGTAAATATGTGTGTGTGAATGTCTGTCTGTAACTGTGTGTGTGTCTCTGTAACTGTGTGACTGTCTGTCTGTAAATATGTGTGTGTGAATGTTTGTCTGTAACTGTGTGTGTGTGTCTGTCTGTAACTGTGTGTGTGTGACTGTCTGTCTGTAAGTGTGACTGTCTGTCTGTAAGTGTGTGTGTCTGTGTAACGGTCTGCCTGTAACTGTGTGTGTGTGCGCGTAACTGTCTACCTGTAACTGTGTGTGTAACGGTCTCACCGTAACTGTGTGTGTGTGCGCATAACTGTCTACCTGTAACTGTGTGTGTGTGTGTGTGTGGCTGTAACTATGTGTATGACTGTCTGCCTGTGACTGTATATGTGACTGTCTGCCTGTAACAGTGTGCATGACTGTGTGTAACTGCTTGTAACTGACTGTGTGTGTGTAACTCTCTACCTGTAACTGTGTGTATGACTGCCTGTGACTATATGTGTGACTGTCTGCATGTGACTGTGTGCGTGTGACTGTCTGCTTCTACCTGTGTGTGACTGTCTGCCTGTAACTGTGTGTGAGGGAGTGCAGGGATTTTGTAGAAGGGGGCAGGGGTTTTAAAAAGTTTAGAAATTTGTTCAATACATTTTTTTAAAAATGTAAAAAAAGAACACATTTTAAAAAATTAGTAGGTTTTTTTTTGGGGGGGGGGTTTAAAGGGGGGTTCCACATGCTCTAGGTACGCCCCTGGATGGGGGGGGCAAAGAACACTGTGGGATGGGGGGTGCAAGGAACACTATGGGACAGGGGAGGGCAGGAAAGAACACTATGGGTCAGAGAAGGGGGAAAGAACTGCGTTCTTTGAACGAAGGAGGGGGAAAGAGCACTATGGGATGGGGGGTCAAAGAACACTATGGGGGAAAGAACACTAAAAAAGAGGGAGGGGAGAGGAACACTAGGGGGGCACTAAGGTACAGGTGAGGGAAGGGAAAAGGAACACAGGTAGGGGGGGACCACTAAAAGAGAACGGAGAGGAACATTAAAGGATCACTATAGGCACCCCATGTTTCACTAAGGGTTAATCCAGCCTCTAGTGGCTGTCTCACTGACAGCCGCTAGAGGCACTTCCGCGATTCTCACTGTGAAAATCACAGTGAGAAGACACTGGATGTCCATAGGAAAGCATTGAGTAATGCTTTCATATTGGCTGTTTGAATGCGCATGCAGCTCTTGCCGCGCATGCTCATTCGGCTCTGACATCGGTAGGGGGTGGAGAGTTCCCCAGAACAGAGGTAGCCCGGCACTGGAGAAAGGTAAGTGGCTGAGCGGGTTGCGGGACCTAATGACCCTATAGTGCCAGGAAAACAAGTTTGTTTTCCTGGCACTAAAGCGCTCCTTTAAAGGGAATGGGAGGGCACTAAGAAGCAGGTAAGGGGGAGGAACATTAATGGACATGGAGGGAGGAGAGAGGAATAGGGGGGGGCTGAGTGGGGAGAAAGACACACAGAGGGACATGAGGGGGAGAAAGACACTCAGATGGGCCTGAGGGTGAGAAAGTTTTCAGAGGAGCTGGGGATGAAGGCGCCACACAGAAGGGCCTGGGTGTGGAAATACAAAGGGACTGGGGGTGAAAGAGACACAGAGGGGCTGGAGAAAAGGAAAAAGAGACACAGAGGGGCTGGTGGTGAAAGAGAAACACACAAAGGAGCTGGTTAGAGTAAAAGACACAAAGGGTCTGGGAGAGAAGGAGACACACAAAGGGGATGGGGAGAGTAAGACAAACAAAGGGAGGTTGTAAGAAATACACAAGGCAGGTGTAAGACACACAATGGGGAAAAATAGGGGATAAGATACACTAAAGGCATTTTAAAAAGGGGGATAAGAAACAAAAGGCGGGGGGGGCGGGGCCTGACAGCCAAGATGGCGGCTCCTGCAATAGAGGGCACAAAAACACCAATCCTGCACGAACTACTGATGCTAGCAGCAAACGGAGTCCAGAGAATGAAACAGAACCACACGGGGCACACAATGATACCTGATCCGCATTGAAACCACATAAACATAAAGGGACCGGCCACGAGGCCTACTTCAGAGCGGGGCATGGCCCTGCAACCCCCCACCCCCCCCCCTGGACCGGTGGGGGATATCTCGGTCCTCACAGGGGGCGACTAACCCGCACTACTGCCTGACACACAACGTCTCCGGAATGCCCCGACTGAGGCGAAGAAGGCGCCCAAGCAACACGGAGAGAGCACAAAGGAGCCAAACACAAGCCTCACTAACCAAGCTGACTACACAGCACGGCTAGACAAAATTTTCGCAGCATTCTGGCGCAGGCTGGCACGGCGCCTCCGCATTCAAGCTGAGATCAATTGTGTAACTCACCCCTCACAGCAACCACGAGGAGGGCACAAAATGGCCGACGCACAGCGGGCACGGCAAAGCAAACACTCCTGTCCACCCCATAAAGCCCGACAGCGATCCCACTTAACTGCTCGGAGCAACAAATCTCCTTCTGGGCAGGGGAGCATACTGGAACAAAATCCGACCCACCGTCCACACACCCAAAGGGGCATCAGGAGAGTGAGGCTCCGGAGGGCCCACGGTCCCCCCACGTATGGGAGAGGGACCCGAGGACACAGGGAAGTGTTCTCCGCTACAACCCGGGCTGGAGGCTCCGAGTATGTCCAGCCCCACCATAACAGCCGGTCGGGATGGGACCGACCAAGGAGCCCCCACAAAACACCCACAGCACCCCAGAGATTACTTACACAAGGGACTGTACTACCCTGCATGAAGTCGACCATAGCGGCCTCCAGCCAGACACCTTCATCAACTACAACACCCCTGCACAAGTGGGGTATCGGCTGAACAGGCCACACTGGGGATGCACCAGCCCTTCACCGCAGGGCGCGGGCAGGTCGGAAGACTGACACGCGAGCTATACATACTTGCACGCCGGGACTTGCTCCTGTAGACACCATCGACCAGGACTTACCTAGTATGCACCCCTCGGATTTTTAAGTTTGCATATATTACCGACGCAGGGTGACTCTACCGCAACCCAACTCTGTGGATGGGCGATGCTAGCCAGCACTCGGAAAGTTTATGTACCTATAGTATGTTGCGAGCCTATGTTTTCAATGCCTACTAGCCTAACCACTTACAGCAACGAGTGTCTAGGCATAAATATGTAAACTTAAGGATATCACTGTTCAAGCCTGTTTATAGCTTAACTTAAATGACGACCGACTAGCAAATACATACTAGCTGACCCATAGTTTAACCCACACTGTATTACTGTTAAAATTGTCTAATACTCTATATAGTTTACCTGAATGCCCAGCAGTAATCACTCTCATATCATACATAGCATGTAGTCTAACCTCCACAGCAGAACTTTTCATGTCAGCAAATAACATGTCACACGCAATTTTTCTAGCTGCATTCACGTTTCTGTTTGTTTATCTGTTTGTTTATCTCGTTGTTTAATAATTTTTACTACGCTACAGAGGCATACATTTAAACGACTAGCACATTTCATATAATCAGCGCAACTAGAACTGCTCTAAGCATGTCTAGATTAGCACGGTACGCCATAAAAACATTTAATAGCCTGCAATCCTCATATAATATAACAAAAGTGCCGTATAAACTGTCACGATTTGAAATGTTCACGCATATACCTAAATATAAAATTAGTGCACTGTACTAACATACCCCAATGCTCTCAATACTGTGTAACCAATGTCTCGAAATGTGCATGCGAATTGCCTTTGGGTACCCCATGCCTGTATGTTACCTTCATAAGCACTGCAAAAATAAAACATTTAAAAAAAGAAAAAAAAAAGAAACAAACGGCGGGTTAAGGGGCACACAGGTGAAAATGTCTGTGGGTGGATGGGGGGGCGCCAAAATCATCTTCGCCTGTGTACCCAAAAATCCTTGCACCGGCCCTAGACACACATGCACACTCACTGACAGAAACACATACACACTCACTGACAGACACACACATTCACTCAGTGTCAGACACACACACGCACATTCACTGACACACATGCACATTCACACACTTTGTGGCAGACACACACACTCACTGACAGACACACCCATTCACTGACACACATACACACTCACTGACAGACACACACTCTCACTGACAGACACAAATACACACAACACTGACAGACACACACTCAGTGAGACACACACTGACAGGCACACACTGATACTGAAGCACTCACATTGTAAAAGAAATATTTCAATCCACTAAGCCTCCCTACCTTTGGGAGTGTTGTAGTGGAATCTCTAATTCCCTGGGGTCCAGTGGGGATCCTTTCACTGCTGGCCAGGTGGGCGATCAATGCAGGAGATGAGGCTGCTCTGATCTTCCTCCTCAGCTCCCTCGTTCGCCGCTTAGTGATGCCGGAGTGACGTCATACTTCTGCTCCGGCATCACTGCAGGGCGCGCGAGGATCAGAGCAGGAAGAGTTCTGAGTCCCTCGCGGCTCACCTACAAAATGAGCAGCTGCCAGTCTGGGGGATGGGGGCCCTAAGGTGGCAAGCCAGTGCTTGGACCACCAGGACAAGAGGCTGACAAGGCATCTGTCAGGGTGTTTGGGGGGCAGCCGCCCAAGCAAATACCTTGTAAGCTTTAAACTGAATACAGCACTGTGTAAGAGGTTGAATGTGTTGATTATTTTTTCACTGTGTGTATTTGAGTGTGGGTAGTTGATTGAGCCTTTCCACATTTGGCACACCATACACAAACCAGGCAGAGCGGTTCGCTGCCATGGAGTGGTAACTATATGCATTCCCTATTCAGGTTGCACAGCTGCTGTCACGGTACCCACCAGCTCTTATCTGCCCAGTGCTCCAGCAGCATCCTGAGAGCGGATCCTTGGGTGCTCGCTGCTCTGTCCTGCCGCGCTCTCATTGCTTCTCCCATGGCTCCTGACTATTGTCCTGCGCTGGACTCTGCTTGGGCGCGGCTGCTTAGGCAAGATGGCAGATACCGGCGCATTATACTCAGAGAGGGTCTGAGAGGACTGTTGGGATGGAAACTTGGAGAGATAGAGGGGAAGGACTCTGAAATAGCCAAGATGGCACCCAGTCCCCTACATTATAGTCACTAGGGGCTCCGCCTACAGGGGGTGACATGACCTCTTCTGTATATAAATAGCCGAGCACTGCACTTGGTCTCTTGGACCTGATTCCTGAGCCTTGTTCCTGACTCTTGGTCATGGTTCCTGATCCATATCCCTGGTTCCTTATTCTTGAGTCATGTTCCTAATCCATGTTCCCAATTCCTGATCCTTGAGTTGTGTTCCTGAGCCGTGTCCCTGGTTTCTAATCCTTGAGTCGCGTTCCTGATCCTTGTTCCTGGTTCCGGTTTCCTGATTTCCAGGGAAACTTCTCAACTTCCTGCCTTTGGCTCTGACCCTGACTATGCTTCATCTCCAACCTTTGACCTCTGGCATCTAGCTCCCTATTCGTGGATTTCCTGGCTTCAGACCTTGACTCTGGGCTTGACTCTTGACCTTTGCTGTCAGCCCCAACTATTGGACCGTCTGGCACCACTCCCTGTCTGCTCCCTTCTGGCTTCATCTTCATCTGTAACTAGAGGCATCCATGTCCTTATAGATCTCACCGATTTCTGTATCACTCTCAGGCACCTGGGAAGGGGTTACCATTCCTCTATAACTGAGTTCCTCATCAAGCAAACCAACAGGTATGTTGTCAGAGCCACATGGAGCGTTCAGTCCGTTGCAACTTCATGTGGAAAGAAGCGCCAGTGTGCAAAGTGTTCAGCTTGAGCAGCCTGAGGAAGGGGAGCAACATGGGCTCCTGGAGCAGGTAAGTTTGTTTCAGGTGGGAAGCACTGAAGCAGAGACAAAGCAATAAGAGTGCTAATGGGTAGAAAGGAGGGATTTACAAGTCAGTTTCTTCCATACCCTTTAAGGAAAAGTTTATATGAAATACAAAGTATATTACGAGGGTGCATTATGACAGAACTACCATTAACCATTCCCACTTGCTTCTTACAGCATCCTCTTCCCCAAAAGAGACAAAACCCTTACAGTCAAATGTCTTTGTCACATATTTATTTATAAAATATATTTATTTTGCTGTAAAAAAGAAATGTTGGTTCTACTTTTTATTATCTATTTAGCTTTACTGGACTGCATCATTAATCTGACCTGCCCAGCAGAAAAAAAGTTAATGTTCATTTTACAGGCACCGGTAATGTGTGTCTGTCACTAATAGCTGACAGTGTCTAAACTGGTTTACTGACAGCTCTCAGACAGTTCCTCTTATAGCCCTTATCCTGTAAAACCTCTATACAAACGTGCTGGATCAAACTCTAATCCCCTTAGGCTGTGCCTCCTGTCTCCTGGTTGTCATTATTGTTATGATAGCAGAAGAGGTCTGAGAGCGGGTGCTGAGTCACATCGCAAGCACAATGATGGGTCCATGTCAGAGCCAGTTAGTGATGTGGTCTTCTAAATCAGATCTTGAGTCTGGCTCCAACATCAAAACTGAAAGGCTTTAGGCCATATGATGCCAATGGTTTGGCAATCACAGCCAGTGGTAAAAAAAACGGATTATTTATTATGTGTATTCACTGCACCTCAGAATGGAATATCACCTTGTCAAATGTCCTTATCCTTACATTATGACGGCCAGGCGTTTCCATCAATGGAGGGGGTGCATTAAAACCAGTGATAACATTTCAAGTGTATTTGTATTTACATTTGCATACAATTAAACAGGAAACCTGATAACCATATCGCATGCAGTGTGATAGATATGACATTTTATTTTCATAAATTCACATTTCAGTCTTGAATTTTTACTGATGGACTATGATGTCAGTCCACATAAAATGCTATATAAAATGCTATGTATGCATAGGAAGTGTGCTCATATCTAATGTTTTACCCGTATTCTCTCTTCTCCTCCATCAGACACAGAGGCAAGTTTAATAGATGGACAGGGAAAACAAAACCAAGAAGGGCCAGGAAGCAGAGGAGTCTGAGCAAAGATAAGCATGGATCGGTATAGCTTGGTCAGAATTGGTTTGTAAGGCAGAGCATGCAGCCAAGTCAAATCATTGACACCAACCAGGTATACAAACTAAAAAACATTCTCTACTGGACAGTCTCCTCCTCACTTCCATCATGTCTTCATTCCAATATGACAAAGGTCTCACAGTGCTTCTTGCTCCCTATCAACTTGTTTCTTCTCTATTTTCTACTTGATTTAGGCCGAAGACACACTTGTAGTGATTGGCACTAGAGGTGTTTCCATCTTACAGCCTTTGATTTCTAAAGACTTAGCATTCAATGTCCTCACACACAGGATGACGACACTGAACACAGCTAACACGTCTCATAGAGTTTGTAGAAGAACACCAGATAGCAGCAATTGTATGTTCCATTGGTCCTCACTGCTTCCGTCTGTCTTTACCAGAGGTTACAGTTTAATGAAGAACAGGGTCCTCATTGTATACAGGAGATCTTACATGAGTTGGACTTTGAAATCCCTCCAAATGAGCCAGGACGTACAGGATTAGGCCTGTCACCAAGCTTGGGGGAACTATGTCTACTCATTGTTTGCAATAAGGTCTAGGGCTGTGGTGGACTAAATAATTGCACTAAAAGGCTCTTTTAAAATTAAGACCTGCATTTTCATCCAGCTATATTTCTGTAATGCACACAAGCTCTCATATTTCAATGTCAGTGATATCTACTGTACACTGCTCTGTAATTGCCACTGTTAAATCTGCAGCACCATACAGCCTCTGCCACATTAGAAGATCCACCTGTCACTTCCACACCTGTCTCGGAAGCACATCTGGTTTGTCCAGATTCCTCAAAAACATATATTACAGTTGCATATTCAGCAGATAACCCCCCTGTAACCTGTCAAGACACAGAATATGTGCAGGTGCAGAGGATACTACCCTGAAAGGGGTCTATTCTATCAGGGGTCTATTCCTTTTCCTTTTTTTTTATTCTCTTCTTATTCTTCCTTTACTTATTTTTCTTTTCCTTCTTTTTTTATTTTATGTTCCGTAAACCAAGTAAACAGAAAATAGCTTGCCAAATTTTTAATATCAGCCATTCTAAACGCCACGTTTCTTCCTGCGCCTGTTTTTTTAGGTATGTGCATGGGCAAAAAATTAGGTTCAGTTCGGCACTTCCGAAATTCGGGAATACCGAAATTCGTGACTTCGGGAATTCGTGACTTCGGCACTTCGGGAATTCGGGGCTTTGGCAATTCCATAACCCTACCCCTTAATCCTAGCCCTACCTCTACCCCTAACCCTTTTAAATTCGCACCAAAATGAATGGCACATATTTACTGCTTTTACATTGAGTGCATCAGCTTTCCTCCTCTACCTGTGTATTACATGAACACTCCCCAGTCCTTCCTGATCAAAAGTGCAGTCGCACACTCGCTTCCTTTTAGTGATCAAAAGAGATCAAACAGAGGCATTCACGCAATGCGTGTTGGGCGTTTTTGTGAGCTCTCTTTCAAGAGCTGGAGCAAGGCGCTCGTCTGCGTGGAGCATGTGGTTGTGCCACACAACCAAAAGTAGCAGATAAAACCCACTGTAGCGAAGTTCCCTGTACTCCGGCTGGGTACCTCCGCCAAGGATCACTTCCTAGCTGGAACCGGCAAAAACCGTGGCTTGACCGGAGTTATCCTGGAGCCTCTCCTTCCTGAAACAGGGTAGGGGAGTAGCTCTATTTCCTCCCAAGGACTGGACATTACAAAATGCTGGGAGCTATAGTCCTTACAAGGCCTTTCCCCGCTAAATCCTCCATGAACTTGAGCAAGATACTGATCAGTGAATAGCCCTTTCCCCTCCCAGTAACAAGACGACACATAGTTCTGGGAGTACAACTGATTTTAATAAGCCAAACTCTGCCTTTTATGCACAGACCCCACGCAGACGAGCGCCTTGCTCCAAACAATACAATACAAAGACCTCCCAGGTGTGTCTGTGCCAGGGAGACAATTTAATTATAGACTGGTAAGTTAATTATCTCCCATGAACAGACAGCCAAAAATAAAAACATAAAAGTACCACAAAACATTATAAAAACATACAATAACCCCACATGTCTTACATCCCCAAACAGACCTGATCTGAGTGCCCAAGTTGTGCAAATAGCGCTCAGAGTTCCAGAGCAATGTGTGCTTTGGCCAGTCAACTTTCGGGATCTCTTCTGGCCAAAATACGGGGTGCTCCACCTGGCTCTCATTTGTTACTCTTAGTCACAGGCACCTTCCCTCCAGAATGTGCTCTCCTGGAGGGTTGCAAAGTGGTTCAAAACACCAGACCAAATTGCCTGGGAACCACAAGGTCACATAGCCGAAAAATGGTTCCATAACAATCGCGGCTAAGTACCACTGAGGACTGCTTGCGGGTTAATGTGCATGAACCATCCAAGGTGACCGGGAACCACGAAGTCCTCGTGCCGAAATTAGTTCCATAACGGTTGCTCCTAAGTACCGCTGAGGACAGTTCATGGGTTGGTTCGTGGGAACGGCTGCTAGGGAGCGAGTGTTCAGTTAAATCCAGAGAAGGGAAAGTGCCAAACCAGGGGCACTGAGGGAAAGCCGCTAAGGGTGGCTTGGGCAGGGTAACTCTCGAACGGGGATCTCAGACCTGGACCATAGTCGGTGGGCAGAAGGCCAGCTTCCACACTCCTCCAGGAGTTTGTGTCAAATGTTCATTGGAAGGAGTGTTTGTCACACCCACCACCACTCACCATGAAAGCTTAACATGCCCACTAGTGGGCGGTAGGGACCAGGTTGAATAATACTAGTCTAGAGGCTTCATAAAAACTTTACTGGGGGATACTTCAGATCAGAGAAGACACCATTGTATATTTTAATGCCATAATAAGCGTTAACTAAGATAAGGGCATAGAACAATCAATATAACTGGTGCCATAAATGAGAGAGAATAACTAGATTATCAGATTCCCTACACCAATACTTAAATGCACATCTATAGCTAAAGTTGTCTCTTTACAAATAACAGAAGTGACAATGACAGCCAAGAGGTAGATGTAGTAGACTGGCTAATTCTAAATATCTTACATAAAATTACAGAGCATTCTTCACCTGTCTTCACTGTCAGCTTAATAGAAAATTACTGTTGTACATCACCTGTATATCTCAAGATAAACCTTGTGAAATTCACCTGGGCACAGAAATGTCAAGAAATCATATTTCCACAAATATCCCAAGATTCCCAGCTTTACATGCAAATGAGCACAGACAGGCATTGTGTTTCACACATCATACTACAGTTCTACAGATACCCTTAGCAATGGATACTTTTTTAAACGTCTTAAAAGGATACTATAAGGACTAAAATAAATTTAGCCTAATAAAGCAGTTTTAGAGGTCAGCAACCTATGACACGTGTGCCATGCATGACACTCGGGGTACCTTTTCACGTCACTTATGGTTGCCAGAAACAAATAGGCTCTGGCCTATTAGAGGTCACAGTGGGACTTAAGATATTTGCTAGTGCAAACCGAATGGTGACTCAGGTGGTGAGGGACAATCCTTAATTTATACATTGCAGCACTTAGAGAAAGTGATCTCAGATCAATTCCTCCCAGCACTTATAAACGAGAATCCACACTGGAGTAGAACAGCCCACATTAGCTATAATAGTTCATGCCCTTGGTCTGTACGTGCCATCCTGATCCCCACTAGACCCCAGGAAAACCACCCACAATACTAAATATACACAGAACTGCAGAAGAAGCCCACCCCCCCACACAAAAATTAAAAACAGCCCACACACAAGGACACACAGTCCCCACAAACACAACACCAATAGAAATCTACATACATGCACACAACCCCATACAAATCTAACATTCATACGTATCATACAAAATACTACAAACTATTCATGAACACATACAATATTACAACCCACATACGCAGACAATGTAACAAAGCAACTGAGGTACCCATAAATAACACAAGCAAAATACAGCAACATACACAGCTCAATTTATAAAAAATAAAACTGGAACGCCAAGGGACTTCAAGATCTCGTTTTGGCACAGTGCTACTAAAAGGTTGCCTACCCCTGGTATAGATCATGCCTCTGAAGTCTCACTGCTCAGACACTTGTGTTTCTTTCCATGAAACCCAAGCCACAACTCCACTGCATGTTTCTTTACAATCAGATGTTAACTTGATTTATAAATTGTTATCTCCTGCTCAGTAAATTCAACATTAATCACACACAGGAGGCTCCTGCAGGGTCTATAATGCAATTAACAGAGAAAGAGATAGGAAATCATAAATTAAACAGAATGTGCAATAAAGGATGTTTAAAAATAGATATCTCCTTACAGGAAGTGTTTAGGAAGGCTGTGCAAGTCACATGCAGGGAGGTGTGACAAGGGCTGTATAAACAAAGTGATTAAACTGCTAAATAGCAAGGAACCGAGCAGTTAGATGGTAGCTGTTTTAATGAAAACTGTTCATTAAGCTAAAGTTTTTTTTAAAGCCTATAGTGTCCCTTTAAAGATGGAGGAAACCTAGAACTTCTTCAACCATAGTTGAAGACATGTGCATATTAAGTGCATCCACACTTATTATATATAATTTTGTTCTTGAGAAATAGACTTTAATTTCACATCAAATATTTATAAATGGAAGGCAATTTAATATGAATGAAATTCTAAAACGTGTGAGAAATTAATACCCCTCCTCCCCCCCCACCAAAGTCCTGCATGGCATTTTAACTTTTACTGTCATAATACTATTAGTTTTTTACTGTAATAAAACACATATTTGTATGCTGTGATGTCCCACAAGTACAACGATACCCTCATGTTCAGGTTTCATGGTGTTTTGGAAAGTTACAGGGTATAAGATAGAGTTTACCTTCAGTTTTTACACATTGAAATTTGTCAGATTGATTTGCTGGGGTTATGTTGTCTTTGAGACCATATAACAGCCCAGGAATGAGAATTACCCCCATCATGGCATATCATTTGCAAAAGAAGACAACCCAGTGTATTCAAAATGTGATATGTCAAGTCTTTTTTAGTAGCCACTGAGTCACAAATCCTGACCAAAATTAGCATTCAGATTTGTTTTTTGCAGTTTTCACAAAGAATACTGCACTTTCACTGTTGATATCGTCATTATAAGTTTTACTGCTCTAAAACACTCATATTTTTGTCTCACATGTGCAACAGTACCCCAATGTATAGTGTGACGGAACGCTGGCACTCTGACCGAAAGGTTTATTTGTGTATTTCTGCCGGGGCGTTCGGGACTTTCAGTATGTAAGTAGTGCTACCCCAGATAGCTATGCCATGGAGCCTATTCGTGTAACGAAAGACTATGGAAAAGACTTTGGCTCCATGGCGATGGAACTGTATGTATGTGATCTGAGCACCATTCGGTAATAATGTGCGCTCAGATCTAAGCTATCTGAGGATATGTTGCATGTATATGTTTTATGTAGTAATTGTAACATTGCGTAATTTTATGTCTTTTTGTAACCATGTGGTTAATGGAGTCTTGCCTCTGTCCTGTGAGATAATTTGATTAGTTCCCAAGTATCTCCAGGATAGAGAGAAGGGATTGTGATGTCATGACGGTTGTCACGGGCCCGGCGGCCATGGGGGGCCCGGTCGCCCGGGCCCCACGTGTAGGGACGGAACTGCCACCGGTGCAGTTGCACCGGGGCCCAAACACTGTTGGGGCCTATCGGGTGGCCCACGCACTCCCATCAGCCACAGCCTTCCACCTGCAAAAAAAAGGTAAGCAAAATTAGCTGTATTTGTGTATGTTAGTATGTATCTATGTATGTGTGTCAGTATGTATGTATGTCAGTATGTATGTACGTATGTCAGTGTGTATGTGTGTATGTGTCTGTGTGTCTGTCAGTATGTATGTCAGCATGTATGTATGTCAGTATGTATGTATGTCAGTATGTATGTGTGTATGTATGTGTCAGTATGTATGTATGTATGTCAGTATGTATGTCTGTGTAAGTCAGTATGTGTATGTATGCCTGTGTGTGTGTGTGAGTGTGTATCTGTATGTATTTCAATATGTATGTATATTTCTGTGTCTGTCTGTTTATATATGTATGTATGTCAGTATGTGTGTGTGTGTGTGTGTGTGTGTATTTATGTCCTTATGCATGTGTGTGCAGTGTGCATAGGAATTCGTTCATATTGTTTGGCCCCCAACAGTGTCTGAGGGACCGTGAACTGGCCCCCTGTTTAAAAAGTTTGAGGACCCCTGTCATTATGTATGTATGTATATATGTATGCATGTCATTATGAATGTATGTCTGTATGTATGCATGTATGTCAGTATGAATGTATGTCTGCATGTCATTATGAATGTATGTCTGTGTGTATGTATGTCAGTATGCATGTATGTCAGTATGTATGAATGTATGTATATATGTCTGTCAGTATGTCTGTATATATGCATGTAGGCCAGTAGGAATGAATGCAATTATGAATGTATGTCTGTGTATGTATGTGTGTATGGATGTCCGGTGTCTGTCTGTATGAATGTATGTCTGTTAGTATGTATATACGTATGTATGCCAGTATGAATGAATGTATGTCTGTGTGTATGTATGTGTGTTTGTATGTCCTCATGCATGTGTGTCTGTTTGTGTCTTTCTGTCACTATGTATGCCTGTGAGTCTGTATATGTGTGTATGTCTCAGTATGTGTGTGTCAGTATGTATGCCTATATGCATCTATGTCAGTTTCAGTATGTGTGTGTATCTGTGTCCTTTTGTATCAGTGTGTGTTTTTGTGTCTGTGTGTGTATTCCTGTGGATGGGATTTGGAGGCGGACCCTGTGGGCAGGATTGGAGGCGGGCCCCAGAACCTGAGCTGAGTTAGGGGCCCCAAAATTTCTGAGCCAGCATGACCACCTCTGTAAAGGCCAACGTTTTAGCAGTTTGCTGGTTTGGAGCATTCAGGTGTGTGTTAACACAATGCAAGGGGGAAAGACATCAGCAATGAACTTAGAGAAGTAATTGTTGTTATTTACAATAGGTGTGGAATATATGGCGCTAAATAGTAGATATAAATAGTTGATTTTAGCTGCTGTATACACTCTATGGGTACTCTTCAGATCCCACTATACAAAAAATCACCACGATACAAAAAAGACTTCAGGCTTAATGGGTGTTGCCACCCCTTAGGTCTTCTGTCTTTAAGAGTGAAGCGCTGAGTATTGTGTGAAAACACAGTGAGTTTACCTGTGATTCAAAGACAATTATCCTTTATATTCTCCAATGCAATATACATACAAAAGAAAACAGAAATATAGGGATCTGTACTTGGACCCATTCTCTTTAATATTTTTATTAGTGATATTGCAGAAGGTCTTGATGGTAAGGTATGTCTTTTTGCTGATGATACTAAGATATGTAACAGGGTTGATGTTCCAGGAGGGATAAGCCAAATGACAAATGATTTAGGTAAACTAGAAAAATGGTCAGAATTGTGGCAACTGACATTTAATGTGGATAAGTGCAAGATAATGCATATTGGACGTAAAAACCCAAGGGCAGAGTACAGAATATTTGATAGAGTCCTAACCTCAACATATGAGGAAAGGGATTTAGGGGTGATTATTTCTGATGACTTAAAGGTAGGCAGACAATGTAATAGAGCAGCAGGAAATGCTAGCAGAATGCTTGGTTGTATAGGGAGAGGTATTAGCAGTAGAAAGAGGGAAGTGCTCATGCCATTGTACAGAACACTGGTGAGACCTCACTTGGAGTATTGTACACAGTACTGGAGACCGTATCTTCAGAAGGATATTGATACCTTAGAGAGGGTTCAGAGAAGGGCTACTAAACTGGTTCATGGATTGCGGGATAAAACTTACCAGGAAAGGTTAAAGGATCTTAACATGTATAGCTTGGAGGAAAGACGAGACAGGGGGGATATGATAGAAACATTTAAATATATAAAGGGAATCAACACAGTAAAGGAGGAGACTATATTTAAAAGAAGAAAAACTACCACAACAAGAGGACATAGTCTTAAATTAGAGGGACAAAGGTTTAAAAATAATATCAGGAAGTATTACTTTACTGAGAGGGTAGTGGATGCATGGAATAGCCTTCCAGCTGAAGTGGTAGAGGTTAACACAGTAAAGGAGTTTAAGCATGCGTGGGATAGGCATAAGGCTATCCTAACTATAAGATAAGACTAGGGACTAATGAAAGTATTTAGAAAATTGGGCAGACTAGATGGGCCGAATGGTTCTTATCTGCCGTCACATTCTATGTTTCTATGTTTCTATATACAGATAATTGTGCAGTATGTTAAGTGCTGTAGTAAAGATTTGAGTGAGTAGCATATATATCTACACTCACATTTTTTAGAGCCTTTTCAAGTAGATTAGGCTCTAAACTTCCATGTGTCTGTGTCTTTAATGGTAGATCACACGACCCCTCTCTCCACGGTAGAGTGTGTATTTTCCTCTCCACAGCGTATATAAAAGACACAGAATTATCGAACTAAGTGTAGCATCTTTTTGTAAGGTTTCTTATATATTTAAATAATAAAAGTGCTCACCTTGTTTAGAGCCTTTTGATAACTGGCTCTAAGTGTATAAGCCCAGTGTCAAATTGTGGGGTGACACTACCCCTTCCCTGGAATCACTGGTGCTGGATGCAGTGGATTGTGTAAAATAAGGGAATTTATTACAAAATATATTAAATCAATAAAAGAACATTTCTAGAAAATAAAAATGAAAATAAAAACAAAATATAAGTATTAGTGGTCTAAGAAAAAGTGGCTCTTAAAGTGGACTCACTACTTTTTCTTAGACCACTAATACTTATATTTTGTTTTTATTTTCTAGAAATGTTCTTTTATTGATTTTATATATTTTGTAATAAATTCCCTTATTTTACACAATCCACTGCATCCAGCACCAGTGATTCCAGGGAAGGGGTAGTGTCACCCCACAATTTGACACTGGGCTTATCAAATCACGGCTTGAACTATCTTGCTTTGCATGTAATGCATCTATCTCATATATTAGTTTCCCCTTTTACATTGCTTTACTGAAATAAATGAACTTTTGCACGATATTCTCATTTTTCGAGTATCACCTGTAGACATTCACTTTTGTAATTACTTGCACCAGAAAGGTTTGACATGATGACACATTTATTGGGGACACACAATTGTAAATAAAGGTGTGATCAGGTGTAAAGAAGTGACAGAGATCCATTGTGTTAAAGGTAGTGCACGTAAAACCTCATTAGCTTTACATGTAGAATAACTTACATCTTTAGTAAGTCTTTTCATTTGTGAGGTAATTGGTAGGCACACCCGAAACATGCATTTATTAGCAGAGGTGCTGCTGTGAAGACCAAAATATATACAAAATAGAGATTAAGGACCAACGCAGGAAAAAAAAAAGGTTTTACATGTTATAAGGCTACTTAACCCCTTAAGGACACATGACATGTGTGACATGTCATGATTCCCTTTTATTCCAGAAGTCTGGTCCTTAAGGGGTTAAAATCACTTATCTTGGCAATTATGGGGATTCAGTTACACCATATTATGTTAAGTCCACCATTACCTCACAGTACCCTACACTCATTTTAACAGGGGAGACAAACATACTAGCTGCAATACTTACTGCTTAAATTGTTTGCAGATACTCTCTTCAAATTTATGCTAAGCATTGATAGTATGGTTCCCGCTGATATTGGGGTACTGTGAAGTAGTGGTGGGCTTAACATGATATGGCCATATGGTGTAACCGAATCTCTGTATTTGTTTGCTAAGATAAATGATTTTAAGCAACCTTGTAAAATGTAGAACTGTGTTTTTGTATGTGTGTGCTTCATCTGTATGTTACACCTACATACAAACAATATTGATTGTGCCTTGCTTTACACAGTGAGACACAGAAAATTGCTTGCTTCAATATGCAATGCACCTTGCCCCTCAACAACCATTACTGGAGCAAATCAGGATACTTTCTAGGTGGTTGCTAAGGAACATAAATCACAGCACAATATTGGAGAGCTACAACCGGTAATCATAATTTATCCTCCTCCTATACATGTGCCTAGTCTGGAAGCTAAAAAAATGGAGGATAAAGACTCAGCTTCTGAGGGAACACTCCAACGGTAAAAATAAATATATTCTTTTTTGCTTTAGATTTTGGGCACTTATTTTTAAAAATAATAAAGTTAAAGGAGCAATCTTACATTCAAAATAAATATAAATTTTATTTATTCTGAGAATCAGCAATGTTCATATTGTTGGTATTAAAATGAAGTGGTTTTGATGTTTAGAGTTTTCTTTAAAAAACAAAACAAAAAGTCTTTACATTTAACTGTAATCCAGCGCCAGGACAATCTCCTAGCAGATGCTGTTTCTCCCACATTAAGAACAATAGGATTGATGATCTCTGGTCCAATCTCTTCTCACATAGATATATATTAGACGTCACTTAAAGCTACAAATCTCTAATCCAGCACTATAGTGCCTTCTGTTGCCCCCCCCCCCCCCCCCCCCCCCCACAAGCACCTCCCACTCCCCGCATGCAAAAGGTTAAAAATCCTTTCGTGTTCTCACCCGATTCCAGCGCGATGTCCCTCAGCGCTAAGTCAGCGCTCCACCTCCTCCAACGTCATCCAACAGGGAAACATAATGTACATGCTGTCACATCCTGTTCTGTGGAGATGTCTTGCCTTGGCTTCTGGTATCCAGTACTCTTTTTACAATTCTTGTTTAGTTTTTCTTGGTTTTTCTGGTTTTCTATTCTATGTCTGGTTTTCTTTATGCTGGGTTTTCTGGGTTCATTCCTTTATTCCGTTCCTGTAATTCCCAGTCCCCTGGATTCCTTTAAATGTTTGTTTTTTGTTGCCACACCTGTTCTTTTGCCATTTAATCCTTTTTTGTTTCAGTCTGGTCCTGCAAGCAGTGGTCTCATTACCTCTGCTCCTTTCTTTGCAGGTAAGTACTGTGTGTGTTTTACTGTTTATTTAGTCATGCATATCGAGGCAGTTAGGACCCACCGTAATTGGAGTACTTTGGTGCACTGGTGGGCTGCATACATCTTGGCCCTATGTATGTCTAAATCTCCAATGTTTTACATATATAGTACTTAGTTATGTCTCCTCTTGTTTTGCCTTGTATGTCTTGTCTTGTTTTATTTTGTCTTGTATTCCCAGTTCATGTACAGTCCTGTCCTGCTCTGTTCATGTTCCCTCATGTCTTGTGTACATGTTCTGGGTTCTGTTTTCTGTCCTGTTCCAGTTCTGGGTTCTTCTAGTCTAGTCTTGTTTGGTGCCTGTTCTAGTCTTGCCTTGTTTCTAGTACCTGATATATATCTGCTGCAGATCACCCCTATCCAGTTCCTGGGAGGTCTGCATATTTGTATCTGCTCCTGGGACCCGCATAAGCTTCATCATGGCCCTGGTATGTGGCTGCACAAACGCTGGTGCACAACACCGGGGGCGTGTGGTTACCCTGCACCAGGCTCTGATAGTCCATTTTCACGCTGAGACTCCCATCATCATCAGGCACTCAGGGGTCCCGGTCTTCGGACCACCACCCGTGACACATACACAGCGTGCGCATAAGGCCCCCCCATAGGAAAGCATTTCTGCAATGCTTCCTGTGGGGATTTCACTGACGCTGGATCTCCTGGCGTGAGGACGTCTAGTGTCATTTAGGCAACATGGAATCCGTTAGGTCACTAGAGGCAGTCCTACCCTACAAAATAATAATTGCAGTTTCTCAAAAGCAGGAGCTGAAGTGTCCCTTTAAACAGAAAATCCAGGCGTGCCGCAAAACGCTCCCCCCTTATTGATATCTTACCTGTGGTCAGGAACCGCTCCCTACCTCCACTACCTCCTACAGAGAACCAGAAGCTGTCTGCTTGCGCTAAGCCCGGCAGTGCAGTGATTAGCTGATTGGTTGAGAGCGATCAGCTCAATAGATCTAACAGAAGCTCCTAAGCATGGGCTTCCAGCTCTCTGGGGGAAGTTGGGCAGGCAGGGAGCAGTGTCTAGTAGACCCCAGTTAAGAAATCAAACCATTCTAAAAACGTTTGACAACTTACAACTCTAGTGAGAATTCAAAGTAAATTTCAAATATAAGACCAGAGTATCCAAACTAAAAGCATAGCTGAGTTACAAATTGTCTTTCCAGTTCAACTCTATTGAACTTAAAATGTGAAATACTATTTGAATTCACCTTGACTTCTCTCAATAATCCAAATACAAAGGTTGTGTGACAGGCCATTCCTATCACCTCAGCCACTACAAAATACGATAGAGGTAATGCTGATTGGAGTATTTTTTTTTAGCACCCTAATAATATGTGTGAGTATTACTTACTGATAACTTCTATCACCACTAAAATCCCATCTACCGGGGCGTGGCTTGGCAGCCGACGAACATGGCCGCTTAAACTTTCCCGCCGCCCGGGTCCCGACTCCAAAACCGCAGCCTACCCGCTACACTGCCGACATGGGGAGACCCAATAGGACCCCACAGCCAAGGAAGACCCCAGAGCCCAAAAAGGGCCAACTCACGTCGGCCCTGCGCCAGTTCTTGGTGACCCCCGCAGACCTCGCGACACAGCCGCATGGCGCCGACGGATCAATGGCCTTCCTCACCGGCATCAGACGTGCTCACGAGCGGCACAGAGCGCCCCCCTTGGTTGGATCTCATGAGAGCACTGCCCACCAAAGAGGATCTCCACTCAGCCACCTCAGCCCTGGGAGCTACAATCCGGCAGGACATCCAGGCACTGAGGGCTGACATGCAGGGCCTGTCAGACCGCGTGGGCCACATGGAGGCAACCTGTGACAGCCTGAGGGAAGCACAGAACACATTAGCAGAGGCTGCAGACACCTCCTCAGAACAGGTACGTGGCATGGCCCTACATCTTGAGGACCTGGACAACAGGGGGCGCCGCAATAACTTAAGACTGCGCGGCCTCCCTGAAACTGAGGACTCCCCCCAGCAGCTACAAGAAATCCTCCTGGAAATATTAAATGAGATCCTAGGCCGAGACCACCAGGCACCCATAGAATTTGTAAGAGCTCATAGAGCCCTCCGTCCTAAGGGCGCGCCAGATAGCCCACCCAGGGATGTCATATGCTGCCTAGCGAATTTTGCCTTAAAAGGAGACTATCCTTAAACAAGCACGAGGCCGACAATCGCTCACCTACCGGAACCAAGACCTGCAACTCTTTCCAGATTTATCACCGGCTACCCTGACCTACCGACGCGCTCTGAAACCACTCACAAGGGTACTGGTGGCCCAACAGATCCGGTACAGATGGCAGATGCCCACAGGACTGCTCGTCCACACGCCGAGGGGTCCATTCCTGGTCCGCACACACAGCGACTATATAGCACTGGGCACGGAGCTCCAACTGCCCGCCATCAACATGAGATGGCCTGACCCACTGGACATCTACACCGCCACAAGAAACCCCTACCCAAGACCGGCGCTGCCGCAACGCACTAGAGGGGGACGCCAGGAGGCCACTAGGCCCACAGGTACCGCCTGTTAGAGGGCATGACTTTCTCCCCCCTTCCCCCCCACAATGCGCCCAACACCAGCCTGGCCCTCTCTAGGGCACAACTAGCCCCGTTCCAGGACATAGACGCTGTCTCCAGATACGAACTTAGCCAACCTACCGATTAGACACCCCACATTGGCACCATGTCTCTCCGCCCCACAGAACTGCACCTTAGGCCGGGCGGACAGTTGCTGAATCACACCTCACGTACAGCCAGACATGGGGGCCCAGTCTGCCAAGATGGGGTGGGGCGGGTCGGGGGATGTGGCCCATGGGACTGTGGTACCTGGTAATGTCCGCCAATGTTGACACTGGCCCGCTGGGAGCACCTACTGCACTGTGTCTCTGTGGCACACGCGCCCACGCATGCTGCAACTGCCCACCGCCTATGTGCCAGCGCATGCTATAATTATCCGCGGCGCTGCATCTCACCCGCACGCACAGGTCACGACTACCCAGCCCCCCGCTGCACACCATTGTTTCTGCGCCTGCCACCACTACAACTGCTCACTGCAGAGCGGGTACCAGGCCCGGACTGGCCATCGGGCACACCGGGCAAATGCCCGGTGGGCCGCGGTGTCCGTGGGGCCGAGGCCGGCAGGGGAGGTCCCAGGATCTCCCCTGCCGGTCTATGCAGGGCCGGCACTATCCGAGCGCCGGCCCCGCTGTCTTCCATGGAGGGCCGGTGGGGAGATCAAAGAGCTCCCTCACCGGCCCATTTAAATAGACCTGCGGCTGGGGAGGGAGGGAGAGGACCCGGCGGAGCTCTATCTTGCAGCTCCGCCGGGTTCCTCTCGCGAGATCCGGCGCGTTGCCATGGCAACGACCGGATCTCGCGAGAGTGAACTCTAGCCCGCAGGCTAGAGTTCACTCACCACTGGACCACCAGGGATGATGTGAGTGTGCCGGTCCCCCCTCCTCCCAGCTACCACCATGCCGGTCCCCCCTCCTCCCAGCTACCACCATGCCGGTCCCCCCTCCCAGGCTAAAGGTAAGTGGGAGGGGGGATTTAATGCCTACTTAGGTTTTTTTTTTTAATTTCTTTATTTCTTAGTTTTTTATTTACCCCCCCAACACACATTTACACACAGCACTCTCACACACATCATACACAGCACTCTCACACTCATCACACTCTGCACTCTCACACATCATACACAGCACTCTCACACTCATCACACTCTGCACTCTCATCACACAGCACTCTCACACTCATCACACTCTGCACTCTCACACTCATCACACTCTACACAGCACTCATCACACTCTGCACTCTCACACACATCATACACAGCACTCTCACACTGCACTCTCACACTCTGCACTCATCACACTCTGCACTCATCACACTCTGCACTCATCACACTCTGCACTCATCACACACATCACACTCTGCACTCTCACACACATCATACACAGCACTCTCATACACAGCACTCTCACACTCATCACACTCTGCACTCACACACAGCACTCTCACACTCATCACACACTCATGCACTCTCACACACAGCACTCTCACACACACAGCACTCTCACACAGCATCATACACCGCACTCTCATACACACATCATACACAGCACTCTCACACTCAGCACTCTCACATGCATCATACACAGCACTCTCACACTCAGCACTCTCACACACATCATACACAGCACTCTCACACACAGCATTCTCACACACATCACACTCTGCACTCTCACACACATCATACACAGCACCCACACACACAGCACCCTCACAAAAATCAATCACATACAGCACCCACACACAGCACCCACACCTCACACACAGGATCCATCACACACACATACTGCACTCCTCACATACACACACAACCCCCCGATACACTGCCTAACACACATACACAATACTTCCAAACATATTTATATAATATATATACACATATAAATATACACACAGCACCCCTCACACACACACACAGCACACACACACACACACACAGCACCCCTAAACACATTTCATTCCAGACACACATTAGATCCTCTACCCAACTCTGGATCATCTACACACATACACACACTAGATCCCTATATACACTCTGAATCCATTATATACGCACGCTCACTAGATCTCCTATACATATTCTGGGTCCTTCAAACACACACACACTCTGGATCCCCTATACGCACACTAGATTCCTTATAAGCAAACACATACTACATTCCCTGAACACACACTCTCTACAAACACTACATCACCTACACACACACACTATAGCCTGTATACACACACTTGCTACATCCCCTAAACACACATTCTCTAAAGCCCCTAGCCACATATGCATTACATTACACCACAAACACAACACGACTAAAACCGACCTTATTACACAATACCACACCACGACCAGCTCACTCTGCACACACGCAATACCCCAAGCAGGCTCCAAAACACATGCACAATACTCTTTCCTGACCCATTTGTCTCCTGGTATCCATTTATAGAGACACCAGAGACAAGTTACAAGGAAACACAGTGCAAGCATGTTATTAAATTTGCTTGCACTGCGCAGAACAAATACAGGGCTTTTTTCTCATGCTAGAGCTCTTCAGCAGAACTCTGTGCATGGTCTGCCCTGGAAGAGCATTGAACCAACATGCTCACTTTGAGAGGGGGCGTGTTTGTCATGAGTGATGACAAAACACACCCTCTCTGCCCCGCCCCCTTCTTAGTGGGCCGCTGTGATAAAAAAATGCCCGGGCCGAATTTTTTTCCCAGTCCGGCCCTGGCGGGTACCATGGCATAACCGCCCACACACGCCACAATTGTCCACTGCATTACATTGACCGCTGTAAACGTGTCGGCGCATGCTCACACTGCTCCCTGGCTGGTGTATAGCCCCATATGCACGCCCGCGCATGCTCAAACTGTCCATTGCATTGTATATAACATGATATGTTTTTCCTAGGAGCTGTTCTTAGGTCTTTCTATTCGTGGGGCTCCCTTTTGGACATGCCCCTCTAGTACCCTCCCTTGCTTTATATCTGTATAATATGGTGTATGCGCCTGCTTATGTTAGACTTGTATACTGCATTACATGAACCATTGTGTATATATTGTGTATATATGTGAATGTGTATATATGTGTAGATCTGCCAGCACAGGCTAACACAGTGCTCCGTGGTACACATGTCACCCTGCGCACACACCCGTACACGCCACTAGCACCATGGGACTGGGTACAACACGACGTATGCTCCTGCACGTCCCACGCCTGGCTATCACTCATACCACAGGTTCGGCGCACGCGCAAGTTCCCAGGGTCTAGGGGTTCGCATGCAATACTGGATAGGTGCCAGACCACGCTACACCAAGGTACAGTTCTATACGCAATATGGTATGAGCACCCGCGTACACAACCTAGAGACGTGCTGCAACCAGAGCAACATAACCCACCACCACACAGAAGGGGGAACCCACAAGGGGGTCCGTTAACCGGGATGCAATTCGGGGGGACACAGGCTTTCCATACCACTTTTAGGGACGGAGAAACGCCACCACGGGGCTACACTGATGCGCATAGGGGGAACGGGTTGTGGGAGGAGGGGGGTCCACCAACACCCTAAACACCCGCACAGTAGAAAGGGGGTTACGCCCTGGGTAGGCTAGTACATCTTCCCTTCAGACAGGACAACGTCGGGACCCGGGTGCGAGTCCCTGCAGACACACGACAGGTTACAGTTACAGCTGGAACTCGACCGTACCCTGGGATATTTGCCCCGGGGCACGACAGCAGTTTTCACAGATTTAAGTTACACCTGTTGGTGTTTGTTTTGATCCACAGCCGCCGCTGTTGGCGGGTTGACAAGGTGCCTTGCACTCCCCGTGAGGTCGGTGTCTACTGTATAGGGGGGGCCATCTCCCACTCCGGTCTCCGGGCCGGGGGATCTCTACCCCCCTGACACCGGTGCCTCTGCTCCATTGCGGGGACGGCCCACTCTGCGCTCCACCATGCGGAGACATCCGCTCCCCCGCTCTGCCCCGCTTGTCTACCTACCTAGGCCCCCACTGACCGGGACGACTTCGACAGCTATGGGATTTGACATTATGGCTACACCCGCACCCAAATACGCACCGGCCCCACTCAACTTCTTATCCCTAAACGCTAGGGGCTTAAACTCCCCCGAAAAGAGGTCACACGCGCTACGCCTCGGTCAGAAAACTAGAGCCCATGTGGTCTACCTCCAAGAAACCCACTTTAAAACCAACGCTGCTCCGAAACTCTGCAACCATATATACACCCAAGGCTTCTACAACAATAACCCAGATGGGAAATCTAGGGGGACAGCAATACTCCTACACAGATCCATACCCTTTGTAGCTGTCTCGACCATGACTGATAACTTGGGCAGATACGTATTCGTTAGGGGTAAAATCCTGGACGAAACCTATACCTTTGCCAACATCTACGCCCCAAACACACAACAGGACAGATTCCTCCGGGACACACTCCGGGCCCTCCACGACTTCACGACGGGCTGTCTGGTCCTGGGTGGAGACTTCAACATTGCTCTACACCCGACGATGGACGCATCCAGGGGCCATTCATCGACACCCCCCCTACACTGCTTAAAATTCGTAAACTTCTCCACCAGTATGGGCTTACAGATTGTTGGAGGGCGACACACCCGACAGCTAGGGACTACACCTTCTACTCGACCCCGAATGACTGTTACACACGCATCGACTACTTCTTTCTGCCATACTACTATCTACCCAGACTGCGGGACTCTGCCATAGGGGGGTCAATGTGGTCCGACCACGCACCACTCACGATCCAACTCACATCGCCACTACACAAACCCAAAACCACGACATGGCGGCTCCACGAAAACCTCCTATCCAACCCGCAGGTGGCCCAAGACGTACAACAAGCCCTGACGAACTACTTCACCGAGAACTTACCACAGGACACATCCCCCCTCTTGACATGGGAGGCCCACAAGTGTGTGATGAGAGGGTTTCTCATCTCACACTCCTCTGCCCTGAAGAAGGCACGGGACCACACGATCCGAGAACTAACGGTCAAGATAGGGACCCTAACACAGGCCCACAAGCAAACACTAGACGACACACTTCTCGGGGAACTCACAGCAGCCCGTGAAGAACTAACACGGACCCTGCGGCAATCGTACACTAGGGCCCTCCAGCGCACTAAATCATTCTTCTACACAGAAGGGGATAAGTGCGGCAGGTTGCTGGCCAGAATGATCAACAAAAAACGCTCCATGACATATATTGCACGCATGCGCGACGCCGCAGGCCAACTACACCACATGCCAGATCAAATCGCTACAGCTGTAACCTGCTTCTACACGGACCTTTTTCGCGATTCCCCCCCACGCCCCTCGGGCGGACCCTAACGTGGGAACGACCCGCATGAACGCATACCTCACTAAATACACTAAAACTAAACTCTCCTCAGACGCAGCGGAGGCTTTGGAGGCGCCCCTGACGGAGGGGGAACTGACCCTAGCCATCAAATCCTCGAAGACCGGCAAAATCCCAGGCCCAGACGGCCTCCCTCTCAAATACTATAAAACCTTCCTGGCCACATTGTCCCCTCAATTTATCTCGGCCTTCAACTCTATAACAGAGGGAAATACTATCCCCCAGCAAACACTAGCGGCCAATATTGTCCTGTTGCCAAAGGAGGGGTGAGATACCGAACGGTGCACGGGCTACCGACCGATATCGTTGCTTAACTGCGACCTACGCCTATTCGCTAAAATACTAGCTACAAGGTTGAATCCACACATACCAGACTTAATCTCACCTGACCAAGTGGGATTCGTCCCCCACAGGGAAGCCCGGGACAATACGGTCCGGGCCCTCTCCCTGATCCACCACGCACAGCGCTCCTCAGAGAGCCTTCTCCTCCTCTCTACGGACGCGGAGAAGGCCTTCGATAGGGTGGCGTGGGACTACCTGTTCTCGGTACTGGAGCATGTTGGCCTGGGGACCCACATGCGCCAGCGGATAGAGGCCCTCTACTCGTCCCCCACGGCCAGGGTGTGCATAAATGGGGTCTATACAGACGCATTCCCGGTCAGGAATGGAACCAGGCAGGGCTGCCCTCTGTCACCGCTTCTGTTTATCCTGGCCCTGGAGCCCTTCCTACAAGCGGTAAGGGACAACCCAGATATCTCGGGGGTGGCGGTGGAGGCAGACCACCACAAAATCGCAGCATATGCAGACGATATGCTATTTTTTATAACGAACCCAGAAATCTCCCTCCCAAACCTTATGGCAGAGTTAAAGACATATGGCGAAATCGCCAACCTTAAGATCAATTACGCTAAATCCTCTATACTTAACATTGGCTTCCCCCGGAAGAGGGCAGACCAAATCCGAAGAAATTTTCCCTTCCAATGGCAAGACACCGCTATAAAATACCTGGGGGTGAAGCTCACGGCCGACCTATCCAAACTTTACCATATGAACTTCACCCCACTGATGGCAACATTACGGAAGAACCTGACAGAATGGGCCACACCTCACTTCTCCTGGCTCAGCAGGGTGGCCATTGCCAAAATGAACATCCTCCCACGGGTACTTTACCTATTCCAGACACTACCACTCCAACTCCCTACCACCTTCTTCTCCGCACTCCGCACCCTCCTCATTAAATTTATCTGGAAGGGTACTAAACCCAGACTCAAGTACACACAACTCACACTCCCCAAAACAGCAGGAGGCCTGGCCATTCCTGATTTCAAACTGTATTACCAAGCATGTCACATGCAACGGGCCATGGAATGGGCAAAAGAGGGGATTAGCAAACCCTGGAAGGCTATCGAAACACACCACGCAGGCAGGCCCCTTTCAGCCCTCCTGTGGCTGGACCCACTGATTGGTAAGCGGCTAGTCCACCAACAGCCCTTCATCACCGCCACCCTAACCGTATGGCACTCACAGGCGAGGAAACTACGCCTCTCCTCCTTCCCATCCCCGCTACTGCCTCTGGCGTACAATCCGGAGTTTGAACCGGGGGTAAGACCGGGGAGCCTCCGCTGCGTCCTCCCTCAAACCATACCCAGACTCCGAGACATGACCACCAATGGGAAAATCGTGTCCCTACAGTCGCTCACGGGCACACCCACCCAGCCCTTCATGACGAAATTTAGATACACCCAAATTAAGAACTACATCACTGCTATACCACAACATCCCGACGTATATAGGGACCTTACGCCATTCGAACAGCTGTGCCAGGACCCAGAGCCCATGCTCCATAGCATCTCCTACCTCTACTCCATGCTACGACAACAGGGACACCCCCCACCCCCCTTCATGTCCAAATGGGAGACTGCCGTAGGGGAAACATTTACCAAGACCCAGTGGCACAAGATTTGCGATCTAGTGCACCATTGCGCAATCGCTAGCAAAACCCAGGAAACTGCCTACAAGGTTCTCACACAATGGTACCTGACCCCAGAACGCTTACAGAGAATGCACTTGGACGTGGATGACCTCTGCTGGAGGTGCAAGAGAGGGGTGGGATCCTTTCTTCACATATGGTGGGAATGCCCACTCATAGTACCGTTCTGGGAGCAAATAGCTGCCATGGTGGCCATGTTCACGGACAATGTCCCACCCTTCCGGCCCGCCCCGTACCTCCTACACCACACGACAACCCCACATCACGCTACAAACGCTCCCTGACCATCCGAATCCTTAACGTCGCAAAACACCTAATACCTTTGTACTGGAAAAAAGACACAACCTCAACACTCTCCCTGTGGTTTACTAGAATGGAGGAGTTACGAGTCACAGAGAAGATCTGGTATTCAGCCCAATACCGAACGCAGACATACTTAGACACTTGGACACCCTGGTTGGCACGGGTGGGTACAGAGGCATTTTGGACTATGCAATTGACCATGGGGGAAGGAACCGATAATCCCCAGGAGGAGACGCTGGGAGACTAGCGGGACGATCCACACCTGGCCCAAAACGCGATACCTCACCCCCGCCCCCTATCAGAACGGGGTGGAGCGCGGGTTCGGGGGAACCGGGGGGCGGCGCGGGGGCGTGCGGGGAGGGCTACGACACCCGCTAGGGTGCGACCACTTGCGGGGCCCGGGCGGCCTGCGGCCTCGCGAGTAAAGGGGGTGGAAGAGCGCCTGTTTTGTGAGCTATAAAACTCATTAGTTTGGAGGGAGTCGCAGGATGCCCCTTAGGTTATTCCCATCAACACCACCTATACCGCTGGGCAGAACCAAATCATACTAAGGCAGGGGGCCAACACCCCACAATATTGCCAGGTAGGACCCTGGACACAAGGTCACTGGGGGGCTGCGCGTCCTGAAGGGACCCTACACACCAGATGGCCACATGTCTCACTACTGCCTAGAGGCTACAGGGTAGGCATGGGGAATAGACAAACAAAACACAACAACGGTGGGGCATGCAAAACCACCCAACGTAGAAATGGTACATATCAAATATAACAGAGTACTAAGCACCACCATGTAACACCGGACCTGCGAGTCCACAATACACATGCTATTTACTCAAGAAAGCGACCTGCGAGTCGCCCAGACACGTATGTCATCACATGCCTTCCGATGTATAAGCTTCTGTGAATGACCAGAGGGACCTGCGAGTCCACGCTTCTCTTTGACATGTTGCAAAATCAACAAAAAAGAAAGGTTTAATAAAAAGATATTTACAAAAAAAAAAAAATCCCATCTACCAGTACAAGAGAGCACCAGAACCGCTTGTTCCCTAGAACACGAGTGTGTGTTTGTGTTCACATACAAAGTAATCCCATTATAGTTTTATATGAATTGAAAATGCAGTAGTCTGTTTAGTACCCAATACCTCCAAATAAGATATCTAGAAAAACACAGTGTTGATCACATACACTTAATGAATTATCCCTTGAACATGCACTGAGAGCAAGCAATTGAAAAAATAACAAAACATATATCTCTCCTATCGAAAATTAAACTCCCACTGGAATGTGTTGGTACATGCCTGACTTGTGTGTTTTAATGTACTGGAATATTACATTAAGGCGTTTCCAAATAACCCATTTTGCTATGGTGATCACTTAACGTTTTGCTTGTGTGATGTCTGATTCTCTCTCCTTTTAGCCCAACCCATGCTCCAGCACTGAGAGAGTTAACCCCATTTGTCGCTGAAGGCCCATCTGGCAGTAAAAGATTTGAAGTGCTACATTTCTTTGCTGCTTTCATTTGTCTGGACATGAGTCAGATCCCTAGTCATATTTACGGGAAAGCCACCCATTGTTCAAACACATGAATGTGTTCTAATGTCTTCCCAGTCAGTAAAGCCTGCGTTTCTCTGTGCCTGCATTTTACTGAGCGGATCATGCTGCATTTTTCTATAATGCAATCATAGCTCAAATTTCCAACTACGTTTTTTTAGACAGTAAACATTGCAATGATGATAAACTCCTCCATTAAACAGGCTCTATCACCTTACGCTTACTTTTTGTGCTGTGTTTTCCGTTTGTTCCCTGTTTCAGAATCGCTTTTTTATTTGATCTTGCTGCCTATAGTTTATTTTCTTTTTTTCTTTCTTTAATATGTTAGCAAAGTAGAGAGTACTTGGAGAGAATAAGGATATGGACCAAAAAGTCATACCTCTCTAGAGAAGCAGTCCATGTATGCAAAAGAGGTTTGGCGGGAGGTCTTCCCCCTCTTTTCAGTATATAATTAACAAATGACTGGATTGATTGAACACAGACATTGAGAAAGTCAGCTTCGACTCGGTATGAAGTTAAAATCCAATAAATCTTATTCCTTCTTCATAGAGGCAAACATATTGGAGTGAAGAAGAACTGGGGAGGTTTGGGAGTCTTACGCAGTTTGTGTCTATGTGACATTCTTTGAAAAAAGAAAAACATGTTTTGAAGTGACAGCTGTCCTTTATTTCCTCTATCAGGTTGTAATCAATAGTTTGGGCATGATTTGACACCACCCCCCCCCCTCCACACGCCACCACAAAACCATATCCAGTGCAAACACGGTATCTTACTGATATTATTATCCTTCTGAAATTACAACACATTTCAGTTTTGCATACAAATAATTGGGCATTGCAAGTTTAAACATATTAAAGTAACAGAGAGGGTATTCTGTAATTTAAAATCTTAAAAAGGGCAGAGCAGCCCTATAACAAGGATTGATCCACTACTTGCCTAACCCCATGCCAGGCCTTACACAAGACTCACGTAGCCAGCGAGAGAGACAGCCCTACACTAGGACGAACTGGAAGGCAATCCATGACACTCAGTCCCTCAGACATATTACAAGACACACTACAAGACGCAGAAACACATAGCCCTGACGCCCATCACCGACAACACAGACACAATGGCACCCACAGAGAATGAACCGCACGAGACTACACAAAATAGACAACACATAATAACTAACAGGAGACGAGAACACACACCAGACTATAACAAGACCCAATTGAAGGCAACCTGTGTGACGTGTATGTAAGAGCAGCAGAACTCTAAAATATATGACCTATAGAAGAGGCAAAGGAATAATGCTTGCCTCCATGACATACTCTGTATCAGTTGTATTCTTTGATGCAAAATACTCAATAAAATACAAATTATAAAATCTTAAAAAGGCAGAAGTGTTTTATGCTGAAGCAGAACTGATTTTACTTTCAGAGCTTGGACAATGGTTCTTAACCCTTGAGTTGGTATCGCTATAGGTCTTTCTTAGCTGGAAAAGGCACATAAAATTAAGCAACAGACAGCGGTCTGCAAGAAATGGTTAGGTAGCAACTCTGAATTCTCAACTGCATTGGAGATCTCCTCAGACACTAGGAAAAGGTTAGAGAAGGTGTTTGGAAGTGCTAATACTATTAAATATCTTACATTTGAAGAATGGTTCTTGTAGAACCTTTACCAATGGTGAAAGGGTCACCAAGACAATGTCATTTACATAACCTGTCTTGTTAAAAAGAGCCATTGACTAAGGATATGGGTAGGCAACCTTTGGCACTCCAGATGTTGTCGACTACATCTTAATTTTTAGCCAGCATTATTGCTGAAAGAGCATTATGGAAAATATAGTCACATCTGGAGTGTCAAAGGTTGCCTACTCCTGATCTAGGAGAAACGCATGGGGCCAGTCCTGAACCCAGTGGAGCATCACACAGTAAATATGCATAGATAGAGATCACCAGAGAAGTTTAAGATGGGGACAAATAAAATAAGGTCAAGGTGGTAAACAGTGTAGAACAAGTTGAAGAAATACCCTGCATCAGTGCAGGTCATTTGACACCTAAAACCCAGAAATTAAAAGATCACCCAGAACGTGGGTCTTCTATGCTGAGAGATCCAAGGCCCATGCAGCTACAGTGCTTTCTTGAATTCCTAAATCGTGTGAGTGGCACTGTAATAACTACTCTAATGGTTGATTGGCACAATTAAACTTGAGGACACAGTGCAGTTACCTAAGCCATAATGTTTGTCAATTCATGTTTGAAGGATACTTGATTCATTTGATATATGATGTCTGATGGTCTGATGAACTATAGGCTCAGCTTTTTTTTGTGGAGAGAACACAGGGAAACTATTTTTTAGTTGAAAACGAAAGCTTATCATAGCACACTTATCTGTTTCTTATTATTCAGAAAGTATTTGGCTGTTTCTAGAGTTTTAGTTTATCTTACACAGTGGAAAAATACATTTGGGAGTTTCTTTGATTTACAGCAAATGGTCTCACAGTTTACAAAATGCAATACAATTACAAACTCACTTTGGCTCAGATTTAAAGTTGACTCTAGGAAAATGGCCCTACTTACATTTTTTAATAAATGAATTAGTTAACACAGAACATAGACCACCTCATACTAAGCCATCATTTTCATGCACAAAGAAATATAGGCACTGATTACGTAAAATTTGCACGCACGTTATTTGTTTAGTAGACTTGAGAATTGTTTTGGTTTGAACTTCAATTCATCTGAATTTGGGCTAATGGGGTAATTGGGTGAATTTCCAAACTCCAAAGCTGAAATGTACCTGGAATATGAACCAGCTGAAACACGCAATGACTAAGCATGTTCACTTTGACTTGTGATTCTGGATTCCATCCGTGGCTCCAAAAATTGATGGGAAAAAAAGATGATTTGTGGCTAGGGAGCTAAATGTTGTTTTTATTCACAGTTCAAGTGAGAAGCGAGCAATAAAGGAACAAAAAAAGAGTAACAGTAAAAAAAATTTTTTTTTTAAAAACAATCTATCTTTATATATTTCAAGTAGAGATTGGAGCAGCATTAGTCCAGTGATGCAGATGTAAAGAACAGATACAATTTGTTTCTTGTAATACCGTTTTTATTGGACTAACAGAATTTTGTAATGACAAGCTTTCGGGAGAACCTCCCTTTCTCAAGTCTAAAGCATTTCTGAGCAAAGACGACACATAGAATTCAAAGTTGAGTTGTAATACGGGGGTTAAAGCTTTATATACATAATATTTATTTTATGCAGTACATTGATTGGCTTATATTCACACCCTTTTGGATCGTCTGATTTGGTTCCTGAATCAGTTATTCATCACGTAGGGATTTAAGATGAGTTGGAGGAGGGCACATCCAGTTGGGAATTGTTATCGAGGTATAAAGTTCTAGGAGGTTAATGTACTATGTGTGTAAAGCAATATTAAAATGCCATGACCAACAGTTAATCAGCTGACATGTCAAAGTAAACAACATTGTATATTATAAGACAACATACTGCATTGTTCAATAAATCCAAAGAGATGCAGCATGGAATTAATTCAATCATTTTTGAGCATTTTGACAAAAACAATATTTTTTCCCAAAGTCAAGTTAAGACCTCCCACCTGTCTCTATTTCAGTGGGACAGTATAAATACATATATATTTAAATATTTTCGAGTTCTAGTCCCAACATTCTGATTTATTTTTTTCCTTGTTATCCCCAAATCCGGGGCAGGACACAGGGCAGCACAGCCAACAAACTGGACGCCAAGACCGTAATGGGCTCCCTATAAGCTGACATTCATTTTCTTATTGATTGTCGCTATAAAAAAAAAAAAAAAGCTCCTGGTGGTTTTGAAAAACAGTTTTATGTATCTCTCCCCTGCAGATTTAACCATAGGTTCTCTCCTCACCATTTAGTATTTACCTTCTGCACTGAACTGGAAAATGGCTGCCAAATTGCCACACCAAGTTATTTTTCACCATTTAAAATATATATATTTTTTTCTTGAAGCAACTTTTTCTTTCATTACCCTCTTTGTTGCATTGTCCTAATGTTGCATCCTTATGGAATACATTATGTTGGTTTAGTGACACAATACCAGGCCTTAAATTTTGTTTTCCACTGGGGCGGCAACAAATGTTATATTTTAATGGACAGACAAACAAATTAACTTTTATAAATATGAAACCTTTGCAGAAACGTGTTAATGGGCAAATCTCCAAAGTTGTATAGAAACTACTCCACCCTCCTTTTCCTCAGTGTAAGTCCATATACTCGCTATATTTCATTATGATTCCACTGAAGCATTACTTTAAAAAAAAAAAATCTTATTTACCACATTTATCAAACTCTATCAGACTGTCCTTCCTACATCACCGCATCTGGGGGTACTTCCTGTTAAACCCTACACACTTTTGTGAATGATAACTAGAATTACCTTTATTTTGCTGTTTGCTACAAATTCGGCCTTAAAAGTGAAACAAAATGGATATTGTGTGCAGATAATTATGTCACAACTGGTCAACCACATTGAGCATCAAATTGCAAAATGTTTTAAAACACAGAACCCAGGACACAGGCACTTTTACTCATTTTCCCCTGTGCAGTTACCCCTCTTCTATCATGCTTAGTATTATTCAGTAAAGCAATGTTCCCCTTAATGCACACGTGGCCCAAGTTTTGTCAGTATAGCAGATTAAACTGAAATGCCTAAATCTCAGACTTTTCTTATGCTTTGGGGACTGGGTTGGGACTGCTATCTGCAATACAGTATGTCCATATCAGATGTCAATCTGGACCTATCATATAAAAATGTGTGGATTACAGGGTGAATTTTGCTTTCCCTCAAATCCCTTCCTCCTCTAACACGAGGGTCACTGCAATGTATGAGGCCATCCATCCATGGTTACTGTATATTTAGAAATCATCTGGGACATTTGATACATGCTCTTAGTGTAATAAATTTAGTTACATATAACATGCTCATTTCCAACAGGTTTATTGATCCATATGTTCTATGTAAAGGAATTAAATAAAATCAATGTCCCCTTCTCTTAAAGATACCTTGATTAATAGCTGGCTATGTGATATCCCTGGTTTAGAATACCTTGCAAATGCCATGTAGGCTGGGCGGGTATGTGGGCTATAGCATCGCCCACCCCCCTTCTGTACCTACATAATCTTTGTATACAGCGGCTCCAGTGTGCTAAGTTGTGCTCAGCCTGGGCTCTTTGTGCAAGTTGCAACCACATTGGCTCTTTCTATGTATTTGTGAAGACTGCGGCTGCCTTACACACCCATTACTGGCCCTCTCCTAAATTCACAACTACATGGTAAGAAGAGACAAGGCTGGACATTACATAAATAGCCCAGGCTGAGCATAACAGAGCACACTGGAACAGCAGCATACATAGATCATGCAAGCCTGTGTGTGCACCAACAGTTTCAGTTGATGACTATATGTATGGCTGTGTGAGATCTATCTATGGTTCTGTGTGAGTTTGTGACTGTATGTATGGGTCTGTAAGAGTGGATACCTGTATCTATGGTTTTGTGTGAGTTTGTGGATACCTGTATCTATGGTTCTGTGTGAGTTTGTGACTGTATGTATGGGTCTGTAAGAGTGGATACCTGTATCTATGGTTCTGTGTGAGTTTGTGACTGTATGTATGGGTATGTAAGAGTGGATACCTATATCTATGGTTCTGTGTGAGTTTGTGGATACCTGTATCTATGGTTCTGTGTGAGTTTGTGGATACCTGTATCTATGGTTCTGTGTGAGTTTGTAAAAGTATGTGTGGGTCTGTAAGAGTGGATTCCTGTATCTATGGATCTGTGAGAGTCTGTGACTGTATGTATGGGTCTGCAAGAGTTAATACCTGTATCTATGGGTCTCTGTGAATCTTTGACTGTAGTTATGGATCTTTAGGTGTGTGCCTGTATGTGTGGGTGGGTACGAGTCTGTGAATATATGTAGATGTTTCTAGGAGTACATCCTTTCATGTTTCTATGAGTACATGTTCCCTTTCCATTTTCCAGGAATAAGGTGGGCAGTGAGAGAACAGGCGTGCCCTAAAGAGCACTGCTGAGGCATTCATAAATATAAATATTTTATCTTATAAAAAATACTTAGATACACTCCAAACATCATACCTACTATATTGTGCTGTAGTGATTATGGTGCCAGGAGTACCCTGGCAGCCAATGTAAGGAGTCTAACAATTTGTTATCTGATTGGCTTTGTACCTGGAGACTGCCAGGCACCGTTCCTTGCCTCTCCTCTTCCTGAGTGGAGATCCAGAAGCTCCTAATCGCTCTTAGCCAATGAGCTAAGCACTGCACAACTGTGCTAACACAGAGAACTTCAGACTGCGGAGCGTGAGTGGCACCTGACAAATCCCAGGAAAGAATCTACTTACACTGGGTGGTGGCAAAGCACTCCTCGCACCATAACCACCACATTGCACCATAGTTGATTTGGTACTTGGAGTGTTCCTTTAAATATAATATCAAAGATACTGGCAAACTTTATCCCAAATATACATTTTAAATTAGCACTTGAATGAAACACGTCATGTTGCATCATATGGGAATGATATCACTATATAGTTCTATATAAAATGCCTTACCGTCCGTAATACCCGAGTGCTAACACAGCTATGTAATGCATTTACAGTCATCTGCGGTTACTATTCTTGCTATAACCCCTTAGGGATTTGAGAACTACTCTGTAATAAACATGGATATCATCACTACATTTCTTTTTGCAAATGGAGGGGAAGGAAGGCAATAAGCATGTCACTTATCTGCTCTGTAACCTGATCCAAAATTGCTGGACTATATGATTTACACTCAAAAACACACTGCCAGGAACACATTTCTATTAATTCACTAGAACAGCAGTCAGGCTCATATCAGCTGCTTATCACACTTTACACAAGAGTCGCTGTAATGCCTTCTAACAGGTAAACATGGCATTGAAACATCTTAGAGGGGAACAGACAATTATTTGGGATTGTGCTTTATTTCTGTTACAAGGGTGCTTGAGGAACCTGGTTCCATCTACAGCCGATCCAAATACAAAAATAAAGGAATGCCCCAGCACGTCCTTTTCACTACCGTGTCCTTTTATTGAAGCGTCTTTGGTGTGAAAAGCAGCAACATTTCGACTACAATTTGACAAAGATGACAGTTATGGTTGAAACATGGTTTCTTTTTACACTAAAGACACTTTAATAAAAGCACACTGTCGGTGGTGTATCCTGGTTTTGTGCTGCCCTACGCATGACAAAACTCAGGCACCCCACCCTTCCCCCTGCCTCGCCTTCATATTCCGGCACCCGGCATCACTCGCCGCCCGCCCGACCGGATTGTCAGTGAGCCGCAAGGCTAACAAGACATTTGCCCTGGGCATTTGGGGTCGGCTTTTTTTGCCGCCTCCTGGAAAATGCCGCCCAAGGCAAATGCCTTGTTTGCCTTGCGGCAAATACGTCCCTGGATACTGTGCTGAAAAGGATGTGATGGGACATTTCTTTATTGCTTTTACAGGAGTCAGGAGACTCCTGTAAGCTACATTCAGGAAACTTTCCTGGTGCTGGAATAAAGTTGAGTTTATTTAAATATTATTACCCCTTTCAGTACTGGAGTGGGAGGAGGCAACAATCTAAACACAAACAGGAACCCACCTATTAAAAAAAAAACTATAAAAGCTACCTGTCACTAAACTACCTGAAAGCCTGGGGCAGTGGCAAAGCTAGACAAACTTTAACCCGGTGCAAAGACTCAGTTGGGCGCCCCTTACATCTCCAATCAAGTACAGGCAACCTGACAAGTACAGCATGCACCTGGCTTTCCAGGTGGCACTGCGTCCAGGACCGGCCTTAGGCCTTTGGGCACCCTGTGCGACCAAATATTCACAGCGCCCCCTCGTTCCTGTCCCCCCCTTCCCACACACCCTGTCACACATGCAGACAGCCACACACAGACAGCCACACGCACACACAGACATAGAAACATAGAATGTGATGCAGAGAAGAACCATTCGGCCCATCTAGTCTGCCCAGACAGTCACACATAGGCAGTCACACACACAGAGGCAGACAGCCACACACACACACACACACACACACACACACAGCCACACACGCAGAGAGCCACACACAAACACAGAGACAGACAGCCACACACAAACACACAGGCAGACAGCCACACATAAACACACAGGCAGACAGCCACACACAGGCAGCCACACACAAACACACACGCAGACAGCCACACACACAGGCAGACATAGAAACATAGAATGTGATGGCAGATAAGAACCATTCGGCCCATCTGCCCAGACAGTCACACATAGGCAGTCACACACACAGACACACACACACAGGCAGGCACACACACACACACACACAGGCAGACAGTCATACACACAGGTAGACAGTCATACACACAGGCAGACAATCACACACACAGGCAGACAATCACAGGCAGACAGTCAAACACAGAAAGTCACACACACACACAGGCAGACAGTCACACACACAGACAGTCACACACCCACACACACAAAAGGGCAGACAGCACACACACACACACACACACAGGCAGACAGCCACACACACACACACAGGCAGTCACACACACAGGCAGACAGTCAAGCTCATACAGTCATACACACAGGCAGACAGTCACACACACACACAGGCAGACAGTCAAACACACAGACAGTCACACACCCACACACACAAAAGGGCAGACAGCCACACACACACAGGCAGACAGTCAAACACACAGACAGTCACACACCCACACACACGCAGACAGCCACACACACAGGCAGACAGTCACACACACACACACACACATGCATACACAGTCAACACACAGGCAGACAGTCATACACACGTCACACACACACACAGTCACACACACAGGCAGACAGTCAAACACAGACAGTCATACACACAGGCAGACAGTCAAACACAGACAGTCACACAGTCATACACACAGGCAGACAGTCAAACAAACACAGACAGTCATATACACAGTCACACACACAGGCAGACAGTCACACACACAGGCAGACAGTGAAACACAGTCACACACACAGGCAGACAGTCACACACACAGGCAGACAGTCATACACACAGTCACACACAGGCAGACAGTCAAACACAGACAGTCACACACACAGGCAGACAGTCACACGCACAGGCAGACAGTCACACACACAGGCAGACAGTCATACACACAGGAAGACAGTCACACACAGTTACCTCTATTCCTTGTGGAGGCAGACAGGCAGTGCAGCTCGTGGATTCTGGTTGTTGGAGGAAGCAGGGACTCCTTCCTGCTTCCCCTGCAGCAGTTACACGGCACTTTTAGCTCCGCCTCTGCCGCATGGTAATCCCCACCCCAGCCGCAAACTTTTTATAATTTTTTTTATCCTGGAGGGCCATGTGTGAGCTGTGTCGGCCGCACGGCGCCCCCTGCTCCATGGCGCCCTGTGCAGCCGCACACTTCGCACACCCTTAAGGCCGGCCCTGACTGCGGCTTCTAGAGCGATTGGATTATGTGTAAGGGGGCTGCTTGTGGTCTTTGTGTGTTGAGTTTATGGTGAGGCTGTGTTTTATGTGTTGCAGATGACTGTGTATGATGATGACTACCTGCAGGGGGTGACTGTGTTAGGGTGAGTGGGAGGGTGACAGTGTTAGAGTAAGTAGGAGGGTGACAGTGTTAGAGTAGGTAGGAGGGTGACAGTGTTAGAGTAAGTAGGAGGGTGACAGTGTTAGGGTGAGTAGGAGGGTGACAGTGTTAGGGTGAGTAGGAGGGTGACAGTGTTAGGGTGAGTAGGAGAGTGACAGTGTTAGGGTAAGTAGGAGGGTGACAGTGTTAGGGAAGTAGGAGGGTGACAGTGTTAGGGTGAGTAGGAGGGTGACAGTGTTAGGGTGAGTAGGAGGGTGACAGTGTTAGGGTGAGTAGTACAGTGACTGTGGGGTGGTGTAACAAGGTGAGGAACGTGATTGTGATATAGTTTGGGGGTAGGTATAAGCGGGTTTGGTGGATAGGTGTGACTTGTACAGGGAAATCCGCAGTCGAGCAGCCTGCAGCAGCTATTGCAGTTCCTGCCCTTGACCCGCACCTCGCAGCCTGGACTCCAGGGAAGCCACCCATACTGCTAGGTATACACAGAGCTGCAAAAACCTCTTCCTCATACAAATAATATAAACAGCCCATGCACAAACCTACACAGTCCCCACAACACAACACTGACACAAGTCACATACATACACACACCATCAATCACAAAATGTGACATATCATCCACACACACAATTATACAAGCAGGCCCCATTAATAGCCCACATTCATAGGCATTATACAAAATACCGCAAACTACTCATGAATATATACAACATAATAGCCCACTTACTCACAAATCCAATGCTACAAAGCAACTGCAGTACCCATAAATAACACAAGCACAATATGGCAACATATACACCTCAATTAAAAAAAAATTAGGACCGGCACACCAAAGGACTTTTTAAATCTTGGTTTGGCGCTGTACTACTAAAAGGTTGCCTACCCCTGTTCTAGACGCTAGTTTTAATGCTTCTTTTTAAGTAGCATCATACATAATAAAAACAAAATAGAGAGTGTTTTCAGATTTCTCAACATGGCTCTTCAATTCTTATGTAATTGCTTCTATCAGTTCAATAACTCCGAACACTGGTTAGAATAGCTTCTGAAAAGCCATGCCTTGCACTGTGCCCCCCGAATGATATGTTCAATGCCTAAGACCTTCTATCCATTGCATTTGAAACTACATATAGTAGAGTCATCTAAAAACTCATGGATCCATTTTGCATTTTTGCTTCCTCTTAAATAGATTTAATTTAAGGTAATGCAGGACAATGTAATCATCCTCTGACATCAAGTCAAAATTAAGTTTTTTTTACAGTTGAAACTAGTAGTATATTTGCTGTTTTACTACATAGCCACCATAACACATTGCTGTCTTTTTTTTTTTTTTTTTTGATACGGTGTACACATTGCCATAGCAACTGGGTGCCGTGCTGACATATACTTTAAAAAAAACACACTGTCATTATGGATGCTATTTGCCACACATTAATTTCAGCCTTGGGTGTTGTTGGAATGAGAATCACATATCCCACTACTATCACAGTATCAGTGAGGCAGGATTTTGCCATAATGGATAAAATCCCTTATATGATGAAACTACTAAAAATTACCAGTATACACTTATAATATCTTCTTATCATGCTTATTAGTACCTCTGCCAGAACTTCGCTGTTTAATGAAGAAAAAGAGGGGAATTGGCCCTTCTTTGGCTCCTGCAATGCATCTTACGGAAAGATAATCATAGTAAATAAGCAATAAATATGTATTATCTCTTTGAATATGATGTGCAATTTTGTGAACCAGCTCAAGATAAATTATGCAACAGAAAATAATTTAGAGATTGAAAACAACATTAAAAGCTTGCAATATTTAATTTATATCATTTTTAAAATTGTTTTTGGATTGATTTATAATAGGCTTACCATGTGAAGATACAGTTACTACAAACAACATTTAGTATCCAGTGATAAGTGGAAAGTTTACCACCTGCTTAGTGGGACCCTCCAGGATTGCAGAGGTGAGGAACCTTTAGGACTGGCTAGTAATGTAGGACTATTTAAGCCTTGTCTTAATACGTAGATTTTTCAATATAAAACGGGGCAACTCATGAAGAGTTAAAAGCAAAAGAGAATTTCAATCAATTAGTTTTATATTAAAAGCAGATTGGATTTGGAGTTCGCTGCCAAATGCATTTGTTAGGTTCTGTTTGTACTATGAATAAAATATGTAACAATATCTAAGCACAGAGTTTAAGGCTGAAGGTTTAAAACATAAATAAAATCTAAGAGATTACAGACAATGCAAATGGGCAATAATGGCGGTCTGCTCCATACGCATTATAAATGTAATGTGCGCATTCAGAAAGGAACTGTAGCAGAAACTGTAATTTCCTCTGCTCTGCCCTTTTTAGATCAGATGTTTAAAGGATCACTATACGGTCAGGAACACAAACATGTATTTCTGAACATTTAATGTTAAAACCACCAACTAATCCCCCTGGGCCCCTCATGCCTCCATAAATATAGCAAAATCTTACTGTATTCAAGCCTAAAGCTGTTGATCTGCATGCTGTTTGCCTCAGAAAAACAAGCAGTCTGCTGACATCATCAGAAGTGGTAGCCTGATCCTATCACAGTGCTTCCCCATAGGATTGGCTGAGACTAATAAAGAGGCAGATCATGGGCAGAGCCAGCATGATTCAAACACAGCCCTGGCCAATCAGCATCTCCTCACAGAGATGAATTGAATCAATCAATCAATCTCTATGAGGAAAGTTCAGTGTCTGCATGCAGAGGGAGGGGATACTGAATGTTTGGATGCATTTTAGGCAGCCATGGCCCAGGAAGGATCTCTAACAGCCATCTGAAGAGTGGCCAGTGAAATTATCACTAGGCTGTAATGTAAACACTGCATTTTCTCTGAAAAGACAGCGTTTACAGCAAAAAGCCTGAAGGTAATGATTCTACTCACCAGAACAAATTCAATAAGCTGTAGTTGCCCCTTTGGGCCCTTAAGGACACATGACATGTGTTACATGTCATGATTCCCTTTTATTCCAGAAATTTGGTCCTTAAGGGGTTAAACGAACACTATAGTCAACAAAACAACCTGACATGTGCACAGTCATTATTCGGCATGTGCTATACCCCACTCCAAATTCCCACTAATAAGACACGTACACCAGCTATTCTGTCGGAAATATATAGTCCACAGCTTTATTTAATTATTATCATAAATTTAACAAATTAGGGACATTGCCAGAATAGTAATGATATGTTAATACAATCTCCCTCCATACATAAATACCCCTGGCAATGACCCCATACCAATATAACAATATATAACCATATAAATAACATATAACATGAAACACTGCCTAACAAAGAGGCCCATATCCAAATGTTTAAACTGTAGGGGTGTACCAAGACACCCGTACACCCCCAGGTTTGGAGCTACCGATGAGCTCGAACCTACCAACCAATTGTAACACTCCTGCCTAATCCAGCCTAAACCTTGCCAATGACCACTTAATACTCCACCTACCTCCCATTTAACCTAGCCCTTCCCCGCCACAGCACATGACTTGACTCCTTAAGATCATCAGCGACCCCACCACACAAAAACAGGGCCCTAGTAATACCTTCCTAAAAAGCCCAAGTTAAGCAGGTCACAACCCACCTCCGATAAATGGACCCCATCTCTCCTAAAATACCTGGGCAGCATGCCCTCCAGTTCCCCATGCCGCACTGCCACACTACCTTTCCTCCTAATAAAAAACGACATAGTTTTATTCACCTTTCCCCGACATCGAGCTACCGCAGCCGGGTCCCTGGCGTGGCGTCAATTAAACCGAGGCACCATCTCCGACCATACCACCACCACGCCAGGAACCAACTCCCGTAGCCGATCCACATCTCTCTTCATTCACTGGACTAATTCCCTCTGAGGAACCAAACCTAAATCATTACCCCATCCATAAATTAACAACACGGTCGGTGTGGCACCCCCTGCCCCCCTCCAAAAAATCTCCACCCTGATGCTTTGCCAACCGAATCCCCGAAAGCCAAACCAAACCAACGCCACCATCTCCAGAGGAAAAGCCAGCTGCACTCCTTGTCATGCAGCCCTCTTCTGTGCCCAATAGACATACGAATGTCGTACCAGCCAGGCAACCTAAAAATAAACAAGATAGTGACACAGCAGAAACAACATGCAACCATCTCCACCAACCCCTGTTACACCAACCTGTCCGACCTCAGGTATGAACGGAACAGAGTAGACTCCCACCTCCCTATTCGTTTAATCCGCTCCTCCCCCGAACCAAGGCGTGCTGCCTCATTCACCGCCCCTATCCTAAATGAGTGATTCTCGAACTGCATCGGGTCCAGACCCAACCTCTGTAAACCCAAACGGAAAACCCCAAAAAACTGATACTGAGACAACGTCGAAGCATCAGCATAAACCATAAGCAACCCGCTACCCTAGGGCGGATTCCCATAAAGCTGGCCGCACAAGAAACCAGGCAGACTCTTGACCCGGCAGCGAAAACAGAACAAGGGAACAACCCTTCCCGAAAACATCCGTCTTGGAGCGGCCCAGTCAGATCTCCACCTTATCCAATCTGACAACAACGTCCCCCACACTGAATCCCGCTAATTCCCTTCCGATTAGCACTCACCAATTCCCCAATCCTGAAAGCCCCGAAAAACGCCCAAACGAAGGCCAATGAAAATAACACCACGTCATTCGGAGAGAAACATAACGTCGGCAGTACCCCAACCAACTTCTGTAAAATGGTAAAGGAAACCAGCCTCCTCGTGTCCACCGACCTTTTCGAAAACCCCGAAGCGCCTGCCGAACTAAAAAATTCTTGGTAACATCCTCCCAACCGTTCAATTTAAACAAAAGCGCCAATGACGGCATATACCGGTCTATCATGGACAGAGACGCTAGCCGTGCAAACAAACGACATAAGATCCACAAAAGGGCATCTTACCGTCCCGCGGAAGACCGCGCTACCCCAGCCTGTTCCACTATCCCGTCCCACTCATTCCAAACCTTGATGTAGTAAGACCACATGCCCGGCGTAAGCGAACTTCTTATGAATTCCCCAAGCAAGATGTCCCGAGTAGCCACATCTCCTTCCGACAAGCCTGTCCCTCGTGCTGCTTCCCGAAAATGTTCCCACTGCATGAGACAGAGAATCAACCACCACGTTCAGAAACCCGAGCACATGCCATGTCCTGAAAACAATGTTAAATGACATACATAATAGAACCAAACGCTGAAGTAACAGCACCACCGGTATCGATGATGCCGACAAACCATTAACCGCCTGAACTAGTGCCATATTATCCGAGTAAAAGACCACTTTCTTATTCACAAGATCTTTCCCCCACAATGCCACCGCAAAAAATTAGAGGAACGCCAAGTTACTGATCAGGGGTCTCGACCTCCACGCCTCGGGCCATGGTTCCACGCACCATCGGCCAGCCAGATAAGCCCCAAACCCGATGCTCCCAGATGCATCCGTGAACAACCCAATGGCCTCCAACAACGCGGCCTGATCCCGAAAGAAGACCCGTTCATTAAAATCTCGTAGGAACCGTTCTCATACTTACAAGTCCGCTTTCATAGCCGCAGTCACTCTAATATAGTGAGTCGGTGACTGTTCCTTACCCGTTGCCTGGGCTAATAACTGTCAAAAGACCCACCCCATAGGAATCACCCTACATGCGAAATTGAGGCTACCCAGCAAGAACTGCAAACCTCGCAGGGTCACCGTCCTTGCACCCTTGACGGCCCCCACCAGCCGGCAGAGTGTGATCAGTTTGTCCATGGGCAACCTGCAATTCCCCTTTGCAGAGTTAATTTCTAGCCCCAGAAAACTAAGGCAATTGGTAGGGCCCCCCGTCTTATCCCCCGCCAAGGGAACCCCGAACGAATGAGATACCTACTGTAAAACCCTCCACAATATATTGTCCCTCGAAAAAACACCCCAGGAGATGATGACAGTCCGGGTGCATGGGAAGCAGCCAGAACGCCGCCTCCACATCTGCTTTCGGCATCAGCGCCCCATGCCCTGCCTTCCGAACCAACTCAACTGCTTGGTTGAATGATGCATGGGACACAGAACACAGGGCCGCATCAATATCATTCACTGAAGACCCCTTCAGATACGATAAATGATGTATCAGCCGGAACTTGCCCTCCTCTTTCTTGGGTACCACCCCCAAAGGAGATACCCGCAAGTCAGCCAACGGCGGGGATGTAAACGGCCCCTCCATCCTACCCACTTGATTTTCCTTGTCCAATTTGTCGCGAACAACCCCCGGGTGCTCCCTGACCGAATTAAGGTTCTCATACAAACACCCCTTTATCCTTGAATGGGATAACAAAAGCCTTAGAAAACCCATGAAAAAAAAAAACTTTGCATCCCCTTGCTTAACGTATCGTCTTAGCCAAGACGTTTGGAGGCGCTGCGTCCGGAATATCACCGTACAACTCCTCCTGCTTGCTAGCCCCACCCGACGCCCCCACCATCGTGGTGGAATCCACCGTCCCACTGATCCTGCCGCCCTCCGCCGCTGCGGCATCATCCCACCCAGCTCTGCTCACTCCCCCCCTAGGGTCCCACACCCATTCGAACTGTGTCGCCTGAACCCCTCCAGCCGACCATGAATCTATAAATGATTTCAAGCAGTCCAACAGATTCCCTGAGTGTGGTGTAATCAGAGACTCACTGCCAGAACCCCCAGCTGAGGAAGACCGCAGAGCGCCGCCCGTCCCTCCACCTCTTGAGGGACTATAGCCGAAGAACTCCTCAACCTGTGAGAAGACAACCTCGGTAGTCTGTTCACATGAACTCCCACCCGCCCTTCCTCCCTACGCTCCTGCCTGAGATCCCTTGCCACACTGCGCCCGCCCGCCTGGCCGTAAGGGGTAAGCCTCTGCCCCCGCAAACTCCTATCAGACGACCTAGATGTGCTGCGCCGACTCCACCTACCCCTGTCCTCAGAATCTGACTGCCTCCTGCTACGCTGCCTAGCAGAGGGGCTTCTCCCCCTGGCGCCATGCCTCCACCCCCTCGACCAAATTACTAAAACCACTGCCCAGAATTAAATTACTATTCACGCCCACTTTCTGGCTTTGTCAAGGCCCATTTCCCGATCTGTGCTGTTCCATGGGCTACATTAGCGTAATGAAGCAGTTTAATTGTATAGATCATGCCCCTGAAGACTCACTGCTCAATTCTCTGCGATTTAGGAGTTAAATCACTGTGTTTATGCAGCCATAGTCACACCTCCCTGCATGTGACTTACACACCCTTCCTAAACACTTCCTTTAATAAATCAACTAATGTTTACACTTCCTTTATTGCAAATTCTGCCTAATTTATAATTTCTTATCTCCTGTATTGTTAATAGCTTGCTAGGCCTTGCAAGAGTGTGATTAACGTTTAATTTACAGAGCAGGAGATAACTTCTAATGTAAGTTAACATCTGCTTGAAAATGCAACAACTTTTTTCAGGCTGTGTGAGGTGAGGTGGGGTTAAGACTGCATGGACACAAAGAGTACAGGAGACTCAGCCTGCAGCCGGAGGAGCTGCAGGCTAAAGTAAACATGCCACCACTGGACCACCAGAGCTTGCAGTATTAAGTCCCCCCTGACTTGTAAAAGGTAAGGGAAAGGGCGGGGGATACATTTAGATAGATTTGTACTTTTTACCCACCTACACACAGCATAGACCCTATGCTCCCCCTCACACACAATACACCACACTTCACATACACACACATTACCTCTAAAACACACACTGCCCCCCTCACCACACTGTATCTCACACAAACACACACACTGCACCCTCACCAACATAATGTATCCTTCTCACACACACACACACACATACACACAGCATCCCTCACACACTGCAACCTCTTACAAACTCACATACATATACACTGCACCCCTCACCAACAGACTGTATCCTTCACACAAACACACACTGCATCCTTAAAACACACAGCACCTTACAGACACACATAGAGAAAAAAAAAAGAGAAAAAAAAAAAAACATTTAAAGGGACACTCCAGGCACCCAGATCACTTCAGCTAATTGAAGTGGTCAGGGTGCTGTTTACATTGCAGCTCTAAGTCTGCCCTCTGTGGCTGTCTATCAGACAGCCACTGGGGGCTGCCCTCACGGACCTCCAGCGTCAGATTTTCCCCATAGGAAGCATTGAATAATGCTTTCCTATAGGGAGGTCTAACGTGCGCGCGGCAATTGCCGCGCATGCGCATTAGCTCTCCCCCTCCAACCGAGATCGGCGGGGGAGGAGCATGGACGGAGCCTGACCCAGCGCCTAGGTTTTAACCCCTTCAGCGACATGGGATGGGGGGTGGGAGGGATGGGGGCACTGCAGGATCCTGCAGTGCCAGAAAAATGGGCACTGGAGAGTCCCTTTAATTATATATATATAATTTTTTTTTAATCCTCATTTAAAAAATAAATAAAATCGCACTTGCGGCACTGGTTGGCGGTAAGGAAATGTTGAAATGTTACCATCAACAAAGATACAAAAGTGAGCAGTAGGTATTAAAATGTTGACTACCCCTGCTCCAGGGTAGCCAACAAATGGTTCTTCAGATTGAGATCAGGGGATTTTGAAAGCTAGTGAAACATCTTTGTAATGTTCCTCAAGCCATTCCTGAACAATTTCAACGTGGCTCTCCACATGCATCACAGAGCCTTGGGTGCCCATGACCCTGGTACACCGGTTGTCCTTCATTACACTACTTTTGGTAGGTACTAACCCCTGCACATCGAGAGCACCCCACAGTCCTTGCCATTTTGAAGATGCTATGACCCAGCCATCACTATTTGACCCTTGGCAAAGTCACTCGGATATTTCTGCGTGCCCATTTTTCATGCTTCTGACTGTTCACTTGCTGCTTAATATATTCCACCCCTTGACAGGTGCCATAGTAATTATAGAATCTATGTTATACACTTCACTTATCAGTGGTTTTAATGTCGTGACAAATCATAGTGTGTATGCCTGCTAATATACTAAAAATGGTCCCTTCACAGCAGCTACTTCCACAATAAAATATAGAGTTTATTCAGTAAACGCTGTAATGTAGAAAAGTGAAATTCAAACTGCGGAATGTGAGTTAAAAATCACCTGTAGTAGAGACTGTAGCAGAGGTGAAGAATTTTCCAGGTCAGCTTTTTTTGTCTTTTGTATTTTAATTCACTACGATTCAGAGTTTAGTTTATAAATTAATCATCTACAATACCCACTGCTTGCTAGTTACTGTAGTAAATATGTGAGGTCACAGCTGTGGTAATTAAAACACCAACAATAATCACAATCAAACCAAAAGGTATATTCAATATATTAAAATACACCGCAGTGGCGTACACATGACCAGTGGGCCCCCTCCCCCCCCGCTCGGGGCCGCAACACATGGCGGCGGGCACCTGGTCGCAGGGCTACGACCCCGCGAATGCGGTATACTGCACACACACCTAAAGGACCACTACGGACACCCAGATCACATCAGCTCAATGAAGTGGTCAGGGTGCCAGGTCCCTCTAGTTTTAAAGGACCACTATAGTGCCAGGAAAACATGCTCGTTTTCCTGGCACTATAGTGCCCTGAGGGTGCCCCACCCTCAGGGACCCCCTCCCGCCCGGCTCTGGAAGGGGGAAAGGGTTAAAACTTGCCTTTTTCCAGCGCTGGGCGGAGAGCTCTCCTCCTCCAATCCTCCTTCTCTCCTCCCCGTCGGCTGGCTGCGCACGCATTCAGCCGGTCACATAGGAAAGCATTCATAATGCTTTCCTATGGACGCTGGCGTGCTCTCACTGTGAAAATCACAGTGAGAAGCACGCAAGCGCCTCTAGTGGCGGTCAGTGAGACAGCCACTAGACTAGAGGAAATAGGGGAAGGCTTAACCCTAGCTGGACCTGGCACCCAGACCACTTCATTAAGCTGAAGTGGTCTGGGTGCCTAGAGTGGTCCTTTAACCCTGCAGCTGAAAACATAGCTGTTTCAGAGAAACGGCTATGTTTCACTGAGGGTTAATCCAGCCTAATTGACAGCCGCTAGAGGAGATTCCGCGATTCTCACTGAAGACACTGAACGTCCATAGGAAAGCATTGAGTAATGCTTTCCTATGGGCGGTTTAAATGCGCGCACGCGCCTCTTGCCGCGCATGTGCATTCGGAGCTGAGAGGCGGCGGGATCCCCAGCACAAGGAGAAAGTCCGGCACTGGAGAAAGGTAAATGCTGAAGAGACACACTCTCACGAACAGATGCATATACACTAGCTAACAGACACACACATTTACTAACAGAGACACACTCAGCGACACATACATACACACTCACTTACAAAACATATACTTTCACTGACACGCACTCACTAACAGACATCAGACACTCAGTAACAGACACACTAACACTTACACACACACACACACACACACTAACACATTTTTTATTTTTTTTTAAATTTAATCCCCCCAGCCTCCTTACCTTTTGGGGTGCTGGGGTCCAGTGGTGCTGCTGCTGGGCTCCTGGGCCGGCGCGCGAGGGAGAGGTAGAGGGCCAGACTCGGGGGGCCCTGAGGTGGCCGGCTCCTGGGCCCCCCAGGAGAAGAGGCTGGCCCTGTGGCTGCATACCGGGTCGCAGCCGTGACCCCGGTATGTAGCCACTGAATACACGTCGATTATAGTCATTGATATTAGGTGCAATGTTAGTTTAAGGTTATGCTGAGATTTTTTGTTTTTCACATGTTATTAGGCATACCTTGCTCTGCTATGTAATACTACTTTATCTGATACTTGTAATATTAATAAACGTTTAAAAAGTAAAGCAGAGGATGGAGCAGAGTAGCACAGTTGAATGGGCATACTACATGAGAGCTCAGAGCAGCTGACACCATTTTCTTCTTCTGTGGGGCTTGCTATCCTGATTTGGACGGCCAGAAGGGTACATTTCAGACTGTGGCAGCACTGTGAGTCACAAGACTAAGAAACAAAAACCGGACAAGGCACAAATAGGCTTAAATATCGGAGAACCATTTACCCCAGTACAGTCCACTCAGGACTTATTTGCAGCAATCACACAACCTAACTTCTTTAAATGGGACAGATTGTCCTCACTTAATGTGGCCTTACCTAGTTACTTTAGTTCTGTTCACATATTTTATTTAGTGCAATGTTATGATGCATATATAACCCTCAGCTCGATTGGTTTCTGGACCCACCTCAAGCTAGCAATGAGATCCAGTTATGCAGAGTGTAGCTTTAACTAGGCATACAAATTATATTATTCTTCCATATATCCAGTATTATTCAGTGATACTAGTTCATTACTACCCTCTCGGCATGAGGTCTATACATAGTTAAGTTATGGTACAGTTACTCCGAATGTATTTTGATATGAAACAAGATTGTATGTATCATACCTAAAATAAATAAATTCATAGTTTGTTATGCCCGATGCATGTTCTCGATCCTTAAATATGTTTGCTCATTATTGTAAAAGCTTACTATATATATATATATATATATATATATATATATATATATATATATATATATATATATATATATATATATATATATATATATATATATATATATTAATAGTAAGCTTTTACAATAATGAGAGAGAGGACAGGAAGTCATGGGGAAGAGAGAGGACAGGAAGTCATGTACAGCTTTGTGTTAAAAATCAGGCAGAGTGTATGGAGATATGCGCTTGTTGGAGTCCGCTAACAATCCAGGAGTCCCAAATCTTGTGGAACACCTGAGTGTCATGGATTTGAGCTTTCATTCTGTCCATTTCTAAGATCTCTTATCTTACATTTGTGCTGGCTCTGCCTCTGATCTGCCTCCTTGACAAGCTCAGCCAATCCTATGGGAAAGCAGTGGGATTGGCTCACAGAACCCCTCCTGATGATGGCAGCCAAACAGGCAGATCAGGGGCAGATTGGAACAAAAGTAAGATTTTTCTATATTTAGGGGGGCAAAACTGCTAGATGGTGGTTTTACACTATAGAGTCAGGAATACATGTAAGCAACACAATAAGAGGAGGGAAAAAATAAAATAAAGAGGTTTAGAATAATCACTTTCCATGCAATTAGAGTATTTAGGTTAACAATTATTTTAAGAGATGTACCTCTGCTATTAATCTCTACAATGTTGCTACAAATATAAAAAAGGTGCAGCATTCTGGACATGTACTGACAATCTTTATTACCATTCAGGTTCTTGCTATTATGTCTCTAAAAGCCTTTTTTTATCATCTTTGCAGAGCAAAAATAAAGAATGTCAAAAACAAACACACAAAAAACAGATATAATAAAGAGTTTTTCCTTATTGAAAAGGGCACATGGCCAAAACACAGTTCCTAGAATCTGCACTTTTCCATTTTCAGGGCCTGAATTCTCCCACAAGGAGCACAGTTTACTTAGGACTTTCTAACTTTTTCACATCGATAGCCTACTTGTTCACCTTATTAAACAGATGTTTCCTCCTGCCATTCTGAGTATGGTACCCAGATTATGCGTTCTTTTAGTCATTTATGATCAGAGATTGATTCACTACATTTGTGACAATAAGGTCCACATTTTCCCCTTCATCCCAAAGTATTGTTCTCTTTAACACATCATATCTTATGCAAATATTTCCCTTCTGTTTTAGGTTGTAATTTGTTTTTAAGTCTCCCCATGGTGGAAGTGTGAATATTAATATCTAGAATCAGATAGGTGTCAATTCTTTGCTAGAATATGATATAAAATTGCACATGCCCTTTTTCAGCAGATTAAACTTAGATCTTAATTTAAGAAGCTTTTCCAAGTGGTTTGGTACGGTTAGAAATAGGTTTAAAATTATTTATCTACATAAGTTATCATAGACTTTATTGGTGACAACTGTAGATAAATAATTTGGAAAGTTTTTCCAACAATATTGAATGATTTGGAAAGCTTATTAAAATTCAATGCCTTAATTTGTACTCGCTGAGAAGCTGGAAGACAGCAGAGAGGGGGAGAAAATGAATACTTCTCTCTGCTAAATTAAAGGAACACTATAATATCACTCTAAATGTTTCTTTAGGCCCCCCTCCATGTTTGCCATGTAAAAGGTTAAAAACCCTCTCTTTCACTTCCGCGCCCAACCCTGCCTTCAGTTTAGTCTCCTCCTTCAGCAATGTCACGCCGATGGGGAAACGTGATGAGTGTCATGCGCACACTAATATTTTCCCATAGGAAAGCATTGAATCAATGCATTCCTATGGGGATTTTGAAGACACTGGAGTCCTCATGCAAAGCGAGAGGACATACAAGGTCAATTCACGGAGTTCAACTCTGTGAGGCATCAGAAAGTGCCTGTAGTGGCTGCCTGGTAGACATCCACTAGAGGTGGCATTACTTCTGCAATGTAAACATTGCAGTTTCTCTAAAACTGCAAAGTTTTGGATTGCAGTGTTAAGAGGACAGGGGCACTTCACCTAGACCATTTCAATGAGACAAAGTGGTCTTTGACAGCAGCAGTCCCACAAATTCCAATGTTTCTCAAATGTTTGCAATATTTCTTGAGAATGGACAAGCAAATATTGACACATACAATATGAAAGATGACAAAAATAAATACATAAATAAAATTAAGAGTTTGCATACGTAGACATTTATTTAACAATGTCGTTTAATACAGTATAGTTAATGTAGGGGTTAACTCTCACAATACTGAACAGAACTTGTAGCTTTATCAAAACAATATTAATACACGTTTAAAATATGAAACTCCTTCAGAAAGAAGAGTGGAAATAAAAACAACACAAAACACCAAAAATAAACTATAGATTCTAGATATCAAGAAATGTGTAAAAATATAATACATTTACGAACCTAGGTGGTTGGCTCTCCTCTATGGCCCTCAAGACTGTTAATACTGTCGTTTACAATAAAAGACAAACTATATAAAAAAGATTCTATAGGCTTTGGATGGTGGCAACACTCATTCTGTTTGTCACAATAGAATCACACAAATAGGGAAGGTGACGAGGAGATATAAACACTGGAGTAGCTGGTCATATATTTTTCTCCTCTCCACTAGAAAATTAGTCATGATGCAGTAAAATGCCCTGTGAAAAAAGACAAGGTAACAAAATGCAATTATGTCCATTCTCTAGAAACTGTAGATTTCTTTGGGGAAGAGAGGTTATACAGCACATTCAATGTTAACAGTCTGTAGGAGTAAGTGTTCATTTAAGAAATGTGCCCACTGCCAACAAGAGTGGTAGTTTCTCATGTTCCAGTATGCTCCTTTTAAAATTTGTGAATACCAATTGGACATGGCCAGGTTAATAATAATAATATTGTGCAGTGTACAGCCACTTATATTGAACACAGAGCACAAGAGTGTGGGCCCCTCACCATTAAAGAAAATAATTGATGAAGTAACCTGAGTTATCATAATCAAAGAGCCCAGTGCTTTCATGAGTGAACATAATGTTTAAAATATGAAACACCTTGCCCCAAGAGTTAGATGAGCAATGCATTGTGCCAAGAAAAGGTATCCTGGAAAGTTTTACAGTGTGAAAACAAGCAAGATCCAACATGTCGTTTCTATGTAGTATCTTATATACGGCAAGAAAATCCTGTTCTGCAACCACCTAAATTTAAATTCATTCTCAGACTATGTGCCAATGGTAAACAACTCATACTTAAGAGTATGTCATAGCTACCAGGGATAGCAGTGTCACCCATTATTGGCTTTTGGGGGTGAAGGCAAACATTCGATCTTGCTCCTCATCAAAGAGCTCTGGATTTTACATGCCCTACTAACAGACTGGCTATTTTAAGGGATAATCTTTTGACCTATTATTTTCCCCAAAACATTTCATAGGACAGTCCTATCTGCAGGACACGGGAGTTGTATGGCATAGCAACTCCAGTTTCACCCTGCATAATCAGATCCAGTCTCCACCTTGCCACCAAAGTCAAACAGTGGTTTTGCCTCCCCACAACCCTGTGCTACAAAATTCTCTAGAACTTTCACTGGTTCACGCAGAAAAACTACTAGCACTGTGATATTGTCTCCAGATCCACCTTCTTTGGCTGCATTTACAAGTCTCTCTGCAACACTCCGCCCATCACCTGCATTCTCTTGAAGGTGACTGAAGACCAGCTCAGGAACCTCTGATGGTGACACAGTGTCATAGAAGCCATCACATGCCAACACCAAAAAATCCTCCGAACCATTGAGGACATGAGAAGTCACATCTCCCTCACCAGACACATATGGTTTCTGATTAATGTCACCTAGAAGTAAGAAAAAATAGAAAGAGAGAGGACAGAACAGGTTTAAAAAAAGAAAAACAATAAAATTACAACTGAGATATGTATCTGTAACCTACTAACCAATGGCTCTGGATACAGCAAGGGTCCCATTGACTCTCCAGCAGCCCATAAAAGTAACACAACCTCCAAGGGATTCTATTCTGTCACGCTCATCCTATGAAAAGAAACACACACAAAAAACAAAAATTGGGGATTTTTTTTTTTTTTTTTTTTAAACAGCCAAGATGGATGAAGGGAAAGTGATAACATGGAGGTCAGAAGACAAAACCAAATGTGGTTTATTATTGATAAAATTAGTAAGAGAATACACAATTTATAGCCCTGCTTACCTCTCGCTCTGGTTTGTGGGGTTCCATAAGTGTTACAGAACACCCGTCCCTCACAAGAATGGTTTGGGAGTCCCCAAGCCATGCCACATGTAATCGTTCACCTTCCAACAATACACATACTCCAGTTGTTCCACTCCGCAGTCGCTAAATATTGTACAAAGGATGAGGGGAAAAAAAAAAAGCATGTTAAAGTCTCAACAAATGAGAGCTGGTACTAGTAGTAATGAATAGGCAATGTTGTGAGACCATTTACAAGGTATGCATTGCTTGCTCGTAGCTGTACAGTTTGTGGAATCTTTCAAACCATTTCTACAGCACAAAAATTTTAAGTACATTGTGAAAACACTGTATAACAAACGTGAGGCAGCAAACACTTGATAAATATGTACATATAGGTAAAAGTGCTCATAAACTGAGGGATTACAGAAAGTAAAACAAATTATTTAAGAAAATTAGATTACATTCTATGTACACTTTTGGGTGGACTAGAGCAATTTTTTTGGGTAAATTTGGTTGTGCAAATGATTCCATGTAAGCATATCATTCCACAATAACACGAACAAATACAGTAATATCAAAACAATAATAATCAATTATATGGCGTTCATAGAAACTGCACAATTTTGCATTAATAACGAGCAGGAACAGGGTAGTTCGACATGTCTAGGCTGGAAAACACGTATATGTTAAAACAGATAGGCTAACTAGACATGGGGATTGGAGCAAAGTAAAATGTTGCTAGTCATATTAGTGTTTCAGGAGTAAAAAAACACTGGGGTCAGGATTACTGGCATGGTTCTGCACTGTGAAAGAAACTAAATTTATATACAACAAACAAAAAATAAAAATAAAACCACTGCTCACATTGGGGAGAAGGGCCTTAGAAATGCCGTATGGTGGAAACTGGGCTTAGGGAGACTCTTATTTGGGGCAGGCAATATGCCTCTGGGAATAAGTCCAGTATCAGCCAATGCCCAAAGTCGGGAATGCTGGATGTTTGTTGCGAAGTGTAGCAAGGTGGGAGCACAGTGTAGGGCCTCTCCTGCCCCAGGCCGTGATGAAGGCCAACATCAGGTAACCTCGAAGTTCAAGTCCATCCCTATAGGTGAATTGTGGAAGCTAATGGTGTTCCGTCGCCGCCTGCAGCGACAGGTCTGGACTAGAGCAATTTTAAGGATTTGTACCTCATCTAGTTCAGTGGCAGACAAACTGATATAGACATAAAAACCACTCTTGGGGGGGCGGGGCCTGACACCATGGCCAGATGCACTTCTCTGTAGGTCCGGCTCTTCAACTTGAAAGCTGTGGCTAAATTGCCCTACAGCGATGCAGAAACCATCTTGGTCCTGCAGCAGACTGACATTCTAGCTCCAAGAACCGTTCTAAGCCCGAAGTGTAACGGTCTGACAAGCACTTACCTTGTGTGCGAGCTGCGGCCTACTGTGCCCGGTATTCGGGGGGAGCGGTCGATCACTCGACCTGGCAAGCACACCTGGCGGTAGCCTTTCTGCAGCAATGTCACCCTCCCCGGACCGGTGGGGGTTATCCCTACCCCTATTGGAAAGCGGACTCTCACAATTGCTGCAGCACCTGCACTTAATTGCACCAAGTTCCATGCGGTCAAGATGTCGAACGACTCCACTTCTTGTGTTACGCAAGGTACTCACACTGAGCAGTCACCACACAAGTCTGCTGCACAACCAACGTGGCAAACGGCTGAAATATTCACCCGTTCTTGGGCATTTCGGGAGGCAAAGCAAGAAGCCTCGCTGCCACAAGCTGGAGGGGAAGAACATGGAGGAGGAACGCAAGTGCGGAAGGGGGCTCCCTCTTCCAGCGCAGAGACCCGAAGCTACAAACCCAGGCTGAGTGTCACTAGGGGTAAGACCCCACAGCATAGGCCACGCAGACAGGAGGCAAGCCGCTATCAGCGACGACATCCCAGCAGGGCCTTCTGCCCCTCTAGATTGGAGAAGGACTTGGACTCTTCGAGCCCCCAAGTCAGTGGCTCCCAAATGCAGGCCTCTACACCGACCTGGGGTGGGAGGGAGACACTCCTCTGCACTCATCTCACTGCCTTCCTTCAACCCAGCGGCAGATCTACCCTCAGCCTTCCAAGCTCAGGCATCGGCTGACAAGCTGTGGCATATCAGCTTATATTCTGGGACTCATGACTGACCGACGCCAGTAGAGTACCTACGGCAAATCCAGCCCACCCAAGCCTCATTATATGCTCTTTACGTTTATACGTTACTGCCAAGCATCCATGAGTCGCATACTTTACACAGGAACGGTGTCAGCTTACTGTGCATCCAATGGTTCTTACCTCTACTACTCTCTTGCTTACTTTCTTATCTTCCTACCCATTGAATTAGCACACTCAGCATGTTCTAGCTTGTTTAAGAGTTAAAATTGTGCATATGTTCTCAACTACCCCATATGTAAAGCATGACAATTTGCCTGAGGATTGCCGTTGGGGTACCTCAAGCTTGTTTGTACTATTCTTCTGCACTGCAAAAAAAAAAAAATTAAAAATAATAAAGCACTTGGCAAAAGCAACACAAAAAAAAAACAACAAAAAAAAAAACACAACCACTCTCGAAAGCCTTTAGATAATAACAGACTGCTCCATTCAATTTGATATAAATGTATAAAGCAGACAACCCTTGCAAAATTGATTTGAGATGGTTTGGTCTCATCAATATCCTATCGTTTTGCATGTTCAAATCTTAGTAGAGAGAAGAAAAAACAAAAAAGAAGACTTCATTACCAGTGTACTTACAAAGCTCAGTCATAGACAGCAATGCTTGAGCTGAACTGCTGGAGGTCAAGCAGTCTGTATTAGAAGAAGATACCCATGCAGACACAAAGTAAATATCACTACATGTCGGTTTATCTCTGACTGCTTCTTGGCAGTGGATTGAATCAAGCAGCTTCATTGTATATTACAAGCCAACAGTGCAAAGCAGACACATTACACCTCAAAGATGTGACACTTCATGGAATGCAAACAGGGTTATTTGACAAATACTACATTTTAGCACATTTAATCCAAACTGCATAACATAGGCAAAAATAACAAAGCTGTGACAATAGCTGCATTTGAGAATATTTCCAAATTAGCAATTTTAGCTTCCATTTTGCCACTGCAACCTAAATTGCAAAAATTCATAGTTTAGTGAAAGCCACAAGCATATGTGTGAATCCCAGGGTTACTTGCGATTGTCCTGCTCACCGTGGGAGTGTTTTTAGCCTAGCCAAGCTCGGGCATTGTCTGGATTAGCTGCAGATATGCAGATTTCAAAATGCAAACTGTGCATGAAAATAAACATTAGTAGTGACTTTCAATCTGAAGTGCACACATTAAAATACCACAGAGGTGGACTAATTGCAAAGCTGTTAGATGCTTATTGTGTTTCATGAGCTTAAAGAAAATTTGACATCAGGATATTAAAACTGATTTTAACACTTGAGCATGGGCAGCTAAAATCTTAGACTGGCATAAGACAATAGTATATCAAAAACCTGGAGTTCCTGTTACATAACCAAGCATACAAAATCTTTAACCCAATTAGATAATTACCTCTCTCTTTGCTTTTCGAAGGAACATGGCATCTGTACGCTGGAAAGATTCCTTTACAGCCCGAGCGGGGTCCTGTGCCAGTGCTTCATGATTAGCCACTTGTACATGAACTTGGGCAGCTGCATAGTTCGCAGCATCCACACCCCCATGTCCATCAAATACTGCAAAGTATGATCTCTCTACACCATCCTGAGGGTAGGAAGGAGGAAACCGGTTAAGGATGCACCCAAGCAACCTCTGCCAACCTCTCCAGGTAAAACACAGCCTCTCTCCTGCAACACACCAATATCCAAGATTTGATCTTGAGCATCATATGATTATCTGAATCAACAAGAAAATTTAATTTTATGTGCTCCTGTATTTCATTTGTTTAGACTTCTCTTGTCTTCCCTACTCATAATAAAATAGTTTTAGGTTTTAATCAGTTTATCTGTTGGCACTATTTCATTACACAACACACTTCCACTACGTTCAAACAGCAGTCTTAGTACCGTGAGGCCATGAAGTTGATTGAACTCCAATAAGGTCACATGACGATCCTCCATCTTCCTGCGTGTATTACGGATGGCATGGACAGAAACGATCAACTGGCGTGAGCATCGCGTGATAGGTGGCAGGCAACTCTGCCACATGGTAGTGATGTCCTGCAGGCAGCTCAGGCAATGGTTAAGCAATAAGTCTGAGCAATAGACTGTGGATACAGGTAACAAGACATTACAAGGAGTAACCAAACAATGGTAAAAGCAACTTACATGGCATGATAGCAACATGGATAAAATACAACTAATTTTGGGGTTGCTAGAAAATGAAAAACCTTTACTGGCACTATAACAGCACACAAAATCAGTGGAGATAGGTGTTTTGTTAATCACACCATTACAAGCACATTCATCTTCTACACACAAAAAGAAAAAATTTTAATATCTTGATAGACTTTGAAAAAAAATATTTTAAAAGTTTATCTAAAATATTAAATAGTTTGAGAAACCTGTCAATAAATATTAGATTAGCACCTATATTTAATATATTCCAAGAGACTATTTCAATCTCTGTATCTACCCAATTTATAGAAAAAGTAGTACTGTAAAGGTATAATGAACGCGCAAGACAAATAGGAATGCATTGGATCTATGATCTCAATAGGTTTAAATAAGAATTTTAAAAATAACTTTACGTGACTATGTCATAATGATTCTAGTTTTGAACTTAGATTTGTTTTTTCACTTTCTTGGGTGATAATATAAAAAGACACATACCATATCAGAGTAAGTGGCAATTGTTAAAGGTATCAAATAGTACCTTCTCTCTGTGAAGTTATCATATATAATTTATAGCATAAATGTTTTAAGAATAGCCAATGAAATCATTGATCGTTTCATGTATTTACTATATATTTTGTGTGTATTATATTATGACTGTAAACACCTTTTAGATGTACATAAATATTGTCTCCACGTTAAGATGGATCTCCTTCCTTTAAAGCAGAGGTTCTAAACACAGTCCTCAAGGACCCCCTTAGTGTCTAAAGTGTTTTTTTTTTTTTTCTAAACACCTTAGAGACACCCAGGTAATCCCTAAATCCTGGACTAGTAGGGAGTCCTTGAGGACCGGGTTGAGAACCCCTGCTTTAAAAGGGACACTATAGTCACCACAACAACTACAGCTTATTGGATTTGTTCTGGTGAGTAGAATCAGTCCCTTCAGGTGTTTTGCATTTCAGAGAAAATGCAGTGTTTACATTATAGCCTAGTGATAACTCCACTGGCAACAACATGTGCTTCCTGGGGCAGTGCTGCATGGAGACACTGAACTTTCCTCATAGAGATGCAATGATTCAATGCATTTCTATGAGGAGAAGCTCATTGGTCAGGGCTGTGTGTGGCTTGAGCTGGCTCTGCCCCCCGATCTGCCTCTTTGACAAGCTACGAGAAAGCTTTGTGATTAGCTCAAATCAAGACTTGTGATGATGTCAGCCAAGCAGGCAGATCAGTGGCAAAGCCAGCAGCAGCAGACTGCAATAAAAGGTAAGATGTTGCTACATTTAGGTGGACAAGAGGGGAGGGGGCTGGGGGGCTAGCTGGTGTTTTGAACACTATAGGGTCAGGAACACATGTTTATGTTCCTGACCTTATAGTGTCCCTTTAACCCCTTAACGCCATTACGGCGTTCTATGCCATCGTGGCTTTAAAGCCGTTGCGGCAGCATAGAACGCCGTAACGGCTTAAGCCCCCAGGTGATCGCAGCTACTTACCTCTGCTGCGCTCCTCTTCTGGAGGGCTGCCAGACCGCCCAGGCAGCCCTCCCCCGGCGAATGAGGCCCCCGGGGGCCATGTGATCGCTCTCAAAGAGCGATCACATGGCCCTCTATAGCTGGCTATGGGTCTGCCAGCAGGAGGACTGTCTGAAATATCAGACAGTTCCCCTGCTGGTGGGAAATGAAAAAAAATAAAAAAATAAACATGTGTAAAAATAAATTAAATATATATATATATATATATATATTTTAATCAGTTTATATGCTGGCACTATTTCATTACACAACACACTTCCACTACGTTCAAACAGCAGTCTTAGTACCGTGAGGCCATGAAGTTGATTGAACTCCAATAGGGTCACATGACGATCCTCCATCTTCCTGCGTGTATTACGGATGGCATGGACAGAAACTATCAACTGGCGTCATATATAACGTCATACGTTGTGTATTTTAATACTAATATTAGTATATATTAGTATTAAAATACACTTAGAATGACGTTACATTTATATATATATATATATATATATATATATATATATATCTAATAGATATATATGTATAATTACATTTATAAATAAAATATTGAAACAAAATTTTATTAAAATTATATATTCATATGTAATTTCATTCTAACAGTATTTTGTTATATATATATATATATATATATATATATATATAAAACAAATTACACTTAGAATTACATTATATATATATATATATATATATATTAATGTAATTATATGTATTTGTTATATATATATATATATATATATTCATTCTAAGTGTATTTTGTTAATATATATATATATTAATAACAAAATACACTTATAATGACATTATATATATATATAACAAAATAAAGTTAGAATGAAATATATATATATTTTTATTACAAATAACCACAAATATATATATATATATATACACACACACACACACACACACATAATTACATGTAGAATTTAAATACCTATAAATGCATATATATTAAAATTCTACATGTATATTTAAGTAATCTTTTAACATAATTATGTGATTTGATTAATTAAAATTTGATTGACATGCCTGACAACACAGGGAGAAAGTGCAGAGAATTTAATTCGCAAGCACTATATTTGACCCTGTAACTCTCCAAGACACCATAAAACCTGTACATAGGAGGTACTGTTTTACTCGGGAGACTTCGCTGAACTCAAATATTAGTGTTTCAAACTGGTAAATTGTATTACAACGATGATATTTTAAGTAAAAGTGAAGTTTTTTGCATCTTTTACAAACAAACGTCACTTTTATGGACTATATTATTATTGTAATATGTTTTACTGTTTTAAAACACTAATATTTATGTGTAGTGTGAAGTCTCCCGAGAACAACAATACCCCCCATGTACAGGTTTTATTTTGTTTTGAAAAGTTAGAGAGTCACATATAAGGCTTGCATTTCATTTTTTTGACATTGAAATTTGCCGGATTGGTTATGTTGCCTTTGAGAGCGTATGGTAGCCCAGGGATGAGAATTACCCCCATGATGGCATACCATTTGCAAAAGTAGACAACCCAAGGTATTGCAAATGGGGTATGTCCAGTCATTTTTAGTAGCCACTTAGTCACAAACACTGGCAAAATATTATTTTTTTGCTTTTTTCACACAAAAACAAATATGAACACTAACTTTGGCCAGTGTTTGTGACTAAATGGCTACTAAAAAAGACTAAACATAACCCACGTTCAATACCTTGGGTTGTCTACTTTTTCAAATGGTATGCCATTATGGGGGTAATTCTCATTCCTGGGCTACCACACCGTCTCAAAGGTAACATTACTAATGTGGCAAATTTCAATTTGAAAATGGAACGTTCTATATTTGACCCTGTAACTTTCCAAAACACCATAAAACCTGTTAATGGGGGGTACTGTTGTACTCGTGAGACATCGCTGATTACAAATATGTGCATTTTTTTGCAGTAATACCTAACAGTATTATGACATTAACAGCTAAAATGTCAGACGGAAATACAAATTTAAAAAAAAAAAATCTTATTTTCTAAAAAAAAATTAATTTTATTCATAATAAATGATGTTCCATATATGAATAATTAATGATAAATTAAAGCCCTGTTTCTCCTGAACAAAATGATATATAATAAGTGTGGGTGCACTTAATGTGACAGCGGTGAATTACGGGTGAACAGACATATAGCGCAAATTCCAGTTTTTGTTTACGTTTTGTTTTGATCAGAACGTGTACTATTGACTCCGTCCTGAAGGAGTTAATATCATTCTGTCTAAGCATGTATTGTAAAGAGTTCAATTACTACTTTCTGTTAATATACCCACTGTACAGCGCCGCGGAGAATGTTGGAGCCTTATCAATAAATGTAATATGCCATGGATTGATTCGTTTGGGGGTTTCCACTTTCAAAAAGCTGGAAAGTGCCTTCCTTGCATACACATTGTCAAATACATTACATCAAAGAGCATTTGTATACAGCAGTGGTCCTCAACCGTTTCTCACCGAAGGCACACTAAAGCTCTTCTTCACAACACAAGCAATAAATATATTATTATATTACATCAGATGCAATAACATGCATACGCATTTCTTTATGTACCCAATGCAACCTAGAAGCATACATTTTACTTATCAATATATACTTGTTATAAAATAAATAATGGGGTGATGGTTGCACGGCGTATTAAAGCTTTAAAAGGCTTTCCCTGCCCTGAAAGTTCAGTCTGCGCGGAGCCCTCATGGGGTGAAGATGTATTTATTTTTATGTCTCTAATTTTTTCTGTGTATTTGTTTGCTTGATCGGGAGCCCTGCAGCAGGTATTTCATCATAGATATTAGTCTACTGTGCATGATTCTTTATATTCGGCAAAGGAAATGTTCTACACAGTGACTAATGAAAAGGATTTTTTTTTTTTGACTCCTCTCACTGTATAGGAAACGCCTCTCCTTTTACAGCAGTCTCTACTTTTCTCTCTCTTACCAACAGAGGGAGTCAGATTACCACTAAACATGCAGAATGAACACATAATACCCATTTGAATAGGGAGGAGGCAAGCAGGGCTACGCTAAGGACACTGCATGACCCTGCGTAAGGTTTTCAAATCAGATGCCAACACGATTCCTGAAATGTACAGACTTGTTTGGAGATGGTTATGCAATACATCATATACTTACTATCCTCCTTTGAGCTCTCATTCTCCAGCTCCTGGAAATCTGTTGCATCTTTCTTCTGCAAATAGGAGGAGAGGTCTCCCTCCAAAGTGTGCTGAACAGCAGCATTGACCAGGGTTGCAGAAAGCCATGAAGGTGCACCCCTGGGGATATAAAAATAACATGTCAGCAATGCTATTACTCCACAAGAATTAAAGGAACACTATAGTATCAGGAATACAAAAATGTGTATTCCTGACACTATAGCTGTAAAAACAAAGCTTAGGTCCCCAGCCTCCCTGTTAGAGAAGTAAAAGGTGTTAAAAAAAACAAACAAAAAAAACCCTGACCTTTTTCAAGCGCTAGTCTCGCCACGGCTAACTACCTTCTTGGAGGAGGTCATCAAAATTGACGAACTCAGCCAATCCAATGCTTTCCCATAGGAAAGCATTAGGAGACTTGTGCATGCGCGGCAAAATGCCCCACTGCGCCAATCAGTATCTGCTCATAGAGATGCATTGAATCAAAGCATCTCTATGAGGAGTATTCAGCGTCTCAATGCAGAGGGTGAAAGTCACTGTGCACTGGACTGGGAAAACCTTTAGTGGCCATCTGAATGACTGCCACTAGAGTTGTTCTTAGGCAGTAATGTCATTTCTCTGAAAAGGCAGTGTTAACATTAAAATGCCTGCAGGGACAGGCTATAGACACCAGATCCACTACAGCTGTAGTTGTTCTGGTGACTATAGTATCCATTTAACTAATTTAGGGTGCTTTACAAAATGTTAATGTGACAGAGCTCCTGTACTCAGTCCGCTTCCTAGCCGCTTGCAGGGACCCTGGAACATTTTAGCCCCAGTCGCTGAAGCCTGACTGGGGTCTCTCCGGAGCTCTTCCTCCCAATCAGGCTGCAGCTCTCCTTCAAGGCAGGTATCGCCCCCTCTGCCTATTCTGCTGCAGCCATCCTATCAGGCAGGGATTTGAGACAGCCGGTCCCCCTCTCTCCAACCACATCTGGAGTTACAGGTAGTGGAGACAGTCTGTCTCACTCCCCAGGGGTAGTGTACCATGCAGGGAGAGGAGACAACCTGTCTCACTCCCCAGCAACAGCTCTCTCTACCCTACACTGCTTTTTAAAGAGAGAAGAAACAACTGGTCTCTCTCCCCAGCGACAGTGTACACAGTTGGACCCCTCCCAGCGGCAGTTAGAACTACCAAGAATAGAGACAGCTGGTGTCTAACCCCAATTGTAGTCAGAGTTACCAGGAGCCAATGTTGCAAATCCCCCTTCACAGTGGCAGGCTGAGTTACCGGGAGTGGGTACAGGAGGTCTCTCTCCCGAGCTGCAGCTTGGGTTGCTGGAAGTGGAGATTGTCAGACTCCCTTCCCAAAGAGTGAATGAAGTTATAGGATGGAACTTTGTTCAGGAGACTACAAGGTTGGCTGGACGTTTTGGGGTGGGTTGCCAGACTAACTCAGGTACAGACCGATTGGAGGTCTGGGACCTGGTTAATCTTCCCTTGGGGGCAGGGAAGATATGTGGCGGTAGTTGTGGTGACATTCTGTCATCAAACTTATAGGGTGACCAGGGGTCATGTGACCAAGCTCAGGTATGCCTTTCTTACAGGGGGATAAGCTTTACCCTTTGATATGGTAATTAGGAAAGTCAATACCTTTACAAGTCAGGAAAGAGATAACCACTTCCCCCTATCTCCATTCCTCCCTGTTCCTTCTTGGCTGTGCTACTAAGCAGACATGGGCTTATTTTTATCATGTGAACTGTGAGTGGGAACTGATGACTTTATAAGGTTTAGTTGTTATTTAGTTAGATTGTGGTGGTGGTTGTTGTTTTAGTTGGTTAGATTGTGTGTCATTATTTGTATGTTGTTGTGTTATCTCTGAATAAATATTTGTTTATATGTGTATGCGTATATAATTTATATAGTTTGGTAATACACGACAGTAGTCACCATCACCTGGGGTTTCATACGGACATTTTGTGTAGGGCCCTGGACTATTCCTATATTTAAGTCACCCTATATCCATTGCAGGTGCAGAGAGAGAGAGAGAGAGTGTGTGAGTGAGTGTGTGTTTAAATGTTTTGCCTGCTCTCCTGTACTGCTGAGGATTGCTACCAACTAGGTGGATTTGGCTATGGAGCCTGTGTAGTGCCCTCTGTTAGTAGCAACAGCAACTATACATTACCTGAATAGCAAGGCTGGTTAATTTGTATATTCAGGTAGATTTGCATATTGCCATTTCTGCACGCAGGAGAGATGTTTTATGTTAGTTAATGTCTTTCCCACCCCTTTATAAATATGTCATAAGTTTAATGTGTTTGTTGTTTAATGTGATTTGTCGGTTTGTATTTTTATTGAGTTGTCCGCAATCTTGATGTATTTAATCATATGGGCTAGTCCCAAGAAAAAGTTTTGTATGTCAGTTTCTTTTGGAACTTGTGTCCTGTGTGGATCCCAGTGACAGAGTCTTCAGATCTGTTTGCTGGTTGCAGGATCCCTCTAGCCCAGAGAGCTAAAATTACCTTTGTAAAGGCAATAACTGTAATCACTGAAATAAAGGCTGCAGCAGAATAGGCAGATGGGACAATACATGTCTGAAAGGAGAGCTTTGACCACTGGAAAATGGACCCAGGACCCTGGTGGGAAGCAACGGCGAGACCCCATCCAAGCTGCGGTGGCTAGGGGCTGAAGTGCTGATGGTGTCCCAGTGATAGTTAGGATATGTGTTTGGCGAAGGTACCTGGTCGGGGTACCAGGTGGTCTGCCACAGTTAAAGGACCACTATAGTGCCAGGAAAACATACTTGTTTTCCTGGCACTATAGTGCCCTGAGGGTGCCTCCACCCTCAGGGACCCCCTCCTGCCCGGCTCTGGGGAGAGGAAAGGGTTAAAACTCACCTATTTTCTAACGCCGGGCGGGGAGCTCTCCTCCTCCCTTTCGGCTGAATGCGCACGCACGGCAAGAGCTGCGCGCGCATTCAGCCGGTCTCATAGGAAAGCATTTACAATGTTTTCCTATGGACGCTTGCGTGTTCTCACTGTGATTTTCACAGTGAGAATCACGCAAGCGCCTCTAGCGGCTGTCAATGAGACAGCCACTAGAGGATTTGGAGGCTGGATTAACCCTATTATAAACATAGCAGTTCCTCTGAAACTGCTATGTTTATATAAAAAAAAGGGTTAATCCTAGAGGGACCTGGCACCTAGACCACTTCATTAAGCTGAAGTGGTCTGGGTGCCTATAGTGGTCCTTTAACAATTGTATAAATTTGTAGAATTACACATACTTGCACAATTAAAAAGAAAAAACTACACATGGCTGTTACTCTGACATTTGTAGCACCTTTATACAGAGTGGGGGAAGGGATCTGCCTGCAACTGCAGACAGTTACTATAAACCATGGGTCGTCAACCTGGTCCCTACCGCCCACTAGTGGGCGTTTTAGGATTCCAGGTGGGCGGTAGGGATTTCTGAGGCTAAATCCTCTTTTTAAGAGGATTTCTCCTTTTGGGCGGGCGCGAGCGGCTCTGCATGCGCAAGTCTTCAGTGACCGGCAGGAGGAAGCGCTCCCTCCTGCCAGGCCACCTTCTGGACCCCCCGGCATGGCAGCGTTCTAATCAGTCGCGGCGAGGGAGCTCTAACCTCTCTGCTCTGCTCCCTCGCGCGATGTTTGCTGATGCCGCGGGAGCCGGAATATGATGTCATATTCCGGCTCCCGGCATCCGTAGACAGTCCGCGAGGGAGCAGAGCAGAGAGGTTAGAGCTCCCTCGCTGCGTCTGATTAGCCGCCCGCCTAAGTGAAGCCCCACTGGACCCCAGGGACAGATCCACACCAGCTCTCCAGGTAGGGAGGCTGGGTGGATATTTAATATTAATAATTTGTGTGTACATGTGTTTGTCTCTAAGTGTATGTGTGTGTGTCTGTAAGTGTATGTGTGTGTCTGTGTCTGTAAGTGTATGTGTGTGTCTGTGTCTGTAAGTGTATGTGTGTGTCTGTGTCTGTAAGTGTATGTGTGTGTCTGTGTCTGTAAGTGTATGTGTCTGTCTGTAAGTGTATGTGTCTGTCTGTAAGTGTATGTGTCTGTCTGTAAGTGTATGTGTGTGTGTCAGTAAGTGTGTGTGTGTCTGTGGGTCTGTCTGTGCATGTGTGAGTGTCTGTAAGTGCATGTGTGAGTATGTGTATATTTGTGTGTATGTGTTTCAATGTGAGTGTGTGTGTGTGTGTGTATGTGTTTGCAGAGTACTTGTAGAATAGAAGAAAGAAGGTGCAGAGTACTTGTAGAATAGAAGAAAGAAGGTGCAGAGTACTTGTAGAATAGGAGAAAGAAGGAGTAGAGTACTTCTAGTATAGGGGAAAGAAGGAGTAGAGTACTTCTAGTATAGGGGAAAGAAGGAGTAGAGTACTTCTAGTATAGAGGAAAGAAGGAGTAGAGTACTTGTAAAAAAGGAGAAGGAAAGAAAAGGAAAAGGAGAGAATTGTTGTTGACTAATAATAGTAAGTGGGCTACCTAGCTCAGCCTTCCTACTGGGCATTGCTATAAGGAAGGTTAAAAAATAGAAAAAAGGGGAAAAAGGTGGGAAGGGGAATTGAGGAGGGAGAGGAGGGGAGCTGACGCACAGATGAGAAATCATTTTATGAGCAAACAAAGAAGTCTTCCGATTATCACTGAAAGAGGAGACCTTCGTTTGTTCCTTATGAAAATCGAACCAGATATCAAATATTTAGTCTCGCAGCATCAACCTCAAGGATCTCATTAATCACTAGTAAAGGTAAGTTCAATTTACTTTATTGCTTCCTCATTAAACTTTATAAAGTTAAAAACATTATAAACATGCATAAAGTAGAAATAAAAAGATAAATGTACGTTCATTTATGTATTTTTTAAAACACCCTCCTTTCTAAAAAATATTCCGCGCTTGCGCGAAAACTGGTGGGCGGTAAGGAAATTTTTCCATCAAGAAAGATGCATTAGTGGGCGGTAAGTGGAAAAAGGTTGACTACCACTGCTATAAACAGTATATTCTGTGGCTCTTTGAAGGCAACTTTTTATTATTTTAATTTGCTTAAAAAATATTTAATACATGATCTGTGAAATAGATCCTGACTATCCCTTTACATGCATTTGCTAATGAAAAGGTTTTCTATGATAGGCCAGCTGCTAACAAGACAATGATTACCCAACTATCAATCAAATATATATTAAAGCATTTTTGTATAATATAAATATTAATGATTATTTGTTTGTTTTACCTTTTAAATAAGAGATTTTGAAATCTGTAATGTTTATACAGTGCCATTATATTCTACAACATTGTATAGGCAAAAGAATAATTGATCCTAAAATTATCCCATCCTTTAAATTACTATAACCATTACCAAACCAGTCATTTGGATTTTAAGTATAAAATTGCCAGCGTTTAAATTGACTTCCTCTCCTCAGAAAACAAAGTGGACAAATGTTTCCATAAATCTTGAGTCGTCCAAATTAATCAGAGCCCATTTCCTGTGTTAAATAAGTATGGTGCAAAAAGACTTGCAAAATCGTGTATTTCTTGCTTATGGTTGTAGAACTAGATGAAACTGAAGACAGGATATGCTGCTGGAAAGAGGAAGTCTAAAAGGAAATGCCGTCAGAAAATAGGAAGTCTGCTTTGGCAGTCTCTATTGTAACACTCCTTGCTATACAGGAAACATACCACAAATAGAAAAGGGCAGCAGGTGAAACCCCCCCCTCCACCCCCCCCAAAAAAACAGAAAAATAGCCGTTTATTACATGCTTTGGAATGAAGAAACATGGCTGAACATGACATTAGTAAGACCACATTGGTATGTGTATGCCATTCATTCACTAAACAGTAAATTTAACTAAATACATAATTGTATTCAATTGCAAAAAGAATATCAAACTTTAGGTAAAAGGTGAAGTTTTGTAAAAAAAATGCCATCTTAGCTATAGTCACTGCTTGACTATATATTTAAATTCAAAACAACTCTGAGATCAGTTAAAGGGACACTACAGGCACCCAGACCACTTCAGCTCAGTGGGGGCTAGTGGTCACCTGACGCTGGACATCCTCACACTATTAATGAGGACACCCAGCGTCACCAAAAACCTCACAGGAATGCATTTTATGCTATGCTTTCCTATGGGGGAAGTCCTAATGCGAGCGTGGCATTGAAGAAGCGCCAAGGGATATCGGCACTGGATGAGGTAAGTGACAGAAGGGAGTTTTAACCCCTTCTGTACTGTGTGTGTGTGTGTGGGGTGGAGTTGGAGTATAAGGAGCTATAGTGCCAGGAAAACAACTTTGTTTTCCTGGCACTATAGTTTCCCTTTCATAAACCCTGTAGTGAGAAGACTTTTACCCAATATAGTATTGACGCATGTACTTTGCTATTTTTTTTGGCGCAGATTAAACAAGTAATGTTTAATGAACAGGGCCTCTTTAAAGGTCTACTTGGGAGCAA
>OW240916.1:201461858-201486858 GCA_933207985.1 Pelobates cultripes | reverse complement strand
TGGCACTATAGTGCCCCCACCCACCCTCAGGGTCCCACTCCCGTGGCGATGAAGGGGGAGGAAGGGGTTAATCGCTTACCTTTTTTCCAGCGCTGGGTCTCTCCTCCCTCTTCTGACGTCCCTGGCTGAATGCGCATGCGCGGCAAGAAAATCACAGTGAGAAGCGCCTCTAGCGGCTGTCAATGAGACAGCCACTAGAGGCTGGATTAACCCATAGTTAAACATAGCAGTTTCTCTGAATCTGCTATGTTTACAGCAAAAAGGGTTAATCCTAGATGGACCGGGCACCCAGACCACTTCATTAAGTTGGGGGATTTTTTTTATTTATTTATTTTTTAAATATGACGTCTGTACATGTGTCTGTGCTTGACAGAAATTGCATCTTTTTAGGTTACCTGCCCTCCTCCGCTTGCATGGGAAAGTTGTTTACTCACTTTTTTCCCCCCACGCCATGTTGGTTTCTCAATGGCGAACATTCAGTGCCTCCATACGGAGTGAGGAGATGCTAAATGTAGGTGCTGCACACTGTGCAGCACTGACCCAGGACACACTAATGGCCGTCTGAGTGTTTCTTTGATAATGCAGTATTTACACTGAAAAGCCTACAGGAGAGGCCAGAGACACCAGAACCACTATATTAATCTGTAGTGGTTATGGTGAGTACAGTATCCCTTTAAGAATTGTATTTTTCTTGTTGAAATTGAAACTTTGTTAGTTTAAAAAAAATGTCTCATAGATACCAAACAAATCTGTCAACATTTCCGTGGATGCCCAAGCACAGAGCTCTAGAAAGAATACCAGTTTGTACTTCCTCCACTTCTAGTATAAGAGGAACACACAGCTAACCACTGTTGTAGTGTTTAGGCCTCTGGCAAACCCATGTCGGCCTTTGGTCACATTATGTTCAATCCAGCTATAGGCGTAACCATCGAAAACTGGTAAAAAGAATAAAAATATATCAAATTTTTGCACACAAAACTCACAAGTGTCAATGGACCTACTCACAGTGCAGCACTTGCAAACACCTCCAAGAATTAAATACATACTCATCATAGTCTGGCAGCCAGGTAAGCCCCAAATACTGCAGTCTTCCAGAAAATATGCCAGTGAGCCAGTCTTGGCAAGCACTGAAAGGCCATCAGCAAAAGCCAAAACCCACAGAGTACCTCCTCCCCTGCCCCCCCCTTGCCATCGCTCCCCTAGGTGTAAACTCTTCAAGACCATATTTTTAAGTCCAAAATTTGTCAAAAGTAAAGCTGCAGAAACAGGGTCTGGATAAACTGACCTGATTACTATGGCAATCACAATCAGGGTTCATACCCACTAAACTCCAAACTGGATCAAATTCTAAATTACAAAACCAAACCAACAATATTAGTAAGTAGTGACTGCAGCTTATTGCTGAATACAGATTTATTGACACACACAGGTCATAGCCACACTCTCCTGACATGAAAGCAATGTGTCCTACAATGACAGCAGCACTACACACACACACACACACACACACACACACACACACACACACACACTCTCTCTCTCTAACAGTCACTCTCTGGAAGCCCAGGGCTAGTTAGTCACTTTATAGCAGGGCTGGCCACAGAGCAGACCCACCAGCTGTGCGACTTCTATCCCCACGATGCTGTGCTATTGTAATGGCTGGCAAAGCATGATGGGAGTTGTAGTTCCCCCGTGGGTGCGCTCCCTCTCTCACAGTGACAGCCCTGTCATTGTGTTGCTATGGTTACACAGTGCCCATGGAGGGGGTGTGGGGAGCCCTCTCACCTGTCTCCCAGAAATCCTAGCAGGACCTCCGCCAGCTCCCCCTGTGCCTCCTCCCGGCTCACGGTGCGGCTGCCCGGCCTCAGCTGCTGTCTCTGCTCCGGGAGATCGCGCAGCACGCTCCCCAGGAACTCCCGGGCTGCCCCGTCCTCCTCCTCCTGCATGCCGCCTGCCCTGACTGTGCGGCACCCGGAAACTGGCCGAGCCGCACGTGTGTGGGCGCCGCTACCGGCCGGGGGAGCCGGGGCGTGGCAGCTCGGGACCGGCAGGCAGGCAGGGAGCGGGGGCCGGAGCCAGCAGCGCCCGGGGCCGGGACTAGCTAAACCCGCGGGGTGAGGGCAGTACCGCTAACAATAAAGCGGAGCTAGCAGAGGGGAGCAGAACCCATGTAACACCCCCCCCCGATACGTGTGGTACGGTCCAGGTGGGAGGGGTCAGCGAGGAGCTGCTGCTGTGAGAGGAGCTGTCAGTGAGGAGCACAGATTGATGTTCCTCTCACACTGTGCGTGTGTGAGAGCTGATAACACTCTGCCATCACTGCTGGCTCGGACTCTCAATTACAGTCATGCTCAGCCTGCAGTTCTGATGGCTTTGCATTATGGGATCTGTAGTCTCCAAATGTTGGAGTGCCATCAGATAGCAGACCTTATTCTCAGACTGCACTGTGTTATGTTTATCAGTGCTTATAGTAAAATATAGCATCCTGCTCAGCAGCATGGTTATAAAATATTGGGTAGTAATACAGCATCTGTGATACACCCAGTACCTGGGTTACTACCTCAGGGATATCAGGATTCATACCAAGTAGTAACCCTTCATGGAGCGTAAGCAGGGCATTCTTCACCTATTGTCTCTGTCAATTACTTGTCAAATATCACCATTCTATAGCTGAAAAGCGCTGAGGAATATGTTGGCGCTATATAAATGACAATACTAATGAAGCAATAAAATGGGCACCATTGGGTTGGGAAGTAAAAAACTCTAAACTGTACTTCTAAACCGCAAAAACAAAACAAAACAGAAAGGTGTCAATCTGGTTAAATCATTTCATTTTATAGTTAATTATTTAAGCAGCAATACCACAGATATAACTTTACCGATCTTGGAGAAAAAAAAGCTTGGATTTATTTTGTAACAGTAAGAGATGACACTGAAGGAATGTCAGAAATAATGCCTTAAATATTTTGGGTTTACAATCCTTAATTACAGGGCCGGAATGGGAAAAAAATTAGGCACGGGCATTTTTCAATCAGAGCGGCCCCCTAAGAAGGGGGCGGGGCCAGAGAGTGTGTGTTTTGTCATCACTAATGACAAGCACGCCCCCTCTCAAAGTGAGCATGTTGGTTCAATGCGCAGAGCCCCGCTGAAGAGCTCTAGCATTAGAAAAAGGCCCTGAATTTGTTCTGCGCAGTGCAAGCAAATTTAATAACATGCTTGCGCTGTGTTTGCTTTTAAATTGTCTCTGGTGTCTCCACAAGTGGGATACCAGAGGACAAAAGGGCCAGGAAAGTGTATGGTGCATATGTTTGGAGCCTGCTTGTGGGATTGCGTGTGTGTAGAGTGTGGTGTGGTATTGTGTAAATAGGTCAATTTCATTTGTGTTTGTGGTGTAATATGTGTGGCAAGGGGCTGTAGAGAGTGTGTGTATAGGGGGCATAGTTTTATAGGGGATGCAGCGAGTGTGTGCATACGGGCTGAAGTGTGTGTGTATAGGTGACGTAGTGTGTGTAGGGGTTGCAGAGAGGGTGTGTTTAGAGAATGTTGTATGTGTTTGCTGACAAGGAATGTAGTGTGTGTGTAGGAGATCTACTGTGTAAAGGACCCAGTGTGTGTGTGTGTGTGTGTAGAGGATTAAGAGTGCATATAGGGTAAGGGATCTAGTGTGTATCTGGAGCGTAATGTGTGTAGTGGTGCAGTGTGAGGGGTGCTGTAGTGTATGTGTGTGTATATATATATATATATTTATTTGGACTTATTGTATGTGTGAGGGGCGCACTGTGTGTATGTAAGAGGGGTGCTGTGTGTGAGGGTGTTTTTATCTGCTGTCACATTCTAGGTTTCTAATTTTCTTTGTCTGTTAACTCACTGAGGGTTATTTTATATATATATGTGTGTGTGTGTGCTGTATATGTGTGGGAGTGAGCTGTGTGTGTGTCTGGGTGCTGTGTGTGTTTGGGGGTGCTGTGTTGGTCTGGGGGTGCTGTGGGTGCTGTGTGTGTCTGGGGGTGCAGTGTGAGTTTGGGTGCTGTGTCTGGGGGTGCTGTGTGTGTCTGGGTGCGGTGTGTGTGTGTCTGGGTGCTGTGTCTGGGGGTGCTGTGTGTGTCTTGATGCTGTGTGTGTCTGGGGGTGCTGTGTGTGTCTGGATGATGTATGTGTCTGGGGGGTGCTGTGTGTGTCTGATGCTGTGTTTGTCTGGGGTTGCTGTGTGTGTGTCTGGGGGTGCTGTGTGTTTCTGGGGGTGCTGTGTGTGTCTGATGCTGTGTGTGTCTGATGCTGTGTGTGTCTGGGGGGTGCTGTGTGTGTCTGGGTGCTGTGTGTGTCTGGGGGGTGCTGTGTCTGGGTGGTGTGTGTGTGTGTCTGGATGCTGTGTGTGTCTGGATGCTGTGTGTCTTGGGGGTGCTGTGTGTGTCTGGGTGCTGTGTGTGTCTGGATGCTGTGTGTGTCTGGGGGTGCTGTGTGTGTCTGGATGCTGTGTGTGTCTGTGCTGTGTGTGTCTGATGCGCTGTGTGTGTCTGATGCTGTGTGCGCTGTGTGTGTCTGGGGGGTGCTGTGTGTGTCTGGGCGCTGTGTGTGTCTGGGGGTGCTGTGTGTGTCTGGGGGTGCTGTGTGTGTCTGGGGGTGCTGTGTGTGTCTGGGTGCTGGGTGTTCGGGGGTGCTGTGTGTGTCTGGGGTGCTGTGTGTGTTGGGGTGCTGGTGCTGTGTGTCTGGGGGTGCTGTGTGTGTTTGGGGGTGCTGTGTGTTTGTCTGGGGGTGCTTTGTGTGTCTGGGGGTGCTGTGTGTCTGGGTGCTGTGTGTGTCTGGGGGTGCTGTGTGTGTCTGGGGGGTGCTGTGTGTGTGAGTGTGTGAGTGAATGTAATTTAAATTTAAATATTTTTTTTAATAATAAAAAAAATTTTATTAATAAAAAAAAAATTATATCCCCCCCATCCCTTCTTACCTTTATCCTGGGAGGGGGGGAGGAGATCCGTTCTGCCAGGGGTGCCCTGAGGGGAGCCATGCTGCCTTCCCTGGTGGTCCAGTGGTGAGAGTGAACTCTGACCTGCGGGTTAGAGTTCACTCTCGCGAGATCTGAGCGTTGCCATGGAAACCGCGGCAACGCTCAGAATCCCGCGAGAGGACCCGGCGGAGCTGCTTGTTAGAGCTCTGCCGGGTCCTCTCTCTTGCCTACCTCCCTCCCTCCCTCTCCTGCTGGCGGCCGGTTATAATTGCCTGTGGGCCAGTAAAGGGAGATTTTTGATCTCCCCACCGGCCCATGGAGGCACACAGCAGGGCCGGCGCTCGGATAGCGCTGGCCCTGCAGGGGGCGGCCCGGGAGATCCCCTGCCGGCCTCGGCCCCACGGCCATCGCGGCCCACCGGGCATTTGCCGGTATGCCCAATGGCCAGTCCGGGCCTGCTTAATTATAAGGCTTATCACAATTTATCTTCAGTAATCATTCACTAGAAAGATTTTTAAATCTGTGCTGTCGAGAGTAGTCCCCCAACTGTTGGAACACTACTACTTGAGATAAGCTTCGCCAATTTCAAATGGTCATTCTAAGGCAGAAGTGCCTAAAATGAAGATCCCCAGCTGTTCTAGAACTACAACTCCCAGGATGCTTTGCTAGCCTCTAGCATCATGTAGTTTTAAAACATCTGGGATCTACCTTTTGGGCACCCTTGTGTTAGGCTATCTACTACAGCTCAGTAAATTGATTATGTTGCCTAGAGTGCTGCCCATTGCTTTTATGTAAAACATGCACCGCACCTGAAGTTCACAGCCACATGGATAATATGGAATTTACATTTCTACATTATCAATCTTGTCCAATGTTGTTGTCATTAAAGGACCGCTAGAGGCACCAAGACAACGTTATCTCAATGAAGAAGTCTTGGTGTAGCAGCAGTTTCCTTTTAGCCCTTCAATCTAAAACATTACCATTTAGTAAATATGGTCCTGACAGCCACAATAGGCATTTGCACTGCGGACGAAGAACACCATCAAATTCAGCCCATGAGGCAGTGGATTCAATGCTTCATTGCGAGAAGCTGCTGAGTGGACGCACACACAGAGCTCATTGTGCACATGCATCTCGTCCCCAATGCTCCACATGCATCTCTACCCCTCATCTCTTTCAATATGAGGAGCATCGGATTGGAAAAGAAGCAACACCTCTAGGATGACGTCACAGTAGGAGGATCTTGCAGCAACACCAAGTGATTCTAGGTTCTGGAAAAAGACAAAATAAAAGTCTTTTCCTCTATTTCTTTACAGGTCAATAGGGGGACTGGCCTTCGAGCATTAGGCAAATGCCCGGTGCGCCGCCATGGACTGAGGCTGGCAGGGGAGATCACAGGATCTCCCCTGTTGGTCCATGCAGAGCCAGCACTATCCGAGTGCCGGCCCTGCTGTGTGCCTTCATGGGATGGTGGAGAGATCAAAGATCTCTCTCACCAGCCCACAGGCACTGACATGCGGCCGCTGGCTGGGAAGGGAGGGAGAGGAGGACCCGGGGTATGTCTAGCCAGCAGCTCCGCCGGGTTCCTCTCGCGAGGTCGGAGCATTGCCCTGGCAAGGCTAGAGTTCACTCACCACTAGGACCACCAGGGATGGCTGCAAAAGGTAAGAAGGGAGGGGGATATAAAGTCCACATATATTCACACACACTGCACACACAGCACACTCAGAAACACATAGTTATATAGCTGAAAAGAGACTTGCGTCCATCAAGTTCAGCCTTCCTCACATTGTTTTTTTGCTGTTGATCCAAAAGAAGGCAAAAAAAACAGTTTGAAGCACTTCCAATTTTGCAACAAACTAGGAAAAAATTCCTTCTTCACCCAAGAATGCCAGTCAGATTAATCCTTGGATCAAGAAGATATTACCCTACATTGAAAAAGTATATCCTTGAATATTCTGTTTTTTCAAGTATGCATCTAGTTGCTGTTTGAACATCTGTACGGACTCTGATTAAACCACTTCTTCAGGCAGAGAATTCCACATCCTTATTGTTCTTACTGTAAAGAAAACTTATATTTGCCTTAGATGAAATCTTCTTTCTTCCAGTCTAAACGCATGACCTCGTGTCCTATGTAAAGTCCGGCGGTTTGTGAATAAATTTCCACACAATGGTTTGTATTGGGCCAGGTTATATTTGTATAATGTTATCATATTCTCTCTGAGGCAACGTTTTTCTAAACTAAAGAGGTTTAAGTTTGTTAACCTTTCTTCATAGCCAAAATGTTCCATTCCTTTTATTAATTTTGTAGCCGACCTCTACACTTTTTCTAGTGCCATAATATCCTTATTTAGAACAGGTGCCCAAACACAGCACACTCACACACACAGGACCCTCACACACACAGGACCCTCACACACACATACACAGCACCCTCACACAGCACACACACACTCACAGCACCTTCACACACACTCATAGCGCCCTTTACACTCACAAACACACACAGCACCCCTCACACACACATGCTGCACCCTTCACACATACACACAGCACTCCCAAAAGCAGGGAGTGCCTCTCACACGCATACAATACTTCCAAACATATATATATACTACTGCACCCCTTACAAACACACAATGCACCAATACACACATGCCATTCCAGATACACGCTAGATCCCTTACCAAACTCTGGATCATCTAATCTACATACACACACACACACACATATACACTCACTGGATCCCTACATACACTCTGAATCCTCTACACACACATACACACTAGATCTCCTATACACACTCTGGGCATGGGCGTCCGCAGGAATTTTTCCGGGGGGGGGCATAATTGTAATGACATCCATGCTTGGTACCTTTTTGACAGTGTCATGAAAGGGAAGGGGCATAGCCATTATCACATAAAGCCAGGGTGAATAGCGTTTTCACAACTATGGTGTCAGAAATATATGTTTGTATTCCTGACACTATAGTCTTCCTTTAAGCAAATTAAAGGACCATTCTGGTCACCATAACAACTTCACCTAAATGAAAATGCTATGATGCCAGGAAGCCCCTGGGTGCTCGCTTTCCTTTAAGGGGTTAAATCACTCTCAAATAGTTTAACCCAAAGGCTTCCTCCAGCTCCAGGTCGCTCAGTGGTATTTGGCTTCTGAAACAGAGTGGCAGGAAGTGCAGATTGACGTCAGGCATGGGTGCCGCTGATTGGCTAGAGTGGACAGTTGACGCTCTAAGCCTATCGCTAGTTCCCGGTTCATAAAATATTTTTACTTTTTTATGAATAGGGAGCTTCTGATTGGCTTAGAGTGCCAGCTGACCGCTCTAGCCAATCAGCAACACCCCTACCCAATGGCACTCTGTGCTTCCTGACACTCAGTAAATAAAAGTGAACACATTAATACTGATATTTTTTTACCTTTGGAGATGAGAAGGTCCAGCGTTTCCCTGTCTGGCCCAGGTACCAAAGCCTTATGATATGGTGTCCAGAATAAAGTGGAGGGTTCACTTCATTTGTCCTTCCTGCTCCAATCTCCTTTTCCTCTCCTTCATTTGACAGTATTTTTTTTTCTTCTGACACTGTTTTCTATCCTTGGCCCCTTCTGCTCTTTTACCTTTCTGCTACTTTCTGCTTATTCTGCGCCCTTCTGCTCCTTTCTCATTCTGATCCATTTCTGCTCCTTGCAGACCCTTTCTGCTCCCTTTTCTACTTTACCTTTGTGCTCCTTGCTGTCTCTTTCTGCTCCCTTTTCTACTTCACCTTTGTGCTCCTTGCTGTCCCTTTCTGCTTTTTCTCCTACTTTATCTTTGTGCTCCTTCTGCCCCTTCCAGCTAATTTCTGACCCTTTCTGCTCCTTCTACTTTACCTTTGTGCTGCTTTACCTTCCAGCTCCTTGCTGACCCTTCCTGTTCATTTCTGTTCCTTTGTGCTCCTTCTCCTACTTTACCTTTTGTGCTCCTTGCTGTCCCAGCTCCTTGCTGCCCCTTTCTGCTCCTTGATGTCCCTTCCTGCTCATTTCTGTTCCTTCTCCTTTTCTTACTTTACCTTCTTGCTCCTTGCTGACTCTTCATGTAGGCTGTCTCCCCCATCCCTCACTTCCATAGGCGTGCGCACAGGGTGTGTCGGGTGTGCCTGGGCACAGCCTAATCCCCGCGGCACGCCAATGGATTGAGACCGGCAGGGGAGATCTCTGGATCTCCCCAGTCGGCTCATGCAGAGCCGACGCTAAGCCTCCATGGGCCGGTGGGGAGATCAAAGTTCTACCTCACCAGTCCAAAGCAGCATGGAGGGAGGCAGCAGAGAACCCGGGCTAGAGTTCACTCTACACTGAACCACCAGTTCACATACAGCACACACACACCCACAGTACCTACACACAGCACACACAGCCCACAAACAGCACCCACACACATACTTCACCCTCGCACACACAGCACCCACACACATACAACACCCACACACACCCAGCACACTAACAGCATCCTCACAAACACACAAAACCCACACACAACACCCGCACAGCACCCACACACAAACAGCACACTCTCATACAAACAGCACCCTGACAAACACACAAAACCCACACACAAACAGCACACTACCAGTTCCCTCACAAACAGCACCTTCACACACACACAGCAGTGTGTATATCTATATATATATATATATATATATATAGATACACACACATACATATACACATGGCGTGTGTTTGTGCTTTAGGGTGCACACCCTAATGCAATAGGCTGCGCACGCCTATGCTCACTTCCCTAATCTATAGGCTGCCCCCCCATGCCTCACTCCCCTTATCTATAGGCTGCTGCTGCCCCCCCAAAATCTATAGGCTGCTGCCCCCCCAAAATCTATAGGCTGCTGCCCCCCCAAATCTATAGGCTGCTGCCCCTCCCCCCCAAATCTATAGGCTGCTGCCCCTCCCCCCCAAATCTATAGGCTGCTGCCCCCCTCTCAAACCCTCCCCCCCATTCCCCACTTTGGGCCATGGGGGGGAGGGTTTGAGAGGGGGGCACTGTTTACAAGTACATTATGTCCTTGTAAACAGTAATTAGCCATGAACTTGGAGTGAATGCTATCATTTGTTTTTTGAGGGAAGATACTACTTTAGAACCAGGCATAAGGAACTTTATTGTGGTTTCAGCTAAATTTATACTGGAGCATAACTATTTCTTTTTTGATGGAAAGTTTTTTTCTGCAGGTAACGGGGAGCGCCATGGGCATCAAATTTGCCGTCAGTTATGCCAACATTTATATAAGGAAATGGGAGGACCTTTTGGGTCTGGTCGGATCATGACTGGAGGGCGAGTCAGGTGCTCTGGCAGCATTTCATAGACAACATCCTTATCATTTGGAGCGGTTCCTCTCAAACATTTCACTCATTTGTCCATTATCTTAACCAAAACACCTTTAATTTAAAATTTACCCCAGAGTGGAATAATAAAACTATTACTTTCCTACATGTGACCTTATTTAATGAGGGCAAGGATGTAAGATCTTGTTGTTTCTTCAAGTCAACTGATGGCAATAGCTAAGTCCATCGTAAAAGTTGCCACGACCAACCGTTGCTTAGGGGAATAGCTAGAAGCCAATTCACTCAGGTGAGACGGAATTGTTCTGACACCAGAGATTATGAATTGCAAGCTAATCATATTAAGAACAAATTTTGCAAAAGGGATATAAAAGGAATCCCATAGAAAAAGAGATCAAACTGACTAGGAACAAAGAAAGGAACTTATTACTGATGTATTGAGCTAATAATACCAAGAATACAAATTTTCAACAGTTTTATTACCAGATATTATAAGGACCATTGGAAAATAAAGAGTAGATGGCCAAACATTGGCCTATTCTCCTGTAGGACCCTGTATTGAGTATGATTCTGCCAAAACACCCCACATAATTTAAAAAAAAAAACTGTAACTTAAAAAACCTCCTAGCTCCCAGCTACGTGAGGGGTATAGAAACAATGAAGCAACAAAAATACCTTAGAGATTCAGGTTTTAAAGGATGTGGGAGATGTAATTGCCCAAAACCACCTCATTTAGGAGCAATGTCACAGGAGAGGAATTTCCTATAAAGACATGGATTGATTGCCGCACGGACTTTGTCATATACTTACTGCAGTGTCCGTGTGGCAAACAATATGTGGGATGCCCTAAACAGTGTTTTAAAGTTAGAATGTTGGAACACGCCAATAACATTAGGAAAGAACTTGTGTCCCATTCGGTTCCGGTGCACTGTAACCCCTGTCCAATGTTTGATCCAAAAACTTTACATGTATAGGGATTGAGAAAATCAATCCCCATTGGAGAGGAGGGGACAGATGGATATCTTTGTCACAACGTGAGATATTTTGGATACACAGATGGCAGACACTGGAGCCGAGGGGCTTAAATGTCGATATCGATTTGGTTTGTTTCTTGTAAATTTGAGTAAGAACATATAAAGTAGATATACCTGGTTTGACAAAATTACATTTAATTTTATTTTTATATATAACTTTATAAAGCATTGTATATAAAAAATGTTCACAATTGTGTTTTTTTTACAATTGTGTTTTTTTTTCTTATGAGCTCATTATAGGGAATTCTTTTGAGACCCATTATTCTGGAAAAGGGGTTTTTAGTATTTTTAAAGAATAATTTTTAAAAATGTTGTTACTAATTAGCGACTTTTCAGCTTGTCATATGGTGCAAGCCATATAATCTAATTTTAAGCATCTGAAAAAAATAATCAGTTTACACTAATTGCAATTGATTCAATGAAAAAATAGGCGATGGAACGCAACAGGAAGTGAAGGTGAACACGGAATTACACAGCGTGAACTGAATTATTAGAAACAACTGCCGAGATGAGCATTGGAGAAAATAGATTGCGAGAAGGAATAGGCACTCCCCCTTACACACCAGAGGACATCAGAAACTACCCTATTTAAGGGAATAGGTACAGGGAGTGAGTAGGATGACATATTGTTACTGAAAATGTTTTTATTGTAACTGCACAAATATTGATCCCTGAGGAAGTTTCCATGGAAACAAAACGCATAGGACCCACGACCTATTATTGTTTTTATATATACCTTTTTGATATTTCAAATAAATTTGTTTATAGCTACTTTCCTGGTTCTTGACTGTTATCCGGAGCGCTACTAGGAGGCAGAGGATCCTGACCTCCTTAATAAGGGAAAGAAACTTAACTTTTTCCATATTGAGCAGGGGCACTTACATACAGTGTTGCACTATTATTTGTTATTCTTATCTTTCTTTATACAGCTGTGTCCCAATTTTCCATATTATATCGTATATTTATGAGGTCAGCAGCAGGGAAAGGACCTTGGGAAACTGCATTTAGAAGCTAAGTAGCTTTATCCTTATAATACACTTTTTAGTGTTAGGTGGATAAATTGCCATATTTTTTAGTTTAAGGCAAAGTGGCTGAATAGATTGGACATGGTACATGGACAGGCCCGGACTGGCCATCGGGCATACCGGGCAAATGCCCGGTGGGCCGCGATGGCCGTGGGGCCGAGGCCGGCAGGGGAGATCACAGGATCTCCCCTGCCAGCCCGTGCAGGGCCAGCGCTACCCGAGCGCCGGCCCTGCTGTGCGCCTCCATGGGCCGGTGGGGAGATCAAAGATCAAAGATCTCTAACCAGCAGCTCCGCCGGGTCCTCTCGCGGGATTCTGAGCATTGCCGCGGTTACCACGGCAACGCTCAGCTCTCGCGAGAGTGAACTCTAACCCGCAGGTTAGAGTTCACTCTCACCACTGGACCGCCAGGGAAGCATGTGAGAACGGATCTCCTCCTCCCCCCTCCCAGGATAAAGGTAAGAAGGGAGGGGGGGGGAGGACATAACTTTTTTTTTTTTTTATTAATAAATAAAAAAAAAATTATTTAAAATAAATTCCCTAACAGCCCCCTCACACACACAGCACCCCCCAGACACCCACAGCCCCCCAGACACACACAGCCCCCCCCCAGACACCCACAGCACCCCCTCACACCCCAGCACCCCCCTCACACACACAGCACCCCCCTCACACCCACAGCACCCCCCTCACACCCACAGCACCCCCGACACAAACAGCCCCAGGCGCAGACAGCACCCTCAGACAGACAGCACCCCCACACATATACAGCACACACATATATATATAATAACCCTCAGTGAGTTAACAGACAAAGAAAATTAGAAACCTAGAATGTGATGGCAGATAAAAACACCCTCACACACAGCACCCCTCTTACACAAACACACTGCACACCTCACACATACAATACGTCCAAATATATTCTAAATATATATACACACACACACTACAGCACCCCTCACACTGCACCACTACACACATAACGCTCCAGATACACGCTAGATCCCTTACCCTATATGCACTCTTAATCCTCTATACACACACACACACACACACACACTCTGGGTCCTTTACACACACACTGCACCACCTACACACACACTACATTCCTTGTAAGCAAACACATACAACATTCTCTAAACACACCCTCTCTACAACCCCTACACACACTACATCACCTATACACACACACTACTGCCCGTATGTACACACTCGCTACATCCCCTATAACACTATGCCCCTATACACGCACTCTCTACAACCCCTAGCCACACATATTACACCACAAAATTGACCTATTTACACAATACCACACCACACTCTACACACACACAATCCCACTAGCATGCGCCAAACACATGCACCATACGCTTTCCTGGCCCTTTTGTCCTCTGGTATCCCACTTGTGGAGACACCAGAGACAATTTAAAAGCTACACAGCGCAAGCATGTTATTACATTTGCTTGCGCTGCGCAGAACAAATTCAGGGCCTTTTTCTAATGCCAGAGCTCTTCAGCGGGGCTCTGCGCATTGAACCAACATGCTCACTTTCAGAAGGGGCGTACTTGTCATTAGTGATGACAAAACACACCCTCTCTGGCCCTGCCCCCTTCTTGGGGGGCCGCTCTAATTGAAAAATGCCCGGGCCTAATTTTTTTCCCAGTCCGGCCCTGTACATGGAGACACCTGACAGCCTTCCTTTGCTGTCAATTTTGTGTTTAGATACCAAGTATCACCCCAAAAGGGAGCCCTGAAAGAAACTATGTACCTTTCGCTAACATTTCCATGAAGCAACCTAACAATTGACACATGTGCATTTTAACTAGTTTTAACCAGATTTTATATCCTACAATGTTACTTATAACACCCCACTCCTCAAAATGAGTGCATTTCACATATAATTCATCCCAAATAATCATTATTTTACATTTTATTAATATAGATAGTGATTCTTTAAATTACTATCTTCTGATAATGAAAATGATTAACCTCAGAGAATTAATTGGAAACACTAATAAATATTGAATGACTTATCAAAATAAATTATTCATATATATGTATTATTTTATCAACTTTCTTTTCTTGATATCGTTTAGTTTATAACATTTAACAGTTGATCCTGTGGATTGTAAACATATACAATCTATAGAAATGAATAAACGCAAATTATAGTACTGTACAACACCAGACAGGAAATTAGGATCACAATTGCACTCACAAAGGTACAATGGATTGTGACCTTCTTATTTTCTCTTTCCCCCCGTTCTATACATGAAAGGAAATGAGAGACACACACATAGTGTACAGTGAATTGATATTAATGTAATTCAAATGCATTAGTACAATATTTTCTTAGTGCTAATAGTGATTATTGATATAAATAAATTAATGTGACAATTTGAAAAATGTTATAGACATTTGAATATTTATATAAAATAAGAGAAACTGATATGTTTATATTAGGGTTAATCCAGCCTTTAGTGGCTGTCTCATTGACAGCTGCTAGAGGCGCTTGCGTGCTTCTCACTGTGAAAATCACGGTGAGAAGACGCCAGCATCCATAGGAAAGCATTGTGAATGCCGAATGTCGCGCATGCGCATTCAGCCAAAGAGGAGGAGAAGAGGCGGAGGAGAACTTCCCGCCCGGTGGTGGAGAAAGAGGTAAGTTTAACCCCTTCTGTGGCGAAACCGGCCTCGCCACGTTTCCTTGGAGGGGGCTGCTTGCCCGCCTCTTGCCTTTGGACTATGGACCAGACTTTATGTGAATGTGTTAACCCAGATAGCTATGCCATGGAGCCCATTCGTGTAGTTAAAGACTTCGGCTCCATGGCAATTGAACTGTGTGAATAGGATCTGAGCGCTATTTGGTAGTTTTGTGCGTAGTTATCTGGGGATATGTGACATGTCTGTGTTTTATGTATAAAATGTGACTTTGTGTATTTTATAATATTTTAATGCTTTGTGCTCACCATGTGCATAATGGAGTCTTGTGTCTGTCCTGGGAGATAATTGAATTACTTCTCAATTTAATCTCCAGGGTAGAAGACTCTGAAACTGGTTTGGGCTGGAAAGCCATGCTTCATTTAGTCACAAAGGACTTTCCCTTAACTTTTGAACCCCTGGTCTGATTTGTGCCATTTTTTAATATGTTGTTCCCCTGAATGGATTGATTATGAAAATGTATGTTTTATGTTTGTGACATGTATATTTTAGAAGTTATAAATATTGTGTAAAAACTGTATTCCTCTGCCAGTGATAATGAGATTACCCATTGTGTTCAGTAATCATATCACAGACAGAGGGGAGGATTTTGTGTGGGAGTGTCTGGGTGTATTGTACGGATTGATTGGTTGTTTTGTAACGCCCTGTGGGCTGTACTATGTTTGTGGATTGGGAATAAAAGAGACTGTATGTGACAGTACAGGAGTTCCTGTTTTAACCCTCAAAGTGAAGTGTGTCTCATTATTGGGGGAAGGATTTATTGTATGCTGTTCCAGTTTGACTGCTAGGAGGGTAAACCTATTCGTATGGTTTCCTATTCAACTGTCTACAGCATTCATATGCTTGAGAGAAGGTATACGCTTCTCTGGTTCGGTGATTGTGGTGTCTGCTGCAGTGCTTGGAGTCCTCAGGAAGCGCTAGGAGCATCTTTCAACGGAGGTACCCAGTCGGGGTGCCAGGCGATCCGTTACACCTTCCTCACCCTAGAGACCGGCGGGAGGGGGACGAGAATGTTTTCCTGGCACTATAGTGGTCCTTTAAACAGCCTAACAGTATCTTGTTTAATGAAGATGAGGCAACATCATAGTATTTTTATGAGAGACAGAATGAGTGTACAGAACCCCAGTATATAAAAAAGTCTCTCTTTTTAGTGAGTGCTAGCATGTACTAGAGAATAATGTAAATGATGCAGTTTTATTTAATCTTTTTTTATGGTACAGACTTTTTACAGCATCTTTTGCCTAAAATTTGCAATTTCCTGGCGACTTCCTGACAACTTCCGTGAATAATACTGCTTTAATTTAAAAAAAAAAAAATAACCATTCAATGTAATGTAATGAATGTAATTTTCTATCTTCTTTTTTAGATGGATCCTCATGAAAATATATTATTAAGCACACTTGAAATAAAAAATGAGATGGCAGCATCTGAAGCAGTTTTGGGCCTTGGGGATCCAAGAAGCACTATGCTGGCATATGATACCTCCAGCATCCAATACCGAAAAGCAGGTTTACCCAGACACACCTTTGGAAGGAATGCTTTAGAACGACATGTTGTTCAAAAAAAAAGCAGGCTAAGGAGGCGTGCATCACAGCTAAAAATAAACATACCAGACTTGACTGATGTTAATGCTATAGACAGATGGTCACGCATGATCTTTCCAGTGGTGTTTTCTTTTTTCAACATAGTCTACTGGCTGTATTATGTGAACTAAGACCAATAGCCATACAGTAGACAAGAACTGAATTTATGTTTTGTTTCTATGTGAAAACTGAAATGGGGCTTAGAAAAAGTTAATCAGGAGATAAGTTATTTTAAAACACCTTAGTTGCTGGTAATTTCAAATGTGTTGTTTCATCCTATTCCCAATAGAAATAGTAAATGTTCTTTTCTTTTTTTTAATTGTACATATTATTTTCATACATGATATAAGACTTTCCATATGTACTCACAAGTGTTTTACATGGAATATAAGGCAATTTGTTGTATCTATGTACGTGGATAAAATTCCAAGGGAAATAGTATAGTTTTAGCATTTGTATAAATTATTGCACCACATCTTGTAATTTGCCCTGTGGCATTAAAAAGAGTTAAATGTTTAGACTTCAAAAACTATGTTTTTGTCATCACACGTCAATTTTTTTCACATAACCAATTATTAGTCTGAACATTACTCAAAGTTTTATTCTGTTTACCCCTACTTAATGATAGTAGTTGTGGTGCTATTACAATATGTTAGCTGATCACATCGTTTTCAAGCAGTTTGGACAAATTGCTAATGCGGAAAATCCATTTGAAATCATTCTGTTTTTAGCAGACTCAGCTATTAATGCTATCCATATAAAATTCCATGCAGGGCCGGACTGGGAAAAAAATTAGGCCCGGGCATTTTTCAATTAGAGCGGCCCCCCAAGAAGGGGGCGGGGCCAGAGAGGGTGTGTTTTGTCATCACTAATGACAAGTACGCCCCTTCTGAAAGTGAGCATGTTGGTTCAATGCGCAGAGCCCCGCTGAAGAGCTCTGGCATTAGAAAAAGGCCCTGAATTTGTTCTGCGCAGCGCAAGCAAATGTAATAACATGCTTGCGCTGTGTTAGCTTTTAAATTGTCTCTGGTGTCTCCACAAGTGGGATACCAGAGGACAAAAGGGCCAGGAAAGCGTATGGTGCATGTGTTTGGCGCATGCTAGTGGGATTGTGTGTGTGTAGAGTGTGGTATTGTGTAAATAGGTCAATTTTGTGGTGTAATATGTGTGGCTAGGGGTTGTAGAGAGTGCGTGTATAGGGGCATAGTGTTATAGGGGATGTAGCGAGTGTGTACATACGGGCAGTAGTGTGTGTGTATAGGTGACGTAGTGTGTGTAGGGGTTGTAGAGAGGGTGTGTTTAGAGAATGTTGTATGTGTTTGCTTACAAGGAATGTAGTGTGTGTGTAGGTGGTGCAGTGTGTGTGTGTAAAGGACCCAGAGTGTGTGTGTGTGTGTGTGTGTGTGTGTGTGTGTAGAGGATTAAGAGTGCATATAGGGTAAGGGATCTAGCGTGTATCTGGAGCGTTATGTGTGTAGTGGTGCATTGTGAGGGGTGCTGTAGTGTGTGTGTGTATATATATTTAGAATATATTTGGACGTATTGTATGTGTGAGGTGCGCAGTGTGATTGTGTAAGAGGGGTGCTGTGTGTGAGGGTGTTTTTATCTGCCGTCACATTCTAGGTTTCTAATTTTCTTTGTCTGTTAACTCACTGAGGGTTTATTTATTTATTTATATATATATATATATATATATATATATATAGGCGTGTGTGGGGGTGCTGTGGGTGTCTGGGGGGGGGCTGTGTGTGTCTGGGGGGCTGTGGGTGTCTGGGGGGTGCTGTGTGTGTGAGGGGGCTGTTAGGGAATTTATTTTAAATAATTTTTTTTTTATTTATTAATAAAAAAAAAAAAAAGTTATGTCCTCCCCCCCCCTCCCTTCTTACCTTTATCCTGGGAGGGGGGAGGAGGAGATCCGTTCTCACATGCTTCCCTGGCGGTCCAGTGGTGAGAGTGAACTCTAACCTGCGGGTTAGAGTTCACTCTCGCGAGAGCTGAGCGTTGCCGTGGTAACCGCGGCAATGCTCAGAATCCCGCGAGAGGACCCGGCGGAGCTGCTGGTTAGATCTCCCCACTGGCCCATGGAGGCGCACAGCAGGGCCGGCGCTCGGGTAGCGCTGGCCCTGCACGGGCTGGCAGGGGAGATCCTGTGATCTCCCCTGCCGGCCTCGGCCCCACGGCCATCGCGGCCCACCGGGCATTTGCCCGGTATGCCCGATGGCCAGTCCGGGCCTGATTCCATGTAAGCAATGTGGTCATGTGTGTCTCTGGGACACTTGACAATGTTGCTCACAGACTACTAGCACCGTAATCACAGCAACAAAATGTAGTGACAAGGTGCATATAATCCTCATTTAATTTTATAGTAATCTCAATTTTATGGCTGCCATTTAGAAAATTACACTGCATCTAAAAACAGGTTTAGCGATATAATTCTTAATTATACAAGTAATATGAGAAATTTATAAAATTTTACTCTGCACTCCAGGACTTCCTATACATTTTTGTGACCTTTAAATCATTTGGGAGGTAACAAAAGGCATTGGATTTAATTTTGGTGTTCATGAAAGCAATCAATCATTTTGTAGAAGTTTGAACACAATGTCTTATTATAGTGGAGATACACTGATCAGTGACAGCATTAAAATCACCTGCATAATACTGTGCCAAAACAGCTCTGGTATATCAAGGCATGGACTCCACAAGACCTCTGAATGCGTCCTGTGGTATCTGGCACCAAGACATTAGCAGCAGATCCTTTAAGTCCTGCAAGTTGAGAAGTGGGGCACAATGTTATTCCAGCACACCCCACAGATCCGATTGAGAATGTGGAAATTTGGAGGCCAAGTGAACACTTTGAATTCTTTGTTATTTTCTTCCCGGCAAGTCGCTGTGTAGTGATGGAGCCGCCTATTCCCTTCTGCTGGATCAGGAGTGGAAGCCAAGTACAGCTCTGAAAAGAGCTAAGTGATTAAGCTGCATAGATTCCCCTTTCAAGAACGAGACGAGGCTACGTTTTGAAGGGTCAAGAAGAACTGAGGGTTTATTGACAGACACTCTCTTTTATGCGATTCTGCCCATGCAAGGGAGACACCCACATAATTAGCAGTATAACCAATCCATACGATATATATTCTGTACATCCCCTCCCCTTAGATAACTAAATAACACAATTAAAAAGGAACATATTTTCCCCTAAGTTCGGATGTACCCCAAATAAATAGCTTGTATTTCTGGTACTATCATATTTAAAAATCAGCCCATTCGGTTCAGCCGTTCGGGAGATATGGGACTTAGAAGTTTTGACCGACCGCACGGGCACAGTAGCCGAAAACAGTTCCATGAATGCTGGCCCTGCAGTCGGTCTAAGATCATGGGTAAAAACTCCCAAACGGCTGGCCATCCGTATGCCATCCTGGGTTCGCTGAAATCCCCATCTGTTGCTAATTCTTTCTACCGAATGCCTGGTCGTTCGGTAGTTTTGGCGAGGTTTTCCCGAAGGTATGGAGGTCTCAGCGGTGTTCGCCTGTTTGAGTGTCCGATTTTAGTTCCAGACACTCGACGGCAAACACCGCTGTTCGGGAGTTAAAATGGCCGCGAACACGTGGAAGTCCCGAAATGGCGGCTGAGCTTACAGCTCCCATAGCATTCGTGCAGTCTTTCGACAAAAGTGCCCATCAAGCAGGGAGGTAAATTAGTCTCAATTAACAGTCAGGGTGGCCTGTTAGAGGTAGGTAAGCATTCGCATAGAGAATGCTTGCAAAATATCGAACTGCCTTGTAATCCATAGGTCTTTTCCAGGCAAACTGTGTTTTTTGTTACAGTTATCTTCAAGCAGTGCTCAAACCATTCCTGAGCAATTTTTGCAGTTTGTCAGGGTCTAGTATCCTGCTGAGAGAGGCCACTGCCATCAGAGAATACCATTGCCATTGCCGTTGCCATTGCCATAAAGGGGTGTTTATGGTCTGCCACAATCTCTAGGTAGGTGGTATATGTCACAGTAAATATCCACATGAATGCCAGGACTCAATGTTTCTCAGCAAAATATTGCCTAGAGCGTAACACTGCCTCCACTGGCCTGCCTTCTTCCCATAGTGCATTTTGCTGCCCTCTCTTCCTGAGGTAAATTACGTACTACCACCTGACCATCCATCTGATCTAAAAGAAAACATGATTTTTCAGAGCTTCTTATATTGCTTCTGGGTCTAGTTCTGATGCTCACAACACCATCAAAGGCATTTTTCAGCAGTACATAGGGGTCCTCATGGGCACTATCACTGGTCTGTAGCTATGCAGCCACATAAGCAGCAAACTGCGATGCACTGTGTATTCTGACACTTTTCTATCATGGGCAGCACTGCATTGTTCAGCAATTTGAACTACAGTACCTCTGCCATATGGAAGACTTGCCATTTGGAGATGCTCTGACCCAGTCGACTAGACACTACTTTTGGCCCTTTTCAAAGATCTATTTACTTGCCCATTTTACCTGCTTCCAACATATGGAATTCAAGAACTGAATTCCACGTGTTGGAACTTGTTGCCTAATATATTTCACCACTAGATGGGTGTCATTGTAATAAAAAACATCAATGTAATAAGATCACATGATTGCAATAAGTTTCCATGATAAATCATATGACGGACAAATGTAAAGATAGTAAGTAATCAGATAAATAATAACTAATTAAATAATCAGATAAATCAGACCGACATACTATCTATTAATAAAAAACAATGAGAAAATACTCACATGATAAAGTGCTCTGATATAAAGTGTTATGCCATTGTTCAGATGAACAAAACATACTCCTATTTTATGAAATATAAATACAGCAATAATAATCTATACAAATAAAACCTTATACATTTTGCTTAATTATGCATAATAGAAACCATCAATAATTCTAGTATCGTTGACTAACCCAAATGAGATGTATATTGATCTAATTTTTTGATAATTCCTTTGATACATACAGAGATGAAATGCATGGTAAAAATTATACACTTCTTATGCCATGCAAGTTTTCTACTTAAGAAATAAAGAGAAAAAGGGATATTAATCTCAATCCTTATACAGTCACTTGATCTAGAAAAGAACACTGCATGAATGAGTGCTGGGCTGTCTATTTATTTTACTATTATTAATGGTTATGGTGGAACTGGGGGCCACATTTGGAGAAAGTGGGTGAGTCCTATATGGAGCTTTGTCTAGTGATGTAGTTTATGTCACTAGGCAAAAAAAAAAAAGGGCATCTGGAAAATGAGTCTTTGTACTATACGATAAATCTCATGAATTACCATTTCTTGTTCATCAATGAACATATAGAGTTATCGTCAAACTTATTAACTCTTAAAATACAGTTACCCATATCATTATGGATGTGCCATTATGATTAAGAGTTGGCAAAAGGCAATGTGGGTTAAATTTATTAAATTAAATAAATTTTAGTTTACTAAAATATATTTAATTTGATTCAAAAATAGGATTTATTTGACTCTATATTTATTTTTACATTGCTCCATTTCATTTACACATGCTGATGATGTGATTGTTTTGTTTATTTTCTTTTCAATAAAGAAAGATTGTTTTATTGCTAAGGTTTATCCAACACTTGGATAAGTGGATAACTACTTTTATTTTAAGAACCACTGCACTGTGTAGAGCTGTGTCAGACATTTGCTTTTTAACTCACTTAATTTTTAATTATTGAGTACTCTTTGTTGTAGTTTGCCCTTTTTCTACCAGTGTGCTACTTTGGTGCGCCTGCTCTTTATTTGTCCAAAACACTCTTGTGCTCCCAAAAGTATGATGGCCCTTTTTTCCAGTTCTAGCAATTAAGGCTTTCAATCATTTCCAAGGTGTTTCTTCCTTCAGAATTAATATATTGCAGTCAATTATGCAATTTATACAAGAAGTTAGTCTTAGGTTGCTGGTTCAATAATTCTCATACATTTTTGATTGCCTTTACACTTTGCCTATATGGCCCACTACCAATTTATAATGTTCCCATTTGTATTGGCTCAAGTCTTCTTAACGAATATTACAACTACCCAATATATGTTTTATGCCAGACCAATTCATACAACAACAGAGTCCAAAACAATATAATTGTTTCTGGTAGATGCATCAACATTTCTATAAACTCTTGTTTTAAACATACACCATACTACACATGTAGTTCTCATATCCTACCCTTGCATAGGGCTGCTTAATTTCCAAGCCCACCCTAGCCACTAACTTTGGGAAGTAGTTTGAGAGTGGCTGCAAGATCATCATAATTGTTAGTTTTCAATGTTCTTGAGCACTAGCCAATTTTCAATGCCCTCCAAGTTCTATTTTATACCGAGTTCTTTATGTCCATTTTCAGTCTAATGGAAATTATTTCAATTAGCAATGAGGGATAAAAAGTGATATTTTCATTAAGACACATTTTCATAAATCCTCAATTTGGTGGAGTGTCACCAAGTAACCTTTTTTGTTTTTATATGTGGAAATTAGCAGTAGATAAGATTACATATCTGATAGATAGGGGCAAGTTGGATTGGGAAGTAGGTGGAAAAATCGGTTTTCATATCTTGCTAGAAGTCATCTGTTATTTGTGAAGTCCACTATCCAGTGAGTCATGTGTGAATTAGTTTAAGGTAAGCTAGGAAACCACTGTTGTAAGTGCTGGATGAAGCAGGTCCTTCTTTACACATGCTTCATATTTTCATTTTTCCTAGAGCTTGCTGATGTACCCCCCTAATGGAGACGAAAAAATTGTGGAAAGGAAAAAAATAAATTAAAAAAACACCCCATATTATCATTGGCAATATTGTACAACCAAGCAGACAATGGTATAGTACCAGGATTATGCATCATTAGAAATTCTCCAGGCACTCAAGGTGTTAAAGCCGCAGGCAGTTTAATGGAGCAAAAAAGAGCAGCAACCTTTTTCAAGCTAGCACCACAAAGCAAACATAAGTGTATATATATCAAACAGAGCAAAAAGGTCAACCAATAGGCAATGGCCGGTCTGCTTTCGGGGGTTCCTGTGCGAACACGGACGAATGCTCCCCTGGCTTTCAGTAGTGAATTTCCTATCTCCCAAATGTCTTTCGTTTAGCTGGTTGGGAAGTTGGACGAGCAGCAATACAATCTTTGCCGGGGTTCGCAAACTCGCGTAGCCGAAATGTGTTCCATGCGCTCTACAACCAAGTGTTCGGGAGACAAAATGGCTGCCATTCATTAGACCATATGCGTTTAGTTATAAGAATGGTGGCTACCCAGGAAAAGCACTCGAGTTACTCACTAATTGCGGTTAACAGCCAGGGGTGGTTGGTGTTTTGAGAGCGAATAAAAGGCGGACTACACATGTTCCATTCAGTCTATTAACAGGGGGATAAGAATGAGTTCGGGAAACTTGGAGATAGGTACGGGCAACCAAAGGATTATTACAAGGTCCGCCACACTCTCGAAAGCTTGTTTTTTAAATTCTATGTTAGTCCAATAAAAAAGGTATCATTGCATACTGCAATTGGCATCTTGTCTACTGGACTAATACGGCTAATCCAATCTACACTCTCTCTCTCTCTATATATATATATATATATATATATGCACATGAGGAAGGAGCGGAGGAAGAAGACTACAAAAGAGAAAAAAATAGACAGAGCATAACCCGAAATGAACATTAGCACACACAGACATATATACCGTATCTCACAAAAGTGAGAACACCCCTCACATTTTTGTAAATATTTTAGTATATCTTTTCATGTGACAACACTGAAGAAATTACACTTTGCTATGATGTAAAGTAGTAAGTGTACAGCCTGTATAACAGTGTAAATTAGCTGTCCCCTCAAAATAACTCAACACACAGACATTAATGTCTAAACCTTTGGCAACACAAGTGAGTACACCCCTAAGTGGAAATGTCCAAAATGGGCCCAATTAGCCATTTTCCCTCCTCGGTGTAATATGACTCAGTGTTACAAGATCTCAGTTGTGAATGGGGAGCAGGTGTGTTAAATTTGATGTTCTCGCTCTCACACTCATTCATACTGGTCACTGGAAGTTCAATATGGCACCTCGTGGTAAAGAACTCTCTGAGGATCTTGAAAAAAGAATTGTTGCTCTACATAAAGATGGCCTAGACCAGTGATGGGGAACCTTTTTGAGCCTGAGTGCCCAAACCTCAATACATGCCAACTTTTTTCTCCTCAAAGGAGAAATGCCAACACCGCAATTAAACCCTTTTGTGAGATACGGTATATATGTCTGTGAGGTTTAAGTTTAGAAAAAACAACTCCTACAGTTGTCTGAACTAATTCTCCTCTTCTTTCCCCCAGCATCTTCCCTTCTCTACC
>OW240916.1:201358997-201447695 GCA_933207985.1 Pelobates cultripes | reverse complement strand
TCTCCACCTCCCTTCTTGTCACTCTCTTTCTCCCCCCCTCCTTGTCACTCTCTTTCTCCCCCCCCTCACTGTCACTCTCTTTCTCCCCCCCACCTCTGTTGTAGCGTGGCCGAGCCCTGTATGGTCCGCGGGTACAGGGAGCTTTTGTTTCCTGTAACCGGCCGGACTAAAAGGAAGTGCACACTAAGTGCACACTTCCTGTTAGTCCGGCCGGGTACAGGAGACAGATGCTCCCTGTACCCGCGGACCATACAGAGCTCGTCCACGCTACAGTGAGGGAGTGACAGGAGGGAGTGCTGAGCGCTTCCCTTCTGTCAGCCCCTCTCCTCATGCTATGCCCGGGCGGGCAAAGCTGCAGCCGCCTGAGGCTCTCTACAGAGAACTCAGGCGGCCGCAGCATGAGAGGGGCCGGCGCTCCTGGCGGCGCCCCTTCCCAAGGGGCGCCCTAGGCGGTTGCCTAGTCCGCCTAACAGGTAGCGCCGGCCCTGTATAGGGCAGAATCAATGCAAGCCTCCCTAATGGGACTTGAGGAGAAACATGTAGAGAGGTGGCGAACGTGGCTGACTTACATAGCGGAACGGAACGCTATGGGAGAGGCCGCCTGCGCGTCCGAGGGAACCCCGCACCCCCCTAGATGGGGAACCCGACACAGCACACTCAGGAAACACAGGCACCGGCAATGGGCTCCATTATCCCTTCATGCCCCCCCTCCCCCCACCCACCCTTCTTCTCCCACATATCTCTCTACCCCCCTCTCTCACCTTTCTCCCCTATCTCTTACCTCAGCTCTCTAACAACGGCGCTTCTCATTGATAAGATAGCAGATACAACATAGCCCAACCCGAGGTCGCTAACAGGCGCACCGCACACCTACATCTAGAGACCTGACCAGGGACGAACACCCTAAGCATGACACTGTGAAACACAAACAAGGTATTCACACTAGCAGACAACGAAATCCAGCTGAGACCCAATAACCCCCAAACGTCACACAGAGGACGTGATCCACTGGCACACAGGGATACCACAAATGAAAACACAATGGACACAGCTAAGGTACCTACTCACCTAGATGGAGATACGGGGACCCCCCTCCCCCCAAGACATAAGGCGATATCCTCATGACAAATGGATCCCAACCATGGAACGTCCCAAAGGGGCTTGACAAATGCACATTGCCCAATAAGACAGGGCGGAGATACCCTCAGAAAACTTTGACATACACAACACCCATACATACCTCATAGTACAGCAACCCATAACTTCATGACACCTGCGCGTCTCACATAATGCGATACCAGATATCCCAAAAAGTTATAGTGAGCGCTTCATATGTGTCAAAATCGGCACACTGCCTACTGCCTAACGACATATAAGTACCAACCCTGACACCTAAGGCAAGAAGTAAATCAACAGGATTAATTAAGTTCGTTTAATGTTAACAAGTAAGCTTGATAATTACAATAAAAATACAAATGTCAAAAATTCCTAAAATCTAGTGGTGGTGCTACAATCACCTTCGTGGGCCACACTACCACAAATAAAGCAAGTGGTAACTGTAGAGGATGTAGTTTTAGATCAAATAAAAGTAGGAAAGTAGAGAAATTTACTTCATTTGTAACTAAAAAAGAATATACAATACGTCCCTTCCTTTATGACATGTTCTACAAAGGATGTAATCTACATGTTGACTTGCCAGTGTGGCTGTCAATATGTGGGTAAGACATCACGTACTTTAAAAACAAGAATTAGGCAACACATTTATAATATCCAAAGAAAATATATTAACCATAGTGCATCCAAGCATCATTTAGAGGTACACAATGGGAACCCAAAAGGTATTGATTTTATAGGGATAGACAAAATTCACATTCACTGGAGAGGTGGAGATAAAGATCACTTTTTGGGTTTAACAGAAATGAGGTGGATGTTTGAATTGGACACATTAACTCCACAAGGGTTAAATGTTGATTTTGAGATAAATTCATTTGTTTAATAATGATTTCTCTTCCCCTTGTGTTCCCCTTTCTTTTCCCCAGTTTAACCTTATTCTATATTCTATTTTTTGTTATATATTTATAATCGATTACACTATATTACTAGTGATAGTCTAAACATTTTAATTGGCATTAACAATAATAATAATTGTATATTTGTTTCCATTTTTTCCCTTCATTTTTCTCCTTTTAACACATATTTTTATATGTATTTTTTATATTTTAATATATATATATATAGTATAATTATATGTATTTTTTTCAATATTTTATTGATTAAATTGCATAATAATTTTTATTAGTTAACAGTATATGCCTTTTATGACTAATGAGCTGTGGGGCGTTCCGAGAATATAGATGTGAAAATGTGGTCATGGTAGGTGGGACGTTGTACGTCATCTTTAGACAGAACCGGAAGTGTAGACGTCGGGACGCAGGCTGACGTCACGATGTCCACGCCAAAACCGGAAGCGGAAGACCGGAAGTACAGCGCAAAAGGGCGCCAACTATTTGAATAAAAGAACAGATGCCTTGGAACAATGGATCACTTCTGAAGAAGGCAATAGCTGAAACGCGTTGAGTGATTGGACTTTTAACTGTGTGGAACTTTTCATTTATTTCTGTTTAAAAAAAAAATTTTGTCAATTGAATAATACATTTTGGTGTAACCCTCTGCGTCCTGAATGAACTTGCAGGTACCAGATACAGAATTCTTTGGAGTTCCTGCCAGAAGTCCTTTTAACCATTTATCCAAGGCATGAAGTTTGAGACAGCTTGTTAAGTGGCTCTATATATGTGAGTGAGACCAACACCTGATTTTTAATTATTTTATCCTAACTATATTACCCTATGTCTTTCTCTTTTGGTTTATTCCTTTAGATTGACTGACTGCATTGTGGGTATTATTATTTATTTATTTTGTGTGCGCTCACCATTGTCTGTTTTTATTGTACACAAGCTTGATAATTGTACAACTGCCTAATAATGCTCGCACTGTTATCTATGTTAATGTTCTCAGGACCTGCGTGTCCGATTTATTGTGTTTAAATTTTGCACACAATAAACAGCTTTGAGAAATAAAAAAAAAAAAGAAAAACAAGCAGAAATAAAAAAAAGGATCATAACAATTATATCGTCAGTGTAAGTGCCATTTGTGTGTGAAAAATGCAAAAAATTTCAATTTTACTGACGATATCATCGTTGTAATACATTTTACTGTTTTGAAACACTACTATTTGTGTTCAGCGAAGTCTTCTGAGTACCCTCCATGTACAGGTTTTATGGTGTCTTGGAAAGTTACAGGGTTAAATATAGTGCTAGCAAATTAAATTCCCTGGACTTTCGGCATGGGTTGTCAGGCTGGTCCCGCAAACTGTAATTAATAAAATGACCTAACTATGTAAAAATATTAGATAAATATATACATTGAATTACTATATATATATATATAACTTTTTTAAATGATTTTCATTTATATATAGGTATATATATATATATATATATATAGTAATATATACGTATATACTTTTTTTGTAAATTTCTTTTTATTGAAATTTTGCAAGGTTTCAAAAGAAGGGGTGAAATGCGGAGAAATGCGCAGGTTTTAGGTTAACAATATAACGGTTGATCAATCGAGATGCGCAGATCTCCTGTATAACAATTGGGAATGAGACACGCAGGTCTCGAGGCAAACTAGGTGTCTAACATATGGTATGGAAGTATTTTGTATCGATTCATATTAACAAGTGAGTGGCCCTCCAGGCATGACCTGTCTGTGTGCGGTTGATGTGTATCCTCCCATCCATGCCTACTTTCGTATGTTGTTGTTCAGGTATTACGGTCTACCGAGTGTGGGCGTGCTGACTAGGTACGACCGTTTCAGAGTAGCTGTAAGGGATACTGGTGTCACTTTGCCTCTCAGTTCTTAGGTGCCGTTTGGTACTGATATGGGCTGTGGTGCAGACGGTCATTGCTTGAAATTCATGTGCGTATATCTAGGTATCATGTTGTTGGATATATACGTATATACTTATGTATATAGATGTATATATTATTTTGTTCTACATGTATTTTGATATCAATATATATACATATATTAATATTAAAATACAGTTAGAACGAAATTACACATATATATTTTTATTTATTTATTAATTTTATAATATTATTTTATTTTTATTATATATTTCCAGGCTAATCATGTCAGCATATACACAAGGGTTAGCTCCACCCCTTACAGCCGATAGGACAGGAATAAACCAAATTCCTTTAAAAGGAGTATCCCTGCAAAGGTCCCTCAGTCTTTTTCCTGTCCTACAGCCCTTAGGATGTGAGCATTTTGCTCCCTTTACTCAAGGACATGTAGGTTTTTTTCTCTTCATTATTTTATTTGTTTTTGCTATTTTAGGGGGCCTTATGCTGTAATGCATTTAAACTGTGATGCATTTAAATTGTGATGTCTTTAAACTATGGTGCATTATGCAGTTGTGCCTTATGCTGTAATGTAATGCATTTAATCTGTGATGCATTTAAACTGTTGTGCATTATGCAGCTATCTGTTAAGCTGTAATATCTTTAAACTGTGGTGCATTATGCAGCTGTGCCTTATGCTGTAATGCCTTTAAACTGTGATGCATTTAAACTGTGATGCTTTATGCAGCTGTCCGTTAAGCTGTAATATCTTTAAACTGTGGTGCATTATGCAGCTGTGCCTTTACTGCCTTGTGCTGTGATGCCTTTTTTACTAAGATGCCTTTAACTTTGGTTATTTTTTGCACCTTGTTGCCTATTTATAACCTTGCAGGCACTTTTACTTTATGCTTCCCCTTGGTCCCGGAGATTTATTCCCGGTTCCATGGGTGTTCAGGGATCATGTATGCTACAGACCAAGCTCTCTCCCCAGTCTCTAGCCAGCAAATGCACTTGGAAGACGCCCGCGCATGTGCCGATTGTGCCCTAAAGGCCCAATACCAATAGCTTGCATTATGGGAATATATATTTCGGCAGCCATCTTGGATTAGGGCAATTGCCAGAAAGTAACTAAAAGGCAGGGAAAAATTACTGTAAACATCCCAAACTTATTTGTAAAGTATTGCAGGTTCTCCAGACATGGGTAAGTGCTGTTCTCAGCCAGTTTTAAATCTGTTTGACTGTTTTCTTGGTTATAGAATTTGACAGTGCCCTTTTGTACTTTTATACTTTGCCACATGTAATATTTTTTTGTTTATTTTAATCTGAATCTACACCATGTTCTGATTGTGATGGAAATGCAGTGGTAGGAAAACGGTTATGCATTTCCTATCTTCAGAAGGTAACCGTTTCAGCTTCACCTATAGCTGCACAGCCACAGGATATGCTAGCATAGCTTACAAAGGAAGTTGCAAGGTATTTTCTGAATCTACACCATGTTTTGGTTCTGATGAAAAAGCAGTCTAAGAAAAGTTATGCTCTGACTGTCTCCATAAGGTAGCTGCTTCAGCATCACCTATACCGGCGCAGCCACATGACAGATGGGATGATGCTACCGCTTGATAACTCTGCTTTTTTTTTTTTACGCAAGCCTATGGATCAAAGTGGATGCAGACCTGTCCAAATTGTTACGCCTGCTGATGCAGGTTGTCATCCAGCTGTAGTTTTCACTGCTGTTTCTAGAACCATGAAAAGAGTGTTTAAAGATCTAGATGCTACTGTGGATAGAGATATTAAGAGCCAAGATTGAAGATGCAGTCTGGAGTCTTCAGGTTACAAGTGAATTCTTCTCAGAAGCTTCCTTAGATGTAAATAGGATATTCTCTCGAATAAAGCGCTTTATAGCTCCTAGGAAAGCTCATTAAGGTTCTGGGATGATGACTCATCCTCCTATTCTGCCCTCTACGCCATTCTATTTGAAGGGGAGCTGCTGTTTGGGAAAGCTCTAGATGAATCCATTAAAAGGCGGCTGAGGGCTGCAAGGTATTTACCTCAGGACTGAAGATCCAAGAATCCGGCTCCTCAGGGTCAGACAGGAGAACCTCCAGTGACCAGCATTTCTGAGATATATGGAATTACTGACCCTGCAGGGAACACTCGAGAGGTAACTAATGGCAGTTGGTAACCTGCCCTTCAAGGTTCTAATAGAGCTATGAAGAAGGTATAACACTGAAGCTTCAGACACAAGAGTCTCTATATCAACAAGAGAATTCAGACTGATGTATCCAAGGTAGAGCACTGAAGGAATATGTATGAACCTTCTGGACAAAGATGTGATTTCTTAGGTCCCTTAACAAGAGCGGTTCCTGGGACAATGTTCGTCTCTCTTCTGATGCTAAAAGTAAAGGCACATGGAAGTCTATACTGGACCTAGAAGGGCCAACAATAGGCTGAATGGCAGAGTCTTCGGGATGGAGTCAATCAGATCCATATCCCCAGCAATTTGGAAGGACAAGTTCCTTATCTCTATATAGATAGTAGATGCTTACTATCATTCCAATAGTCCTAGATCTTCAGCATTATCTCAGAAGAGAACTTCCAATTGGTGCCCTACCATTTGTCCTCACTGCAGCCCCAATAACCTTATGTGTGCTTATAGTGATATTGAGAACCCAGAACACCACCTGGTTCCATTATCTGGATGATCTACTACTGGTAGCCTCAGACCCACAGAAGGCAGTCACACAGATGGTTAGAGTTCTTTCAGAACGCCTGAAGTTTGGCTGCTTGATGAATATCAACAGAAGCAGTCTCACGCCAGCTCAGAGGATGACTTTTCTGGGTGGAGTATTCTATAATTTGCTTTCCCCTATCTCAGGAACAGATCCACAGAAGTTTTCTCTTCCAGTTTCTTCATTTGTGCTTGGAACAGCAAGAAAGTAGATGCAACTACTAGGAATCCTGGCTTCCACCATCAGACTTGTCAGATGGGCTCAATGGCATCTCAGTATTCCTCAAACGTCCTTCCTATCTCAGTTCAACAAGAGAAAGATGAATTGGGAACAGCCACTGACGATGTCACCATCAGTGGAGTTACACCTTACCTGGTAGCTGACAGAGAGAATATGTCTCTGGGTTTCCTATGAACAGAACTTCATTGGGCGATTATAAGCTCAAGGATTGGATACACATTGTCTGGACCATGTTACACAAGGTCTGTGAATAAGGGAAGGAACAATATTTCCATTCAATTTTATGGAATTATGAGTCATTTCAGGGCTCTTCTTCACTTCGGAAGATTGCTGAATAACAAGTGGGTCCGAATTTGCTCAAATATCAATGCAAATGTATCCTATATCAATCATCAAGGTGGGTCTCACAGCCACTTATTGATTAAGCAATTACAGCCCATGATGAGCAGGGCACAGGAGTACAACCAGGGGCTCAGAATACAATCGCTGATTACCTGAGCCAAGTAACAGTGGTCAAGGTGGAATGGCAACTTTGCCCCGACGTATCCTCAGGGTTGACTCAGATTTGGCTGATACCCTATGTAGATCTGATGGCCACTTCTCAGAACTGCCAGATCCAGAAGCTTTTTTTCAAATTTTTAAGACCAGAATGCTCAAGGTCAGGATACTCTGACTCAATGTTGATGTACAGACTTTTCCTGTCTTCAACGTTCCTAAAGGAAATTCAAAGGAGACAGCGGAAGGCCACGAAGACTCTAAATTCCCTTGATGAGTGAGATTAATCTGGAACCTCCAAGTGAAATTCCAGTACATCCAGACCTATTATTGCAAGGTCCCTTGACACACCAAGATCCTTAGGCTGGTGTCTCTAGAAGTATAGGCATCCCTTGTCACGAATACCAGGAGAACCTAAACATGCAGACAGATCACAGACCCAAAGATATTGCAACACCGGTCCTTAGAATGGCCAGGCTATGCAACAGAGATAGAGTAGTCAGAGTACAAGCTGAGGTCAAGGATCACAGAAAACGAGAAACGAGCCGAAGTCAGTAATCAGAGAATAAACCACAATACAAACGCGCTATTGGGCTATGAAAGACCACAACAGGGCACTGAGGCAAGGGGGAGGTGAACTTATATACACATAGGGTGTGTCTGATTGGCTAACTTCCAATTAGTGTTAATTACAACACGTGGGAGGTGTCTTTTCCCTCTCTTGTGATCAGTGAGGTCATCACTGTGTGCCGGGTCACATGACCGGGTCTGACACACATATAAGGAAGCTGCCTTGGAGCGTGCAGCGTCAGAAACACTGTCAGGTTGGGGAGTGGCAGCAAGGACCGCTGCAAGCTGTGGACAGGAACCGGAAGACACTGCTCGCGGTGATGGGGTAAGCAAGGGGCAGGGAACCTGACATAACCCCCCCTCCGACGACCGCCAGGAGGGCGGGAAACCAAAGACTTCAAAGGTTAATGAGCGTGGAAGGCCCGAACAAGACGAGGGGCGTTCAGATCAGAGGCGGATACCCAAGAGCGCTCCTCCGGGCCGTAACCCTTACAATGAACCAAATACTGCAAGGCGCCCCTTCGGAAGTGAGAGTCGGGAGGGAGTGGACCTCATACTCCTCACCAGAGAGTGTCGGGACAGGGCCGGGGCGCCGGACAGACCTCGTGAACCGGTTGCACAGAAGATTTTTCAACAAGGACGCGTGAAAGGTATTGGGGATGCGCAGGGAGGAGGGCAAGTCCAAGGAGTAAGAGACTGGGTTGACTTTATCGGGTCAGATATACTTTGGTGCCAACTTCATGGAAGGGACACAAAGGCGTATGTTTTTAGTGGACAGCCATACTCTATCACCCGGTAAGTAAGTAGGAGCCGCGGTTCTATGGCGATCAGCAAACTTCTTCTGGGATTCTGCAGCACGCAAGAGAGCAACGTGGATCCGATCCCACATCTCCCGAAGTGAGGCCAGGTGTTCGTCCAAGGCGGGTATTCCCTTGTCGGAGAACACATCGGGAAGGATGCTAGGTTGTACACCATAAGCCACTTGAAAAGGACTAAGGCCAGTGGAGGCATGGGAGGCCGTGTTTCTGTCAGCCCATGGAAGGAGACAGGACCAGTCATCTTGATGCTCATTCACAAAGCAACGCAGGTAGAGTTCTAGTGACTGATTCGCCCTTTCAGCATCCCCGTTAGACTGTGGGTGATACGATGAGGAAAATGACAAAGATATACCCATTTCAGCGCAGAAGCCCCTCCAGAATCTTGATATAAACTGAGGACCTCTGTCAGAGACTATGTCAATAAGTATGCCATGTAGCCTGCTAACCTCTTTAGCAAAGATCTCTGCCAACTGTATAGCAGTGGGAAGCTTCTTGAGTGGAACAAAGTGAGTCATTTTGGAGAATCTGTCGGTCACCATCAAAATGACCGTATGACCTCCAGAAGGAGGAAGGTCCACTATAAAATCAACCACAGTGAATGCAGAGTGTGTGTTTGTGTAGCGGATGCAGTGTGTATAGTGAACGCAGAGTGTGTTTGAGTGGTGGATGTAGTGTGTGTACAGTGATGTAGTGGATGTAGTGTTTGGGTGTACTAGATGCAATGTGTTTAGTGGATGCAGTGTCTGTAGTGGATGTAGGGTGTGTATTAGACGCAGTGTCTCTGTATAGTGAATGCAGAGTGTTTCAATGTGTGGTGGATGTAGTGTGTGTACTGTGAATACAGGATGTTTGTCTATTGGATGCTGTGTGTATAGTTAATGCAGAGTGTGTGTCAGTGTAGTGAATGCAGAGTGTGTGTCAGTATAGTAAATGCAGAATGTGTGTCAGTGTAGTGGATGCAGAGTGTGTGTCAGTGTAATGAATGCAGTGTGTGTGTCAGTGTAGTGGATGCAGTGTGTCTGTTAGTGTAGTGGATGCAGTGTGTCAGTGGAGTGGATGCAGTGTGTGTGTGTCAGTGGAGTGGATGCAGTGTGTGTCAGTATAGTAAATGCAGAGTGTGTGTCAGTGTAGTGGATGCAAAGTGTGTGACAGTAATGAATGCAGAGTGTGTGTCAGTGTAGTGGATGCAGAGTGTGTGTCAGTGTAATGAATGCAGAGTGTGTGTCAGTGTAGTGGGTGCAGTGTGTGTGTCAGTGGAGTGGATGCAGATTGTGTGTCAGTGGAGTGGATGCAGAGTGTAATGAATGCAGAGTGTGTGCCAGCGTAGTGGATGCAGAGTGTGTGCCAGCGTAGTGGATGCAGAGTGTGTGCCAGCATAGTGGATGCAGAGTGTGTGCCAGTGTAGTGGATGCAGATTGTGTGTCAGTGTAGTGGATGCAGATTGTGTGTCAGTGGAGTGGATGCAGAGTGTGTGTCAGTGTAATGAATGCAGAGTGTGTGCCAGCGTAGTGGATGCAGAGTGTGTGCCAGCGTAGTGGATGCAGAGTGTGTGCCAGTGTAATGAATGCAGAGTGTGTGTCAGTGTAGTGGATGCAGTGTGTGTGTCAGTGTAGTGGATGCAGATTGTGTGTCAGTGTAGTGGATGCAGATTGTGTGTCAGTGGAGTGGATGCAGATTGTGTGTCAGTGGAGTGGATGCAGATTGTGTGTCAGTGGAGTGGATGCAGAGTGTGTGCCAGCGTAGTGGATGCAGAGTGTTTGTCAGTGGAGTGGATGCAGAGTGTGTGTCAGTGTAATGAATGCAGTGTGTGTATCAGTGGAGTGGATGCAGAGTGTGTGTCAGCGTAGTGGATGCAGAGTGTGTGTGTCAGCGCAGTGGATACAGTGTGTGTGTGTCAGTGTAGTGGACACAGTGTGTGTGTGTCAGTGTAGTGGACGCAGTGTGTGTGTGTCAGTGTAGTGGATGCAGAGTGTGTGTCAGTGTAGTGTATACAGTGTGTGTGTAAATGTGCAATCTGCGGAGGGGGAGGGGTGGGAAAAGGGGGATTTTCAAATTAATTTTATATTAAATTAAATGTTATTCCCCCCTCCCTGCTTACCTGTGTCCAGGGAGGGTGGAGATTTCATCCCTGGTGGTCCGGTGGCATTGTGGGGCCCCCCGGCTCCCTGTTACCGCAGAGGGGGCCTAACACACAGCTTCTTCACATGCAGTTCATTGCCTCCAATAACTCTCGCGAGACCCATGGCAACCTGTGGCAACGCTCAGAAGTCCGCGGGTCTGGCGAGAGTTATTGGAGGCAATGAACTGCGTGTGAAGAAGCTGTGTTTTGGGCCCCCTCTGCGGTAACAGAGAGACGGGAGGCCCGCGGCTGCACACATAGATAGCGATATTCGCTATCTATGTGTGCAGAGAGGGAAAGTGGGGCCTGGGACTGCCAGAGCAATCCGGGCCACCCAGGACCGCCGGGCCCGTGACAACCATCATGGTTGTCACCCCCTGATGGCGGCCCTGGACATGTGTGTCCAAGGCATTTGGGTATTGAAAGGGGCATAAGAAGACCTGGTGGCTTGCCCGTGGAGGATTTAGATTGCGTACAGATTTGACAGGCTGCCACGTATTCCCTGACATCTTTCCTAATAGAAGGCCACCAGAACTGTCTTATTATGCTGTTATATGTTTTACTAATGCCCAGATGTCCCGCTGTCTTAGTACTATGAAACAAAGTTATGACTTTTCTCCTATCTCTAGCTTGTACAAATAATAACCCTCATGGAGTTTCAGGCGGAGCTTGGTTTTGATATGCCTTTATCTTATCAAGAAAGAGGGAGGAGATAACCAAGTGTGTAGCGGCCACGATGTTAGGAGGAGGAACTATGGGTTCGGGTGGAGAGGGTTCGCTCTCCATCTATAGGTTATAATATACTGGAAGCGAGATAGTAATAACGACCACCGGGCCTGGCAAGATGACAGACGTCTGGCCTCGGCTATGTAAGATAGGTTCTTGTGATCCATGATCACCAGTATAGGGTGTTTGGAACCTTCAAGTAGGTGTCTCCACTCTTTAAATGCTAGGACAATGGCCAACAGTTCTGTTTCCCACATCATAATTTATTTCTGCGTCGGACAGTTTCTTAGAGAAAAAGCAACATGGATGAAGAGGGTCGTTGTGTGTCTTTCTTTGGGACAGTATTGCACCCACACCTGACTCGGAAGCATCGACCTCAACTATAAAAGGCAGCAATGGGTCAGGGTGGTGCAAAACAGGAGCTGACGTAAACGCCTTTTTAAGTGTATTGAAAGCTTCAAGAGCCTCTGAATTCCAAACATGGGATTAACCCCCTTCTTGGTCATCTTAGTTATTGGGGCCACAACGGAAGAGAAGTTCTTTATGAACTTTAAATAGTAATTTGCGAAGCCCATAAATCTTTGTTTGGCCTTTAGTCCTTGCGGAAGGGGCCAGGACTTAATGGCCTCTAGATTAGCGGGATCCATGCTTAAACCCTTTTCAGAAATAATGTATCCCAAGAACTGCACAGGTCTGATCAAAGAGGCATTTCTCAAGTTTGCAAAAAAGACCATTATCTAGCAGTTTCTTAAGTACTGATCTGACATGCTCGTGGTGGGTTTCTAGATCAGGAGAGTATACTAAGATGTCATCCAGGTATACGACTGCACATACGTGCAGGAGGTCCCGAAGGATATCGTTGATGAAATCTTGGAATACAGCAGGGGCGTTACATAGGCCGAAGGGCATTAATAGGTACTCATAGTGGCCACTACAGGTATTAAAAGCGTATTTCCACTCGTCCTGCTCCCTTATTCACACCAAATTATAAGCCCCCCTGAGATCTAGTTTGGGGAACCATTTGGAACCCTTTAAATGGTCAAAGAGTTCTGTAATAAGCGGAATGGGGTACACATTGCGTATCGTGATCTTATTAAGACCCCTATAGCCAATGCAGGGTCTAAGATCACCCTCCTTCTTTGCTACGAAGAAGAAGCCTGCACCTGCCAGAGATGAGGATCTCCTGATAAACCCTTTATTCAGGGACTCCTCAATATAATCCTCCATGATCACCCCAGGGCCCCCCGAGGCTGGCCCTGCTGACACCCGGAAGGCGGGTGGCCGGTCGGGCAGGCGGGCGCGCGAGGGAGCACTCAGTGCCTCCTCTTCAGCTCCCTCACACACCGCACTGATACCGGAGCCGGAAGATAACGCCATCTTCCGGCGCCGGCATCCCTACGCAGCACGTGAGGGAGCTGAAGAGGAAGCACTGAGTGCTCCCTTGCGCGCCTGCCTGCCCGACCGGCCACCCGCACAGGAGCCCAGCAGCACCACTGGACCCCAGGGAATCCCCCCAGCACTCCAAAAGGTAAGGAGGCTGGGGGGATTACATTTAAAAAAAAAAAAAAAATGTGTTAGTGTTAGAGTGTTAGAGTGAGTGTTAATGTGTGTGAGTGTTAGAGTGAGTGTTAGTGTGTATTAGAGTGAGTGTGTGTGTCTGCTAGTGAGTGTCAGTGTGTGTCTTACTGAGTGTGTGTGTTAGTGAGTCTGTTTGATGTCTGTTAGTGAGTTTGTGTTTGTCAATGAGAGTGTATGTTTTGTAAGTGAGTGTGTATGTATGTCTGTCGCTGAGTGTGTCTCTGTGAGTAAATGTGTGTGTCTGTTAGCTAGTGTGTATGCGTCTGTAAGTGTGTGTGTGTGTGTGTCTTCAGCACTTACCTTTCTCCAGCGCCGGACTCCCTTGGAAATGGGGATCCCTCAACCTCTCAGCTCCGAATGCGACCGCGCACGCATTCAAACCGCCCATAGGAAAGCATTACTCAATGCTTTCCTATGGACGTTCAGTGTGCTCCTCTAGCGGCTGTCAGTGAGACAGCCACTAGAGGCTGGATTAACCCTCAGTGAAACATAGCAGTTTCTCTGAAACTGCTATGTTTTTAGCTGCAGGGTTAAAACTAGAGGGACCTGACACCCAGACAACTTCATTGAGCTAAAGTGATCTGGGTGTCTGTAGTGGTCCTTTAAGTGTGTGTGCATCTGCATGCACTGGCGTACATACCGCGGTCGCAGGGGTCGCAGCCCTGTAACCCCTGCGACCAGGTGCCCACCACCATGTGTTGCGGCCCGGCCCGCACGCGGGGGGGGGGCCCACGGATCAATTTTCGCACCGGGGCCCCATGGGTCATGTGTACGCCAATGAGATCATCCAGTAGTGTAGGTACGTCTCTGGAAGCTCTCTCATCAAGCAGATAATCAGCTAACCCCACTTGGAAGGCTGTCACCAAGGAATCATTATTCCACGCCACTTCAGCCATCAAGGTATGAAACTCTATAGCATAGTCAACCACTGTTCTAGACCCCTGTTTGATCCTCAGAAAGGCTATCCCAGCAGATGCTACCCTACCAGGCATGTCAAAAGTCCTTCTAAAGGCAGCCAGGAACTCAGTAAAGGTCATAGCTGATCCACATTCCCATATCAGGTTAGCTCTGGCCAATGTCCTACCAGTGAGGTGATTGATAACAAAACCTATCTTTGACCTGCAGGTGGGAAAGGAGTGTGAGTTCATGACCATGTGAATATCTATCTGGTTCAAGAACCCACAGCAAAGGGCAGGATCACCATTGTGCCTTTGGGGTGGTGTCATGTGTACAGATTGGTAAGGGCCAACTGGAACAGGTTCCTGAACAGGGACTTGGGAAGTAGCAACAGGTTGTTGAACCTCCAGTTGGAGATGAGCAGAGCGCTGCAAAATAGTCTGCAGTGCCTGAGCAAACTGATCCAGGCGGTGATTTTGCTCCTCCAACCTGGAGTTCTGTGCAGCTATCTGCTGTGAAATGTCTGCTGGTTCCATATGGCCCTGTTGTAATGTCACAAATACCAGGAGAACCTAAACACGCAGACAGATCACAGACCCAAAGATATTGCAATACCGGTCCTTAGAATGGCCAGGCTTTAAAGAGATGAGTAAGCTGAGGTCAAGGATCACAGAAAACAGAGTAAACGAGAAACGAGCCGAAGTCAATAACCAGAGAATAAACCCAATACAAACGCGCTATTGGGCTATGAAAGACCACAACAGGGCACTGAGGCAAGGGGGAAGTGAACGTATATACACACAGGGTGTGTCTGATTGGCTAACTTCCAATTAGTGTTAATTACAACACGTGGGAGGTGTCTTTTCCCTCTCTTGTGATCAGTGAGGTCATCACTGTGCCGGGTCACATGACCGGGTCTGACACACATATAAGAAAGCTGCCTTGGAGCGTGCAGCGTCAGAAACACTGTCAGGTTGGGGAGAGGCAGCAAGGACCGCTGCAAGCTGTGGACAGGAACTGGAAGACACCGCTCGTGGTGATGGGGTAAGCAAGGATGCCACGAGCGGCGCAGGGGCAGGGGACCTGATATCCCTGAGACGGTCATCAAGATCCTCTTACAGTCCTATACATACTTTACAGATTACAAACTTGGCATGCATTTGTCTGTTGGTCTCAAGCATAGGGGTTGGAATTACTCCTCAATCAACCCTTGATATGGTCTGAATTATAACACCCTAGAGGAGCACAGATTGGAACTTTCTACATGGATGGGTACCCATTGAGCTTTGCTTCATCCAAGCAGCAATTAAATTCAAGCCTCCACTGAGGATGTTAAAGTCCATATGTGACCTACCACTGGTCTTACAGGCTCTGACTAAACCATCTTTCGAACCTCTAGCAGGAGCTTCCATGATGTTAGCACAGAAAGTGCTGTTGCTGGTGGCTGGTACCTCAGCATGGTGAATGTGTGAACTCCAGGCTTGATCCTGTGTACCCCCATTCACTGAATTTTAACAGGATATGGTTGTCTTGCATTTAGCACCAGAGATCCTGCCTAAAGTGAAAACTGTTCAGTGCCAAAGGGTTTCGGGCCACTCACCACTATTGCAGTTTCAGCATTGTGGGCTTCCATGGAAATGGTCTCTGCTGAAACTTTGTAAAGTTGACATTTGGACCTCTTTAACCACTTAAGGACACATGACATGTGTGACATGTCATGATTCCCTTTTATTCCAGAAGTTTGGTCCTTAAGGTTTTAAACTCATTTGTCCAGTATTACATACTGGACATTGTAGCAATCAATAAGGCGCAATTTGGACGTCATGTCCTTAACTCAGTTCAATATTTTAATCTATTTTAAATTGTTCTGATTATTTGATTGCCAGTAATGTATGTTTCTGTCCCTCCCTGGTAAGCTTGGGTATGTGTATATGCTGCCATGATTAGCCAGGAACATTTATTCATACTTACCGTAATTTTCTTTTCCTGGCTATTATTCATGGCAGCATATACAACCCACCCAGTGTTGGTTTTACTTCTGTAGGAGCTTGTTACTAACTGAGGGACCTATGCAGGGATACTCCTTTTAAAGGAATTTGGTTTATTCCTGTCCTATCGGCTGTAAGGGGAGGAGCTAACCCATGTGTATATGCTGCCATGAATAATAGCCAGGAAAATAAACTAACTTTGAGTATGAATACATTTTCCTCTATATTTAATCAATATCATTCTACGTGTATTTTGATATTAATATATATATATATATATATATAATTGTATATATATATATATATTAATATTATTAAAATACACTTAGACAGTGTATGTATGTTTAAGTGTGTATATATATATACTTATATCATATTTATAATATATATATATATAATCTAAGTATATATTATTTGATTTTAAACTGTTTTTAACTTTATTTTTATTTTATTTCAGGCAGCAGTGGACTACCTGTCATTCCAGGCACTCCCCCTGCCGGCACTACTGTGGACAGCTGTTCCGTCCATGTGATCGTGAGATCCTCGCAAGGACCTCGCGATCACATGGCCCAGGAGGGCCGGAACGGCAGCAAGGGGACTCCCTCTAATGCTAGGTTACTCCTCCCACCGCGATCGCCGGAATCGCCGGCGAGCGGGTGCTGGTAAGTACATAGGACAACGGGGACATGCTATGCCGCCCGCCAGCATTTAAATCCCCAAGGGCGGGATCACGCACCCATCGTCCTTAAGGAGTTAAAGGATTACTATAGTGTCAGGAATGCTGACACTACAGTGTTAAAAATAAATTTTAGGTGGCCGACCCCTCCCTGCCGCATTATAAAAGTAAAAGACTCACCTTTATGCCAGTGCCATGCGGGTCTGCATCTCTACGAGGAACGTTCAGTGCCTCCATGCAAAGCCTCCATCTGAGTGACTGCCACCAGCGGTGTTCCTAGGCAGCAATGTAAAATCTGTCTTTACTCTGAAAAGGCAGTGTTTACATTAAAATGCCTGCAGGGACATACTGTACACGCCAGAACAACTTCTTTAAGCAGTAGTCGTTCTGGTGTCTATAGTGTCTTTTAAAGATGTTTTCAAGACTGCTAAAATAATGCCATGTATTGCTGAACATACCCAATGCTGAGCTAGCCACACGCATTTTCACTGTATTTAACTTGTGGCCTTTGTTTGGCTTCCACCTGGAAACAATAGTTACTCTTTTACTGCAATACACAAAAGTCTCTATTTGCTATCAACTATAAAGATCTGCAGAATTAAAAACAAACCTGCCCTAAATACCAAAGGACTACAACATAAATATTTTAGGGCAATATATAGATTTTCCCTACACATATTTCACCCTCAGTTATGTTTATGGGGCTATACAATAAAACTAATATAAGCCCAAATAAGGTTCCACACCTGCCTGCATACAGAATGTCTGATTGTGTCTGTACATGTATCATCACAGTGTTTATTTTTCAAAGTGCAAATTCTGGTAAGTGAGTGTGATAGGCAAATTGATAGAGTTTTTCTGACTAGGGAGAAACATATGTGAGTAGATGGTGTGTGTGTGGACTGGGTGCACATGGTACAGTTCATAAAGGCACCTCATGGATTTCCTCTGTCTGAGGTTGTCCTGTGAATTATCTTTTCAATCGCCCATCCAACAAGCTTGTTAAAAAGAAGCTATAGGCAGCCATAAACATTATCTCAATGTACTGGTCTGTGTGCAGTGCCTCTGATGTTGATCTCCAGCAAGCATTGCCATATTGGAAATACGTGATATACTCTTGCATTCCATATTGAAATCAAAATTAGAGTCCTTTAGGATTGTAGGGGTCACAAATTCATCCACCAAACCAGATGGCCAGAGACACTGCTGCCTTTGGTTGCTGTCAGGTACATCCAACTTTTTAAAGGACCACTATAGGCACCCAGACCACTTCAGCTCAATGAAGTGGTCTGGGTGCCAGGCCCCTCTAGTTTTAACCCTGCAGCTCTAAACGTTTACACTGAGGGTTAATCCAGCCTCTAGTGGCTGTCTCCCTGACAACAACTAGAGGCCGCTTCCGCGATTCTCACTGTGAAAATCACAGTGAGAAGACGCTGACGTCCATAGGAAAGCATTGATTAATGCTTTCCTATGAGCCGTTTGAATGCGCGTGCGGCTATTGACGCGCATGCGCCGACGGCTATTGCTGCGCATGCGGTGCTGATGTTGGCAGAGGGAAGAGAGAATAAGGCCTCCCTTATACCGCCGTTGATAACAAGTTACATATGAAAGGACCCACCACACTGGATTTCCATAAAATAAAACTGTATACCTTCTCACCTGATTTGAAATATTATCTTGGTACCAAAATCACAAGACTGAAACTACTGTATATGTTTCCTTTGCATAAAGAATTATTCACTCAGCTATGTTACTCTATACCACTTTCTTTTTATAGCTACTCCATTACTGGCTATTGCATATAATATTCCATTATTGAATCCTACACCAATGGGTGCGGAACGAAATTAAATATGTGTGTCAAATGTTTTCTGCAGGCAAAAATCATCTTATTTTCTCAGCTTTAAAGGAAAACTTTAGTGTTAGCAATACAAAGCCCTCTCTCCTCATAGCTCAATGAGGAGTGTTTGCAGGCAGGTGCTGCCTTTTAAATTTAGCCAGGGGGTGTTACAATGTTAATTTATAAAAGTGCCAATTTCTATTGAAATCTGCACTTTTTTGTAAAATAAAAAAAAGAGAACATACTCTTTAAAAAACAAAGCAACTCAATTAACTGGTTTTGGGGTCTGAAGTGTGCCTTTAAATGTGCCATTTATATACATATGTTTCTACTCTCTCACACCTGGTATCTTGCAATACATTCTAGCATACCTGTAATACTGTGCTGTGGCATAGGACGTCCAATGGGTGTGGCATAGATGGTGCCATACTCAACAAATATCTATGGCAGTAACTGGGAACTATTGCTGAACTACCATTTAACCTAATTCCTGGTCAAATCCAAGTTTAGTGAAGTGCATTCTCTAATCCAACTGAAAAGAAAACATTTATATTATGTCATGTTATCCATAAACGCGCTTTATAAACCTGAACGTGGATACGCTTGAAAACTAAAGACCAGCAGAGGGCGCTATTTGCCATGAGATTAGCTAACTTGACACTTTGGGTTTTGCCGCTTCTGTCTTCAGACACATAAAACGTGGCTGAGAAGCTGCCTTTTCCTTTTTTATGAAGACCTCATGTGGAGTTCCACTGCATGCTGTGCTACCTCATTAAACCTCTTCCTGCGTTTCCTGCACTTAGGACACCGAAAGGTAGACGGGAAGTAGAGTGTAAACCTCGTGCCTTGAAAGTAAGCCTATCTCCATGCAAGGTGGCATACATTCTATGTCACAAAGAGTGCTTCTTTCTAGCAGGATTATTCACTACAGTGAGAACTCCAAGTAAATTTCTAATTTAGGAGCATAGATCAGGTCGGCTACTTTGAGGTTAAATTTGAAATTCACTTTGAATTCTAACTTTAGAGAATATCCCTTTATATATATATATATGTAGGGATCATGTGCCTAAAATAGTGAAACGCTAAGTTTGGAATTAAAGTTTACGTCAAATTAGTTCAATTGGGGGTGGGGTTTAAAAAAAAAAAAATAGAAGTAGACTACTTAACTGAATTCCTAAACATAGTCACAAAATGGTGAACAACAAACAAACAAACCATGGAACGGTAAAATAGAATGAACGCAGGACATAATACATGTTAAATGTAGTAAATTGAATTTAGAGAAAGTAATGGTGAGAGAGATGAAAATTAAATGGGAGGTCGCAACATTAGAAATATAAATGAAAGAAAAATTACCCCTAGAGGTCTGAGATTCAACAAGAGTCCTTTCTTCGATCAGGAGGTGGAGGAGTTTATAAACAAGTGGCTAGAGATGCTAGAGAATTTTTCCTTTGGCATGATGGAACTAATCATCAGGAGAAGGAAAACTACTCTAGGTAAACTAGATGAGGAAATAAATAAATTACAGAATTGTTTAGTCAATAATACATCTCCTGATGAATATTTCAATATTACACAAGAAATCCAAGTAACATTTGACAGATTGGAGAAAAATGTAAGAGAGATAAAAAAAAAAAAAAAGAGGAAATTCGGCAGAGACAAAACTGACTATGCCAAAAAACAGGTGAGAACTTACTCCAAAATATTTCAGAAAGGGGAAGAGAGAATTCAAAAATAGTATTGAACATCATAATGCAACCGAAGAGACAGATATATACTGCATACGTGGGGCTTACGAATTGGGTACGGCAACTTTATATTCATGTGCCGCCAGATTAGGCAATACTTGACAAAGAGTTATATATGATAATCGTTCGCAAACTGTTTTATGTTTTAAATCGAATGTACTATCTGACGAATATCTGTATTATTATATGTCAATACAAAAAGAAAGAATTTTTTTTTTAAAAAGAAAGGGGAAGAGAGAATTCGATATCGCAAAAAACACATACAGAGAAGCACACTCTAGTAAAATGAAAACAAGGAATTACTATAGATCTAAAACTCCAACAAGAGAAATTATCCACAGAACCCCAAATAAAGAACAACTTAACAAGGAAAGAAAAAAATAAATGGGAGGTGGTTAGCCATCAAACAAGAACATCGGAGAACTCCGTTAGGAGAAAAGATAATATGAGGAGAAAAATATACCCCACACGGGATGAGAACCATACAAATAGGGATGAGGAAAGTACAAAAAGAAGGAAGGAAATTCATATAAACTTATGGAGAGGATTCCTTAAAAAGTGTTTTTTTGTTTTTGTTTTATTGTGGCACATCTGACAATATATTAATCTGTTTCATTATGAAGAAATGGTGTACCCTTAACTTATTTGGCCAAAATACATTGCATTTTGTATTAATGAATCTATTTGTTTTAAAACGTATAAAGTTAACAAACAGTAATGTTAACAACTCTTTATAATGATAAACAAATCTTTGGAATTGTTATAAATATACTCCATGTAGTTAGAAGATAGATTTTGCTTTCGTGTAACAGGATTACCTTTTTAGAGTAATATGATTGAAGGGATGGTAAAAACAAACAAAAAATTTCAGCTACAGTAATTTTCCAATTGGTTTTCAAATGTAATCAATAGCATATTTCCTGGCCACACATGTATGCCCTTTTATTGTCCCTTATATACCACCAATGTGTAACACGGAATTCTGAAGTTTATACTAGTGTCTGCATGTTGCAACAGGTGATGCTTTTTTAATTGTCCGGTTTTGGTTTTTGACAGATTTCAAAAGCCTCCCTTTTCTCTTCTTTTTACAGGAGGAGAATCTGGTATGTCCTGCTGCATCAGCCAATTTGCTCAGTTTTTAATGCTTTAAAATCAGTATAGTATTTATGCCTCCACTTTTCTATGTAGTGATTATTTGTTGTGTTGTTGCCTGTGTGATCGTATGACTCCTAGCATTTTCTCCAAATTCTCTCATTAACAAGGTAGCACTGACTACTGACCCTGCTGCTTACTGACTAATGTTTATGTTTTTATTTTTTTCATCAATCCACCCTCCCCATGTCTGGTATAAGCAGCACAAATGTGCCTTTTAATGCTTCTGTTTAGACCTCAAAACCTCTAGGTCTGCACAATTTATACATTTATTGTACAATTTTTATTTACATTTTTCACCCCTAGATATTTTTGAAAGGAACTTGAAAGTCAGAATAAGTTAATCTGGAATCTAACGTTTTTCTAGAACAATTAATAAAAGCATAAAGTTTTTAAAACACTATTAAAAGAACCAGTAGGAAACAAACTGATATAAAATGCCTCAGTCCGAAACCCAGTTTCTGTATGATTTATAAGGTGAGTTACAGCCAAGTGATGATGCACTATTTGGTTACTTGCTTTAACAAGCAGCTTTATATATAATAAAAGAGCCACGAAATGTAGGTGTATATACAGTTGCAAGAAAAAGTATGTGAACCCTTTGGAATGATATGGATTTCTGCACAAATTGGTCATAAAATGTGATCTGATCATCATCTAAGTCTCAACAATAAACAATCACAGTCTGCTTAAACTAATAACACACAAAGAATGAAATGTTGCCATGTTTTTATTGAACACACCATGTAAACATTCACAGTGCAGGTGGAAAAAGTATGTGAACCCTTGGATGTAATAACTGGTTGAACCTCCTTTGGCAGCAATAACTTCAACCAAACGTTTCCTGTAGTTGCAGATCAGACGTGCACAACGGTCAGGAGTAATTCTTGACCATTCCTCTTTACAGAACTGTTTCAGTTCAGCAATATTCTTGGGATGTCTGGTGTGAATCGCTTTCTTGAGGTCATGCCACAGCATCTCAATCGGGTTGAGGTCAGGACTCTGACTGGGCCACTTCTGAAGGCGCATTTTCTTCTGTTTAAGCCATTCTGTTGATGATTTACTTCTATGCTTTGGGTCATTGTCCTGTTGCAACACCCATTTTCAGTTGAGCTTCAGCTGGTAGACAGGTGGCCTTAAGTTCTCCTGCAAAATGTCTTGATAAACTTGGGTATTCATTTTTCCTTTGATGATAGCAATCCGTCCAAGCCCTGACACAGCAAAGCAGCCCCAAACCATGATGCCCCCACCACCATACTTCACAGTTGGGATGAGGTTTTGATGTTGGTGTGCTGTGACTTTTTTTCGCCACACATAGTGTTGTGTGTTTCTTCCAAACAACTCAACTTTGGTTTCATCTGTCCACAGAATATTTTGCCAGTACTGCTGTGGAACATCCAGGTGCTCTTGTGCAAACTGTAAACGTGCAGCAATGTTTTGTTTGGACAGAAGTGGCTTCCTCTGTGGTATCCTCCCATGAAATCCATTCTTGTTTAGTGTTTTACGTATTGTAGATTCGCTAACAGGGATGTTAGCATTTGCCAGTGACTTTTGTAAGTCTTTAGCTGACACTCTAGGATTCTTCTTCACCTCAATCAGCAGTCTGCACTGTGCTCTTGCAGTCATCTTTACAAGATGGCCACTCCTAGGGAGAGTAGCAGCAGTGCAGGACTTTCTCCATTTATAGACAATTTGTCTTACCGTGGACTTATGAACAGAAAGGTTTTTGGAGATACTTTTATAACCCTTTCCAGCTTTATGCAAGTCAATAATTCTTAATTGTAGGTCTTCTGAGAGCTCTTTTGTGCGAGGCATCATTCACATCAGGCAATGCTTCTTGTGAAAAGCAAACCCAGAACTAGTGTGTGTTTTTTATAGGGCAGGGCAGCTGTAACCAACACCTCCAATCTCATCTCATTGATTGGACTCCAGTTGGCTGACATCTCACTCCAATTAGCTCTTGGAGATGTCATTAGTCTAGGGGTTCACATACTTTTTCCACCTGCACTGTGAATGTTTACATGGTGTGTTCAATAAAAACATGGCAACATTTCATTCTTTGTGTGTTATTAGTTTAAGCAGACTGTGATTGTCTATTGTTGTGACTTAGATGATGATCAGATCACATTTTATGACCAATTTGTGCAGAAATCCATATCATTCCAAAGGGTTCACATACTTTTTCTTGCAACTGTAAGTTAGCAAAGAATTGAGTACCGAGTGCAAGGATTAATGCCTCTTAACTGACATTTATCAATAATTGGTACCGATAGATTAATGCTGCAAGAATTCTCACTTGTATCGAGATGTCATACTCGACATACACCTGGTAATAGATTCTGACAAAGTGTTCTTACGGCAAAGGACATCGGTAGCCAAGCCAAGCTCAACAAGTTTCACATCATAGAGCCTGGGCTACAAGCTTATACAAAGAATACATAATTCAAGCTGAACATTTTTAACCTGTAATGCTAAAATGACATTTCATACACTGTTACTGGAAAAATATTTCTGTATTTCTTTGTCTGCTTTAAAGGACCACTAAATTCACAAAGAGCTCAAATAAGTGGTGTGGGTGCAGTGGTCCTTTAATTTTAGCCCTGCCATATAAATCATTGCCGTTTTGATTAAAGGGTTAAACACACCGCCAGTAGCTGTCTTCCTAACGGCCAATAAAGGTGGTTATGAAAAGAATCTGAATATGGGTATGGTGAACATATTGTTCCCAATGCTCCTCTATGAGAAGCATTGGATTGGACAAGTATTGTGGAAGCAATGCCATGAAATGAGGGGGCGAGCACCAAGTGAGGTTTTTAAATTTTTTTAATTTATATGGGTTTCCAACCTAAATAGTGAGGAGACACAATAGCATTAGGAATACATGGTCCCTTAACCTCAATGCTTTGAGAAGAGGAAGACGCCAGATTGTAAAGAATTAGAAGTCAGCTGAGTTTAAAATGTTTGCCAATGTTGTCCTAGTACTTACCATTCTGTACAAATTCCCAGTTTAGTGATTAACTTAGAAAGGTAAGCTACATCCAATAGGAAACTCTACTCATTTATTAATGTTAATTTAAGAGTTCTTAAAGTCTCGGTTTACATCTAAAAATGGGTTCTGAACTAATTTTTGTGAGTCGACTCTCGCTGGTAAAAACAGCGATATCCTACTCGTCAGGTACCAGGCATCTGTCCACAGTACATGTCTTGTTTTAACTTTTCCCTAGAGGCACCACATTCCCTCAGACGGGGAATAGTCTAATGAAGGAGTATTGAAGAATTGTAATATTAATACTACTGGAATTTATAAAGCACCAATATGTTTTATTACAATTGAGGAATCACCTACTGACAAAATGTTGGCTTCCAAGTTCATCCCATGGAACATTATTTTTTCCTGTCAAAACTTTTTAAAAAGCAATGCATTGGTTAAATAAAGTTAGACTGTTGTGAATAAAACGTTAGTTATGTCAAACACAATTTTTTTTTAAGTAAATTTCTTTTATTCAAGGAATTTTCATTTTATGCAGAAAAAGAAAAAAAAACATTGTCGCGGACGCGCAGGTCCAATAAAGGCTTTCCCAGTTCATGTCTCAGACATGAGATAGTTATTGTGAACAATATAGTGACATGCAAGTCATCAAACAGTTTAAAGACGTATACTAGTTGGGCTCATGGGTCCTATAAACCTTTGTGTGGATGGGGTTTTCCCTCTCTCGTACGGTTGTTGTGGCTATAGTATATCACCCAGTGTGACAAAGGTGGTTGGTGTCTTGTGTCTAGGCAGGTGGTGTGTGTTGACCAACCGTATGGGGGGGAAACCGGGTGTTGTGTGTGCCTAGCGCGTTCAGTTCTCAGATCTTTGGTGACAGTGGGGTATACCCCTGTTGATCTGGCTGGGGTGGTTTGTACCGTCTTTAAGTCCCGCCTTTGGCGTGAGTGCAAAGTTAGGCTTGTTTCTCCTTGTCTTATCCTTAACTGTGAACCCCTGTCCCTTTTCCTGTTTTTCCTGTCTGATTCTCTTTGTCTCCTTCCTTCTTGTCTTCCTTACACCTTTCCCTTTCTTTCCCCTCCTTTCTTATTCTCTCTTTTTACTCTTGGCTTTCCCCTTCTTGTTCTTTTCCTTCCCCCTTTGCTACCCATATCTTTTCCCTCTCTTCCCTTCTTTGCTTAGAGGGTACCCCTCCGTCTGGAGCCTCTACGTCTTATGAACTTCTCTACTTTGTCGCCTTCCCGTCCGCGGGTTCCCCCAGGGGGGGACCGTGGGGTGGGGGGGGTGGGGGGGGAGAGGGGGAGGGGGTGTTTTATTTATTATGATGTTGATTCTGGTGTTTTCCCTGTTTGTTTGTGTAGTCACTCCCTCAGTCAAGGTGGTCGTTTGTCCCTTCAGGTGTCTGCAGTCACGTCAGCAGGTCCTGGAAGTCAGCGTTAGTCGAGGTCAGTATCCAGTGTGTCCAGATCGTCATGTACGTCTGGGTCCTCCCCTCTGCCAGCAGGGAGAGCTCTTCCAGAGCTCTCAGCTCCTCCATTTTTTGGTACCACGTCCCCAGCGGGGGCGCACATTGTTTTTTCCAGTAGAGGGGGATTAGGCTTTTGACTACATTAAGTATCCGTATTGTTAAGGATTTTTTATATGTTGATGCTTTCGTCTTGGTGTGATGGATGAGGAATGTTGCGGGGTTCATGGGTGGTGGGGAGTCTGTGAATCTTTTGATGATCGTGTGGATGGTTGACCAGTATGGTTGGATGATTGGACATTCCCACCATATGTGGAGGTATGTTCCCTTGTGCGTGTTGCACCTCCAGCATACGTCGTCCTTCGTGGGGTCGTATAGGTGTGTGTGGAGTGGGGTGCGGTACCAAAGGGCCAGTATTTTATATGCTGTTTCTAGCCGAGGTATTTTAGGGAGGTGGCAGACCATTGGAATGGCAGCGCTCGTTTGAGGGCCGTCGCTCTGGACTTCGAGACGGAGACATTGAGGATCATGGATTTGGAAAAATTGATTTTAAAGTTCGAGAGCTCCCTGTATTGTTCGAATTCCTTCATTATCGTGGGCATGGATGTTTCCGGCTTAGTTACGAAGAACAGTAGGTCGTCCGCATATGCTGCCACTGCGTGTTTCCCCGCTCCTGTCTTCAATCCCGGGATATCCGGGTTGTTTCGGATCGAGTTCAGGAATGGTTCCAGGGCTAGCACAAAGAGCAGGGGGGAGAGGGGGCAGCCCTGTCTGGTTCCATTCCTGATCACGAAGGGGTCTGGGAAGGCTCCATTTATGCAGATCCGTGCTGTTGGTTGTGAGTACAAGGCCCTGATCCAGGACATCGTGTGAGGCCCCATCCCCAGTTTGTCGAGGACCTGGAACATGAAGTCCCATGCAATCCTGTCGAAGGCCTTCTCCGCGTCCGTGGAGAGCAGGAGAAGGCCCTCCTGTCTAGTTTTTGCGAGGTGGATCAGGGAAAGTGCTCTGATTGTGTTATCGCGCGCTTCTCGGTGCGGGGTAAATCCCACCTGGTCCTTATGAATCAAGTTCGGGAGGTGGGCCTGCAGTCTCTGTGCGAGTATCTTCGTAAAAAGCTTCAAGTCGTTATTTAACAGTGAGATGGGGCGATAGTTCGCACAATGTTCAGGATCTTTCCCGTCTTTAGGAATTAGGATGATGTTGGCCGCCAAGGTCTGTGTCGGGAATATCTGCCCGTCTCGGATCGCATTGAGTGCCGTCGTGAGGCGTGGGAAGAGAAGTTCCGCAAAGGTTTTGTAGTAGCGTGCTGGTAGGCCGTCCGGTCCGGGGCTCTTGCCCGTCTTGGCCGTTTTGAGAGCCCATGCTACCTCGTGCGTCTCGATCGGTTCGTCTAGCTCTGTACTTGCCTCCTGTGAGAGGCAGTTGCCAATGCGCGGTTCTAGGTAGTCTGTTATCCGCGTCTTCCTTTCTGTGTCCGCTCCCTGTCCCCTGGGCGGGTCGAGGGAATAGAGGTCCGCATAGTACGCCCTAATGGTGTTGGCCATCTCGGTCGGCATACTGTGCAGCTTCCCATCTCTGTCTCTGATCCCCGGGATGTAGGCCGCTGCTCTCTTTTTGGCGATCATGCAGGCAAGGAGGGCACCACATTTGTTAGCATTGGTGTAAAAGAACGCTTTGGAGTGTAAGTATGCTCTATGGTGATTGGCATTCAGGATAGAGGAGAGTTCCCTCCTGAGTACCGTTAGCTGTGTCCAGTCTGCTATCAGGTGGGTTTGTTTGTGTCTACATTCCAAAGTCTGTATGTCCTGAATTAGTGTTTTAAGTCTGGCAGATTTGGCTTTTTTAAGCGCGGCGCTTTTCGCTATGAAGTGGCCTCTCATTACGCTTTTATGAGCCTCCCATAGGCATAGGGGCGTGACCTCAGACGTATCGTTTTCTGTAAAGTATTGCGTAAGTCTTTCCCTGGCTTCTGTCGTCGCTGTAATGTCGTTTAAGATCGATTCGTTCAGTCTCCAGTTACTGCAGGTGGGTCTATAGAGTGGGGAGGTTAGTGTCATTGTAATTGGAGCATGGTCTGACCATGTCGCTGTTCCTATGTCCGTTCGTCGAACCTCAGTCAGGTAGTAATGTGGAATGAGGAAATAGTCTATTCTAGAGTACGTTTTGTGGGGGATAGAGTAAAAAGTGTAGTCTCGGTCTTCAGGGTGTAAAGCTCTCCAGCAGTCTACCAGACGCTTCTCTCGCAGCGTTTTTGATATGTTTGTTAAGATATGCTGGGGGGTCGTAGAGAGGCCTATGGATGTGTCTATGGTCGGCGTCAGGGCCACATTGAGGTCCCCTCCAACGACCAGACAGCCCTCCGCGAAGCCCTCTATTGTTCTAAGTGCTGTGCGTAAAAATTGGTGTTGGCGTTTATTGGGGGTATATAGGTTTGCGAACGTTTATGTGCGGCCTGCAATTGTGCCTTTGACACATATATACCGTCCGTGGCTGTCTCGCAGTGTGTCAGTGGGGGCAAAATGTAGCGATCTATGGATCAGGATTGCTGTGCCTTTGGACTTTCCCTCTGGGTTATTACATTGTGCGTAATGTTTGTCCGTCAGTCTGGGCACGTGGCCCTCTTTAAAGTGTGTCTCCTGAATGAAGACTACCTGTGACTTTTGACTGTGGAAGTGACGTAGGGCATGCGAGCGTTTTTCGGGTATGTTCATGCCTTTAGCGTTGATGGAGAGGAATTTAATCTCCGCTTGTTTGTGTGTGTTGTGGCGTGGCATGTTTGCTATGTTTCAGGAGAATCAGGGTATGGTGGGGAGGGTTGGGGAGTATGGGTGGGTGCTAGAGGGTTTGGTTTACTCCTCAAGTGCGGGCCTGAAGTCGAGGGTGGGTCCCCTGTCCCCCTGTGTCCCGCGGGCGGGCGCGGCTTTCAACAATTAGTAACAAATGTAACAGTAATAAACAACAATAATAAACTGTGTGGGTTTTCCAAAAAAGACTAGGGTGTGGGCTAGGTAGGAGTCAGCTGTGCAGCACCTGTCGGCACCGCTGAGTCCTCCCGCCGGTATCTTGGTGCCCCTGTCTACCGGGAACGTGGCCCTCTAACTCCCTCACCCCGTAGGGCCAATAGTGGTGGATCCTTCTCCTTTCTAGGTCTCCAGTGTCCCCTGGCCCCCTCTGCTCGGAAGCTATATAATCAGTACAGGTGGTGCTGGCAGCCCCTGGGCCCAGCCCATCCCGGCCCTTTCCCTATCTCCCAGGTGTGTGTTCGAGTGCGTGCTCGTTTGATTGGCTTTACCCTACTAGTCTCTCCCCTGTGCCCCTAGATCTCCTTTGCCGGGTGGTGAATTATGTTGCCGTGTTGTGGCTTGTAGGTTTGTGGCTTTAAGGTATATAACTAGCTGGCCTTACACCTCCCATTTCGTGTCCCTCCCCTTGCTGTGGTGTTCTGGGGGTCCGGTTGGCATTGGGGGCCTGTCCCTTCTCATAGTACTAGCCCTCCCTGGTAACCTCCGCTCCCTCTCTCTGTTGGTCTCTCTCTCTGTTGGTCTGGAGCGAGCCTTTATTCAGCCTCAGCCTCCCCTTTCAAATCCCCCCACCCAAACGGGAAAGAGGGAAAACAAGAAAAGAAAAAAAAAACCCTGGAGGAAGGGGAAAGCAGAGAGGAAGGGCAAAACAACCCCATACATCTTCCCCCCCCATTTTACCCAGAGTCCCCAGTGTTTCTTTCGTGGGTTCCTCGATTGTGCTTGCAAAATGTCTCGTATGCCCACTTCTGATGGTCCCCCCACCCTTTCCATGGCACGTGGGTGTCTGAGTGTTTTAACGGCTAAGTGTGTGGCCCATGTGTGGTGTAGGCCTACGTGCGGAGTGTCCCAGTGCATAGTTACGAGTTCCATGCGTGGCTCCTGTCTTGTATGTCCGTTAATGTGTTGCCCCTGCTGGCCTCACGGTCTCCAGTCTTGTTCGGTGTCTGCGCTGTGTCGGTGCAGGTTCCCCCTGGGGTGTAGGTGGGCTGTTGTAGAAATCCAGTGGATCTGGCCAGGTCAGATTAAGGGGTGGCAAGTGGAGATCTTCTGACAATTCCTGTAGGTCCTGTGGGGTGCGGATCGGTCTAGGGCCGTTTTGGGTGGTGGCGATCAGGCCTGTGGGGAATGTCCAGCGGTATCTTATTTTCTGGGCCACTAGCATTCTGGTGAGCGGTTTTAGTGCCCTGCGATATCCCAAGGTAGCTGGGTATAGGTCCGGGTACAGTTGGAGATGTGAGCCTTCATGGGTGATTTCTCTCTTGTTGTGTGCTGCATACAGAATTTCCTCCTTCAAGGCGTAAAGTGCTAGACAGCAGATCACGTCCCTAGGTGGAGCCTCTGGTGGGCCCCTGGGTCTCAGTGCTCTATGGGCTCTGATGAACTCTATGGGGGTCTCTCTGGGGCGGCTCAGGAGCTCGTTGAAGATGGCGGTGAGTGTGACTTTAAGCTGGGCGGGTGAGTCTTCACCTTCTTGTAGGCCTCTTACTCGTAGGTTCTGTCTGCGGCCTCTATTGTCCAGGTCTTCTATATGTCTGGCCATGGCTTGCATTTGGGCAGATCTTTTAGAGTAGTTTGTGGCTTGTGCCGTTTGTGTCGCAGTGAGGGCGTCGTGATCTGCTTCTATTTGGGCCATGCGGTCTGCCATCCCCTGAATGTCTGCCCTCATCAGCTGCAGGTCTGACTTGATAGAGGACTGGAGGGCTGAGGTGGCTTGGGTGAGGTCTGCCCGCGTGGGTAGAGCCCTTAGCAGGGCCATCCAGTCTGCAGGGGGGGTTTCCCCTGTGTCCTCCCGGGCTGGGGAGAGGGAGTGTGGCGTGGAGGCCTCAGATGGCGGGTAGGCCTCAGATGACGCCTGGGAAAACGGGTCCGGCGTCGTGGACAAGTACTGCTGCATGGAGGGGTTTTGGCTCCCCTGGCGGGTCCCCGGTGGTCTGGGGGTGTTCCCCGCCTTGGTATGTTTCCCCATCCTCCTGTCCGTGGCCGGTATTTTGTGCGTGGCTGAGTGGGGCCGGAGGAGCTCAGTCTCTATGCGGCCATTTCGTTCCGCCGCTAGGTCAAACACAATTTTATAGGTTGTAATTCCAGTAAGTAGTCCTTATGTAATAAAATAAAGACTCATTAAATGGCCACAAACAGACATCATCTGAAATGTGCACATCCTACCCCATTAACAATCCTTGGCAGTCCGTGTGACAGAGAAAAAAAAAGAAAAAACACTAACTGCTAAATAAGAACACAAGAGCTAGGGATGTGTAAAATATAAGTACAATATTCAAGTATATTTAGTATTGGAAAATATAGTACTTTGCTCTACAATGAATGTGTGCTTGTATTGACCTGCCACAGGTACATCACCAGGAAATCTGGTACAATTATGCTGTCCATGCATAAACATGTGCAGGGTGTCAAAAAAATGGCAACATGGCTTGACCAGGAATAAAGTTATGGTGTGTTTTTATACTTCCCACTAGTGTACCCATCCCACCATAAACACTTTAATAGTATACACTATGGACAGGGCCGGTACAAGGATTTTTGCCGCCCTAGGCAAAAGTAAAGTTTGCCGCCCCCCCATGTGACATCACAATGCCCCACCCATATGATCTGCCATGTTAACTAACGCCAGTGCTGCAGTGCCGCCGTGTTTACATTAAAAGGCCTGCAGGGACAGGCTATAGACACCAGAACCACTATATTAAGCTGTAGATGGTTCTGGGGACTATAGTGTTTCTTTAATGTGAGGTAAATTAGAGATTAGTGCCACAAATAATATACTAGATTGCCTACCTACAACCAGATGAGGATGGTGATGGGCTCTGGCTGCAGTCTGGCTCCACTGGTTTGGTGTAGAACAGGCTCTCTGGAGGCTGTTTGTAACTGTGGTCACAAAAATCAATGTTCTGGGAGAACGGGAAGCAGCTCCATTTTTTGGGGCCCTTTACACAACTCAAGGTCCCAGGGTCCACCTTCATGTTCCACCAATGAGTTTGTTCACAGGGGGTGGCGTGTGTAGGGGATGTCCTGATATGTGTGTAAGGAATGCATTGTGTGTTTGTATGTGTAAGGGCTGCAAGGTGTGTTTCTGTGTATGTACGTGATGCAGTGTGTGCGTCTGTAAGGGGTGCATTGAGCGTGTGTAAGGGGTGCATTCAGTGTGTGTAAGGAATGCATTGTGTATTTTTGTGTGTGTAAGGGATGCATTATGTGTACAGGTTGCATTGCTTCTGTATGTGTATCTGTGTGTGTAATGCATTGTGTGTTTTTCTGTGTGCAAGGGGTGCATTGTCTTTGTGTGTAAGGGGTGCATTGTGTGTGATTGTGTGTGTGTGTGTGTGATGGATGTCAATCTCTCCTCCCTCCCATGTCACTCTCTTCTCCCCCCTTTTCACTCTCTTCTCCACTCCCCCTCCCCACTCTCATTGCCCCTCCCTCCCCTGTCACTCTCACCCCCTGTCAATTTCTTTCTCCCCCTGTCAATTTCTCCCCCCATCAATTTCTTTTCTCCCCCGTCAATTTCTTTCTCATCCCATCAATTTCTCCCCCTCTCAATTTCTTTCCCCCCCGTCAATTTCTTTCTCCCTCTTCCCCTACCTCTGTTGTAGCGTGGCCGAGCCCTGTATGGTCCGCGGGTACAGGGAGCTTTTGTTTCCTGTACCCAGCTGGACTAAAAGGTGCACACTCAGTGTTAGTCCGGCCGGGTACAGGAGACAGATGCTCCCTGTACCCGCAGACCATACAGGGCTCGGCCACGCTACAAAAGAGGGAGTGACAGGAGGGAGCACTGAGCGCTTCCCTCATATCAGCCCCTTTCCTCATGCTGCGCCTGGGCGGTGCGCCCTCATGGACGCACCAGCCCGGGCAAAGCTGCAGCCGCCTGAGGCTCTCTACAGAGCGCTTGTTCGGCTGCAGCATGAGGGGGGCCGGCGTTCCTTCCCAAGGGGCGCCCTAGGCGGCTGCCTAGTCCGCCTAACAGGTAGCGCCGGCCCTGACTATGGAGGATCTGTCCCCCAACCAATCTTTAAAAATGTGTTTATCACCTTAAGGACAAAGGAGTTCTAAACCTAAACAAAACCTAAAATTGAGCTATAGGTCTGTTCATCCATAATTTACCTCTTTCATATTAGGTGCAGTTACATCTATTATATATAATTTTGTTCAGGAGAAATAGGGCTTTCATTTAATCAAATATTTATATATGGAACATAATTTAATATGAATAAAATCTAAAAAAGTGTCATAAATTAAGAAATTGTGTCTGTATTATTATTATTATTATTATGATATTTATAGTGCGCCATCAAATTCCACAGCGCTTTACAATGGGTGGACGAACAGACATGTAGTTGTAACCAGACAAGTTGGACACACAGGAACAGAGGGGTTGAGGGCCCTGCTCAATGAGCTTACATGCTAGAGGGAGTGGGGTAAAATGACACAAAAGGGTAAGGATAGTATTAGACTAGTGACAGTTGCAGAAGAGGAATCAGTCAGGAGCTATTAACAGTTTAATTGATACGCTTTTATGAAGAAGTGGGTTTTAACGATTTTTTGAAGGAGTGGAGACTGGGTGAGCATCTAACGGAGGAGGGAAGCGAGTTCCACAGGAATGGTGCAGCCCTCGAGAAATCTTGAAGGCGAGCATCAGAGGTGGGAGTACGGACAGAAGATAGACGTAAGTCTTCAGCAGATCGTAAGGGCCTAGACGGGACATACTTGTGTATAAGGGAGGATAGATAGGTGGGAGCAGCATTATGTAGAGATTTGAAAGCAAGAACCAAAATTTTAAATTGAGCTCTATATTTTATAGGAAGCCAATGTAGGGACTGACAGAAGGGTGAGGCATGGGAGGTGCGGGCGAACAGGAAGATGAGCCTCGCCGCCGCATTCATTATGGACTGTAACTGCGCTAGTTGGGAGCACGTAAGACCACTGAGAAGCGGATTACAGAAGTCAAGGCGAGAACGGACAGTGGAATGGACCAACACCTTAGTCGCATCTGGCGTTAAGTAGGGGCAGATGCGCGCAATGTTTTTGAAATGGAAATGACAGGATTTGGTGATAGATTGAACATGAGGCTTGAAGGAGTGGTCGGAGTCAAAGAGAACACCTAGGCAGCGAGCCTGCGTGGTGGAGCTGATGGTAGCACCGTTGACTTGGAGGGAGACAGACACAGGAGTAACAACACTTGAGGGAGGAAAGACCAGAATTTCAGTTTTGGTCAAGTTTAGTTTAAGGAAGTGGGCAGTCATCCAGTTAGAAACAGCAGAGAGGCAGTCAGAGACACTAGTCAAGAGGGACAGGGAGAGATCAGGAGAGGACAGGTAGATTTGCATGTCATCTGCATAGAAATGATATTGGAAGCCAAAGGAGCTAATGAGTTTACCAAGGGATTCAGTATAGATGGAGAACAGTAGGGGACCAAGGACTGACCCTTGGGGGACACCAACAGAGAGGAGTTGGGGAGAAGAAGCAGAGCCAGAGAAAGAAACACTGAAAGAGCGCTGGGAGAGGTAGGAGGAGCACCAGGAGAGAGCAATATCTTATAGACCGATATTGCGGAGGATGAGAAGAAGCTGTTGATGATCAACAGTGTCAAAAGCCGCAGACAGGTCAAGGAGAATTAGGATAGAGTAGTGACCACAAGATTTTGCAGCGATGTATGGCAGTTTAACTGTTGATGTCATAATACTGCTAGCTTTTACTGCAATAAAAACATATATTTGTATGCTGTGATGTCCTATGCGTACCACAATAGTCTCCATGTATAGATTTCATGAGGTTTAGGAAGTTACACGGTTAAATTTAGGGCTTGCCATTTCAGGTTTTGCACATGGAAATTTGTCACATTGGTATGCTGTGTCCATGTTGCCTTTGACACCCTATGGCAGCTCAGGAGTGAGAATTATCCCCATGATGGCCTACCATTTGCAAAAGTAGACAACCCAGGGTATTCAAAATGGGGTATGTCCAGTCTTTTTAGTAGCCACTTAGTTACAATGTAATGTGTGTAGTAGATGTAGTGTGTGTATAGTGAATGCAGTCTAGTGGATGCAATGAATGCAGCCTGTGTAGTGGATGCAGTGTGTGTAGTGGATCTAGTATGTGTAGTTGATGCAATGTGTATAGTAGATGCAGTGTCTGTGTAGTGGATGCAGTGTTTATGTAGTGGATAGAGTGTCAGTGTTTCTGTAGTGGATGCAGTGTCTGTGTAGTGGACAGAATGTCAGTGTTTGTGTAGTGGATGCAGTGTCTGTGTAGTGGATAGAGTGTCAGTGTTTGTGTGGTGGGTGCAGTGTCTGTGTGGTGCATGTAGTGAAGTTGGACAGAGGCTGTGAGCAGTCTTTTTTACATTTGTAATGATATTTATTTGCCCCCTCCCTGCCTGCTACCTATGACTAGGGAGAGGGAACACTTGATTCTTTGGTGGTCTGGTGGCACAACGTATTTGTACATTGAAGATGGGACCCAGAAGTCTAATCTTACACCTCCAGCAGCATAAGTTTCTCTCCTCTCGTGAGTAGCAAGTGACTATAATATACCGGTCGTTCTATGATCAGCATCTAAATCATCCGCCCTCATTGGAAGCCCAAGCCTGAAATATTGACTGAACATCCAAGTTACTATCACCATTCCCCGGTTGAATACTGGGATGGAGTGTCCAATGGAGTTAGAGGCTGCCGAGAAGAGAGTTTGTGCCCCCATCATACTTGGATGGTTCCAGGGTGGTTCAGTCATGGCCGGCGAATCCATAAGGCGGCACAAGCAGCCGCCTTAGGGCGCCAGAGAGGGGGGAGCAAAAATCTGAATCGCCTGCCTCTGGCTGGGAACTTAGATTTTTCAACTCACCTTACTCTCCCTATAGCCTGCAGCCAGTGGAGTCGGCCGGCCTCTCCTGATGATGTCAGGTTGTGACTTTAACAGCTCTTCTCCCAGACCGCTGGGGAGCAGCATCAGGAGAGGCTGGCCAACTACGCTAACTGCAGGCTCCAAGCAGCTCCAGATTCCAGCTCCCAGATCCTGTCCCCCCCCTTCCTTGCCCGAAGTAAGCTTCATGGAGGGGGGGAATACACTTTCTTTTTTTCTTTTAATCCAACTTTTTTTTTAAAGCAGCCCCACCACTACCTCTGTGTACTCCTCTACACACCTGTATGTCTCTGTATCACAGTATCTGAATGTCTCTGTATGACAGTGTCTGAATATCTCTGGGTGTGTGTCTGTATGTCCGTGTTTGTATGACGTACTTGTATGTGTAGATTGGTTTGATTGTATGCCTGCATAACTCTGTGACTGTGTGCCTGTATGGCTGTGTGTTGCTATATCTCTATGTCTATTAGGCATGGGGAAAAGAGACACACGTCTCCCAGCCAGTGTCCCTGGTGTCTCAGTGCCCCCTAGTCTCCCAGTGCCCCCAGTCTGCCAGTGTCTCACTGTCCCCATGTCTCCTAGTGCCTCCATGTCTCCCAGTGCCTCAAGTGTCTCAATGTCCCCATGTCTCCAAGCTAGTGTCCCTAGTGTCTGTGGCCCTGGTGTCCCCTTGTCCCCATGTCTCCCAGTGCCCCCATGTCTCAATGTCCCCATGTTCCCCAGCCAGTGTCTCTAGTGTCTGTGTCCATGGTGTCTGTGTCCCCATGTCTTCAAGTGTCCCCTATTTTCCCAGTGTCCCCATGCGTCCCAGCCAGAGTCCCCTAGTCTCCCAGTGTCACTGGTGTCTCTGTGTCCCTAGGTCTCCCCGTGTCCCCAGGTCTTCCCGTCTTCCTAGTGACATGGGGACCCTGGGATACATGGGGACACAGGGAGACATGGGGCATTGAGACACTGTGATACATAGGATCACTGGGAGACCTGGGGACACAACACTAGGGGACACTGGGAGACATGGGGCACTGAGACACTGGTACATAGGAACACTGAGACCTGGAGTAATCGACACATGGGGGCACTGGGAGGAATCCATCTATACAGCAGAATCAAACTAAGTAGTTTTTTGGTGATTTTACAGCATTTTCTCTTATGTCACTCCTTGTGATTTACATCATGTGATGTCACCCATACATATTTAATTATGCAAATTAGCAAGGCCGGTATGTTTTTCCAAGAAAGGTGGCAACTCTAACTACTTTTCACATACTCTTACTTAAGTATGGAAACTTAAGAGGGATGTATGGGAACAAAACTTGTGTGGACTGGCTGACAATGAATATAGTTAAAGGGACACTAGAGTCACCAGAACAACTACAGCTTATTGAATTTGTTCTGGTGAGTAGAATCATTACCGTCAGGCTTTTTGCTGTAAACACTGTCTTTTCAGAGAAAATGCAGTCTTTACATTACAGCCTAGTGATAACGTCACTGGCCTCTCCTTAGATGGCTGTTAGAGATCCTTCCTGGGTCATGGCTGCCTATAGATCCAAACATTCAGTGTCTCCTCCCTCTGCATGCAGACACTGAACTTTCCTCATAGAGATTCATTGATTCAATTCATCTCTATGAGGAGATGCTTATTGGCCAGGGCTGTGTTTGAATCATGCTGGCTCTGCCCCTGATCTGCCTTTTTGTCAGTCTCAGCCAATCCTATAGGGAAGCACTGTGATTGGATTAGGCCACCACTTCTAATGATGTCAGCAGACTGCTTGTTTTTCTGAGTCTAACAGCATGCAGAGCTACAGCTTCAGGCTTGAATACAGTAAGATTTTGCTATATTTATGGAGGCATGAGGGGCCCAGGGGGGCTAGATGGTGGTGTTAACACTATAGGGTCATGAATTCATGTTTGTGTTCCTGACCCTATAGTGATCCTTTAAGGTAATGCTGACTTTGGTCTCTCTAACACTGTGGCATGTTCCCTTTCTTCTACACTCACTACATACAGCTTTTCTCTGTCCCAGACTATATACCAGGAGCTTCTGCCTGCTAGTAAGAAGGTAAGGAGACAAGTGGACCAGCGAGTGCTAGGGGACAGTCCTTAGAAAGCGTTGAGCGAGCGCATCATTAGATGCATTTATGCCAAGCTCAGGGTGCTGTCTGCATAGTATGCCCTTAGTTGGCCAGCTGCATGATTGGCAGGCAGCCTGACATGCATTCATACCAGGCTGGCCTTCTAATTCTTTGGGCAGACATATCCTCTTTTTGGGCATGTTCGCCCCTTTTGGCAGGTTATGTGATTTGTGTCAGTGGCACACCCTTTTACCATGCCCATTGACTTCCTGCCTGACTGGACACTGCTGTTAGGGGTTATGGATTTACTTGAAAGATGAAAACATAAATTAGAGGGAGATTAGCATAGGGTATGTGTTTTCTTATAGCTGCTGTTTTCTTTCTCTCCAGCACCATCTCCATCAGATACATGACACTTGGGAGTGTTTTACTGTTTTTGGTCAATATGATTCTGTAATAAGGCCCGTCATAATTGTCAGCACCAGGCCCACTGGGCTCTTAATCTGGCCCTGTGTGTGTTAGTGAGTGTGTAAGTGACACTGTGTGTGTTTTAGTGAGAGTGTGTAAGTGACACTGTGTGTTAGTGAGAGTGTGCAAGTGACACTGTGTGTGTGAATGACTGGGACATAGCAATACCAGGGTACTCTTTATATAGAAAAGACAGTGAAGGCAAGATAGTGGGAGGGGTGGCCCTGTATGTTAAGGATAGCATAAATAAAAGTTAGTGAGGCGAACATAGAGTCAGTTTGGGTTCTGTTAGAATTTGGTAATCACACAGTAACTTGTGTAGGTGTGCTTTACATGCCCCTGGGACAAATAGAAGAGTTAGATAATCAACTAGTTGAGGAAATGGCTAAAATGACAATGAAGGGGAAAGTTATAATCATGGGTGACTTTAATCTTCCTGATGTGAACTGGAAAACCAAAAAAGCTGCTTGTTCCAGGAGCACACATATTCTAAACTCTCTAGTGGGATTGTCTCTTAAACAAGTCGTTGAGGAGTCAACTCGTAAAGAGGCCATACTAGATTTAGTGTTAGGAAATGTAGATTTGGTATCAGATATTATTGTAGGTGAAAGTTTAGGATCCAGTGATCATCAGTCAGTGTGATTTAATATAAGAACAGTGACTGAGTCACACCACACAAAAACAAAAGGTTTAGACTTTAGAAAAACAGACTTTTCTAAAATTAGAATATGTGTAAAGGAGTCATTATCAGACTGTAGCAATTTAAATGGAGACCAAGAAAAATGGGATTATTTAAAACTTGCATTGCTAAAGGCAACAGAAAATTGCATTGGGCTTGTCAGTAAAAGCAAAAAAATTCAAGAAACCACTGTAGTACTCCGCAGATGTGGCCAAAATAGTAAAAACCAAACGTTAGCATTTAGTAATTATAAAAAAACCACAGTGAGAAAGATAGACAGATCTATAAGACTAGACAGAAAGAGGCTAAGCAAGTTATTAGAGCTTCCAAATCACACACAGAAGAGAAAATAGCACAGTCAGTAAAAAAGGGGACAAAACATTTTTTAGATACATAAATAAGAAAAAAGGAAAGTAAAAAAAGGATTAGTAAGATGAAAATAAAAATAAGATAGGTAGGTAGAAGAATATAAAGGTCTAGCTGACTGCCTCAATGAATATTTTTGCTCAGCAATTTACAGATGAAAATGAAGGAAAGGGGCCTAAGTTAGGAAAAAGGATAAATGAGTCATTTGTTACATGTGAGTTTACAGAAATAGAGGTTCTATTTCAACTGTTAAAAGTAAAGACAAATAAGTCAATGGGACCTGATGGAATACACTCAAAGTTATTAAAAGAGCTTAGTTGTGTACTAGCAAAACCATTAAAGGGACACTATAGTCACTCAGACCACTTCAGCTCAATGAAGTGGTTTGAGTGCCAGGTCCCTCAGGTTTTAACCCTTCAGATGCAAACATAGCAGTTTCAGAGAACTACTATGTTTACATTTGGGGTTAAGTCAGCCTCTAGTGGCTGTCTTCCGGACAGCCACTAGAGGCGCATCTGCAACGCTGAAGGCATATTATGCCTCCATCGCGCAGAGCGTCCATACGAAAGCATTGAGAAATGCTTTCCTATGGACCATTTGAATGTGCGCGCGGCACTTGCCGCGCATGCGCATTCGGGTCCGCTGACGTCAGACAGGGTATGCTGATGTCGGCGGGGGAGGAGAGGTCACCAGCACCGAGGGAGCCTGTCGTGGGAATAAGGTAAGCTGCTGAAGGGATTTTAACCCCTTTAGCCCCACGGGAGGGGGCACCCTCAGGGCACTAAAGTGTCAGGAAAAACGCTTTGTTTTCCTGACACTATAGTGATCCTTTAACAGATTTATTTAACCAATAATTGTTAACCAGAGTAGTCCCAGAAGATTGTGTTGTGCCCATTCACAAAAAAAGGTAGGGAGGAGTCAGGCAACTATAGGCCAGTAAGCCTTACTTCAGTAATGGTGAAAGTAATGGAAACCATGTTAAAGGATAGGATTGTTGAACATCTAAAATCACATGAATTTCAATATCAGAGACAACATGGGTTTACCTCAGGGAGATCATGCCAAACTAATCTTTCTGATTTTTTTGATTTGGTAACTAAAATAATATATCAGGGTGGTGCAGTAGACATTGCTAACCTAGATTTCAGTAAGGCTTTTGACACTGTTGCACATAGAAATGGATCCACTCCAGCTCTCACATATTTAGGGAGGCTGGGTGGACATAAATAAAAATAATTAAAAAGAAATCATGACATATAATAAGAATAATGAATGTGTCTGTCAGTGTGTGTGAAATATCAGTGAGTGTGTGTCAGTAAGTGCGTTTTTTTTGGAGCCGTAGGTGTAGTTCCATAAAAGGTTGAGAAACACTGCTCAGGGCTGTTTTTCCGCATTGGCAAGCTGAGCAGTTGCCCGTGGGTCCCACAAGCATAGGGGCCCCAAAGCATTGCCCATGTACCGGGCCAACAGGGGAAATCCTTTGATCTCCCCTGCCGGTCCACGGAGAGCCGGCCCAGCTCGCTTGGTTTGGCCCCTCTCGGGCCGGTGGGGAGATCAAAGATCTCCCTCACCGGCCCAAATGTCCTTTCTTAGAGAGAGGGAGGACCTGGGAGGCAGTTCCTCCCGCGAGCATGCTGGTCTAAGCATTGCTGCGCGTTGCCGTGGCAAGTGTCCCCCCCTCCCACCAAAGGTAAGAAGAAGGGTGGGGGCACTGAGGGGGGCACAAAGCTTTTTTATTTTAAATAAAAATAGCAAACAAAAAATTCCTTTTCCCTATGCACCCCCCTTACCTCCACACACACACACACACACACACAGCACCCCTCTCACACATAGCACCCCTCACACTCAGCACCCCTCTCACACACACTGCAGCCCTCTCACACACACACAGCACCCTTCTCACACACAGCATTTTTCACACACACACAGCACCCCTCTCACACACACACACAACACCCCTCTCACATGCACATCACCCCTCAAACACACAAAGCACCCCTCACATTCACACACAGCACCCCTCACACTCACCACCCCTCTCACACACACACACAGCACCTCTCTCACACACACAGCACCCCTCTCATACACAGCACCTTTCACACACACACAGCATCACTCTCACACACACACACAGCACCCCTCTCACACACCGCACTTTTCACACACACAGCATCACTCTCACACACAGCAACCCTCTCAACACACACAGCACCCCTCTCACACACACAGCACCCCTCTCTCACACACACACACAGCATCCTTCAAACATAGCATCACTCACACACAGCACCCCTCACACACACAGCACCTCATGCACACTGCACTTCTTACACACACTGCACCCCTTACTGCTGTCTGTCTGTGTATATTCAGCAGTTTGTGTGTGTGTTTTCAGTAGTTTGTGTGTGTATGCTCAGCAGTCTGTGTATGTGTGTGTATTACGCAGTCAGTTTATGCATTTAGCAGTCTGTCTATATTCAGCAGTCTGTGTGTGTGTTCAGGAGTCTGTGTGTATTTATTCAGCAGCCTGTGTGTGTTCTGCATTCTTTGTGTATGTATTCAGCAGCCTGTGTGTATTCTGCATTCTTTGTGTATGTATTCAGCAGTCTGTGTGTATTCTGCATTTTGAGTGTGTGTATTCAGCAGTCCTTGTGTGTGTATTTAGCAGTCTGTGTGTTTGTAATGTATGAATGTATTGCAGTTGTTGGAGGTACCAATAAATATAAGCATACTTTCATAGATCATTTTTATTCCTGTGACTGGTTGTGTAGGCAGGGCCCCAGTGCACTGCTTTGCCTGGGGCCCCAAAATGTTGTTAAGATGGCACTGTACATGGTCACAAGTGAGTCATTTTCGCTATACAGCTAAGATCAAAAGACTGTCAATAACCCCCGTGTTTTAACCCAGACAAAATGCAAAGGTAGATTTTAGGTATATATTTTTTTCCATTTGGTTATCAGTGAACACTAGTCTCTGTTTAGGGGAGCTGGGGGGGAGCAACCTCAACTTTCTTGGTGGCCACTGGTATGCTATCCTCTCCCCTTGAGGCTGCAGATCTATACTGCAAGAAGCACACATACATAAAAATATGTAGACCTATGCATGCAAATCCACGCTCCATGCTCTCATAGCACACACACAAACTGGTACTCCCATATACATACCCCAGGGACCATTTGTTTTATTTTCTGTCCCCTTCTAAACTATAGCAGCAAGAACTCTGATAAAAGGAGTGGATTAAAGGCTCAGACACATATATCACAACAAGCATGGTCTGACCTGATAGGACATAGCAGAAAGTGCTACTTCTGGCACCATAAGCTCTACCTTCCTCTGAAGACCTCCCCCCTGGCCTTTAACCCCATGCTTCACCTCCCCCTCTGAAGTACTGTACAGCACCTACCTTCTCTCCTCCTGTATGTAGATCCTCATGGCTCCCAAGATCTGAGGTATCATACCAGACTGTTCTTAGTCTCTGTGTCTACATGAATTATTGCTTCTATGTAGCCTTGAACATGTGTCTCTAGTTCCAAGTCTCTCCAATGCAGTCCTGTTTATTCTGTTATTGTCTTTGAGTCACTCTCTTCCCTCATCAGGCCTGCATGCACACGAATCTATTGAACACTGCCCATTTTGAATTTAGAAAAGGTCTACTAGCTGTATAAATGCACACATTTTAACATTAAACTAAGAGATTGTCGTTTTTGATGGCAGAATAAACAAGTCAGCAATAGTAAGCACTGTCTCAGCCACTATAAATGTGGAAGATTATTTGAATTTGCATAAAATTTAAACTCTCTTTCTGAAAATAAATAAATGCAAAATTAAAAACATGAATGTTTAGTGAAAGAGATTGCAGGAGTAACGCGTTAACAGGCCGCAATGCTGTGGGAGAGGTGTAAACCAACAACACTTTTCAATATAAAGATTGTGTCTTCTTGATGGGAAAAAGAGTTTGTTTACACATGTACGTATATCAGTGATAGATGTCTCTCTTAAAAGTTTTATCTTTGGAAATATGCATTTAAATAGTTTGTTTATAACACTCTATTTGTAAAGCGAATAGTATTCCCACATGGGTTAATTGGGGGTTGCACTGTATCCTGGTTGCACTTATAGGGGGCAGCAGAAAACCATCCTAAGCAAGTTATAAAGTTGCCTTTTTCTATTTGTTTTTTATTAATCAGGTGGATGCTAAGTGCTACCAGTGACAGCCACATTTTTCAGTGGGGGGCCAACAACAGATGGTAGGATTCTGGCATTGGAGTTTATATCATTGGATTTAGTACTTCCCTATGAGAAGCATTTGATTGGACGAGTGTAGCGCATGCTGTGCGTGGACTACTTGTCTCCAATGCTTGGCTATGAGAAGCATTGGATTGAACAAGAAGAAGATGTTGAGGGAGGCCTTGAATCTAAATCTAAATATATGTTTGTATTCCTAACACTATAGTGCCCCCACATAGTGACAATCAAATAGTCAAAAATCCTCTAAACACTTACTCTATTCTGCTCCATCTCTGCCTCCTCTGATGTCAGTGCATGCGCAATGCTTTTCTATGGAGTTTTGCAAGATGCTGAAATGCATTGTTTTCAGCTGAAGGGTTAAAGGGACAGGGACACTGCACCCAGACCACTTCAACAAGTCCCTTGAATCTATCCCCACATATGATAACTAAGCTATTGTATATAATAGATAAAATTGGCCACTTTACATATCACAAAAGAATAGCAATAAACTTCACATTTTATAGTCCCATCAAGAACGTTATACCTCTTTGAAACAAGACAAGGTGAGTGTTAAATTAAATATCTTTTGTCTTGTGATATATTTTTAAGCTTTGCCAAATGAGATACAAATAAAAATAAAAATTCTGACCTATACTTGAGGAATAACTCACATTAATTGCATGTTTCATATGCTTACGATCTGCAAAGAATAATTACATACATGGACAGACAAAAGAAAAGTTATATACATTTACTGACATCATATTGCTCATTTAGACCCTTGGGTCACGTAAGCTAACTAAAGTCTTAAAGGTCCACTAAAGGAACACAGACCTCTTCATCTCAATGGAGGGTAATGGGTTTAGTTGCTCTCTTCTACTCTTGTACTGTAAAACATTGCCATATCGCAGGGCAACCTTTGGCACTCCAGATGTTGTGGACTACATCCCCCATAATGCTCTATCAAAGCATCATGGGAGGTGTAGTACAAAACATATGGAGTGCTGAAGGTAGCCTATGCCTGTCATATTATGGTAATGTTTTAATTGCAGGACTAAACAGCCACTTAAGAGTGCTTCTGCTGTGACAACTAAGTCAGACTCTGTTATGTGACATTTAATGTTCACATGCATTGCATGAGGACGTTAAACGTCATCATATTCTTATCATAGGAAAGCACTGGATAAAATGCTTACCTATGAGAAGCATTTGAATGGACAATTGCGGCATGCGCTTCTCACCAATGCTTCTTAATGAGAAGCATTAGATTGGTTAAGAAGACTAAACGGAGACTGCCTGTTGGACAACATCACCAAATGCAAATGTTTTATTTACATATAGGTGGGCACTAAATCTAAATAGGGAGTAGAACACTATAGTATTATAAATACATGTTTGTATTTGTAACGTTATAGTGTTCCTTTAATCCTAAAGATTTTTCTTTAATATAGTTTATAGACATGGTTCCTAACTAGTCCTCATGGCACACCAACAGTCCAGGATTAAAGGACCACTATAGGCACCGAGACCACTTCAGCTCAATGCTGAACTGCTATTTTTCACTGAGGGTTAATCCAGCCTCTAATGGCTGTCTCACTGACAGCCGCTAGAGGCGCTTCCGTGATTCTCACTGAAAAATCACAGTGAGAAGACGCTGGAAATCCATAGGAAAGCATTGAATGCTTTCCTATGGACGGTTTGAATGCGCTCATGGCTCTTGCAGCGCAAGTGCATTTGGATCTGACGTCGGCAGGGGGAGGAGAGGTCACCAGCACAGAGGGAGCCCTGCGGTGGAGAAAGGTAAGTGACTGAAGGGGTTTTAACCCATTCAGCCCAACGGGAGGGGGGGCCCGAGGGTGGGGGGGACCTAATGACCCCATAGTGCCAGGAAAACAAGCTTCTTTTCCTGGCACTATAGTGCTCCTTTAATGCATTTCCCTTTTTTTTTCTTTTCGGACTGGGAAGAAAATTCGGCCACTAAAAAGGGGCTGGGGCCAGATAGGGTGTGTTTTGTCATCACCAATGACAAGCACGCCCCATCATAAAGTGAGCATGTTGGTTCAATGCTCTTCCAGGGCAGACCATGCGCAAAGCTTTGCTGAAGAGATCTAGCATGAGAAAAAGACACTGTATTTGTTCTGCACAGCCCAAGCAAATTTAATAACATGCTTGCACTGTGTTTGCTTGAAATTTTTCTCTGGTGTCTCCATAGATGGGATACCAGGAAAGAGTATTGTGCAGTGTGTTTATGAGGGTGATGTGTGTGTGTGTGTGTGTGTGTGTAAGGGGTGTAGTGTGTGTGCAAGAGGGGTGCAGTGTATGTGAGGGGTGTAGTGTGTGTGTGCTCTGTGTGAGTGATGGGTGCTGTGTTTGCGTGTGCGTGTGAGGAAGCTGTGTGTGAGTAATGGTGCTGTGAATGTGTCGGGTGCAGTGTGTGAGAATGCTGTGAGAATCAGGGGTTCAGTGTATTGTGTGTGCAAGAGGAGTCCAGTGTGTGTGAGTGAGGGTGCTGTGTATGTCAGGGGTGCAGTGTGTGTGTTTGGGAGAAAGTGTGCTGTGAGTGTCGGGTGCAGTGTGTGAGGATGCTGTGAGAGTCAGGAGTGCAGTGTGTGTGAGGGTGCTGTAAATGTCAGGGGTGCAGTGTGTGTGAGTGAGGGTGCTGTGAGTGTCAGTGGTGCAGTGTGTGTGAGTGAGGGTGCTGTGAGTGTCAGGGGTGCAGTGTGTGTGTGAGAGAGAATGAGGGTGCTGTGAGTGTCGGGGTGCAGTGTGTGTGTGTGAGTGAGGGTCAGGGGTGCAGGGTGTGTGTGAGGGTGCTGTGAGTGTCAGAGGTGCAAGGTGTGTGAGTGAGGGTGCTGTGAGTAATTATATCCCCCTCCCTTCTTACCTTTAGCCTGGGAGGGGGGATCGTGCTGCAGCCATCCCTGGTGGTGCTAGTGGTGAGTGAACTCTAGCGAGACCCGGAGCGTTGCCACAGAATCTCGCAAATTAGGGTTCCTCTCCTGTCTCCCTCCCTCTCTCCCCCGCCGGCGGCCGCAATACAATACATGTGAGCCGGTGACGGAGATCTTTGATCTCCCCACCGGCCCATCATAGAATGCAGCAGGGCCAGCTCTCGAATAGTGCCGGCCCTGTATAGACCGGCAGGGAAGATCCTGTGATGGCCAGTCCGGGCCTGGTTACAAGCAAGTTTGTGGTGCCACAACAGCATCTACAGCCATATAAAATCATACATAGTAGTCATGGCATGGAGATACTTTGCACTATTTTTTGTTTTGTTAAGGTAAAACAAGAAGGAGTAACTTTAAGTAACATTAGTGATGCAATTGCAAAAGTGTGGGGTTAGTAACTTTCAGGCTGATCATGCATGTCTAAAGGTTAGGCTGTGTATAGCTTCTCGAGAAGTCTCGAGACATATAGATAGGCTAGTATTCAGGATGTAATAGCTTATTAGAATCATGTCTCATGCTAGCTGTTATACCAGAACATATTGATGTATGCTGATGAAAAGAAATAAAAGAAACATAACTATCTAAGACAACGGTATGACATGCATTAGTATTTCCCCACTGATGAAACCACCGTTGGTAGACCACCGTTGGTCTACATGTGAATAACAAGGATTGCACAGCTGAGGTCTAATATGTCTGCCGAGCAGCAATGCAGAGATGCTGGTAGAGGAAAATAAATAGGCTGACACAATGTGAGTTTCCGATAAGCTTGACTATATCAAATGAACATGCTAAACATAACAGATAATGAGACACAGGCTTTAACTAAACATTTAGGGTCTACGGTTACGGAGAGCCAGGGTGATGCATTTCAGAGAAATAAGGTGGCATGCGGCTATGTGTGCATAAACTGCAGCTTGCGTCTCCCCCCGCTAGCTAGCTTTCACCCAATACCAATGCAGACTATTTGGGTCAGGTATGGAGACAGTTCCCAGATAGTCCAAGGTAGGCCGCTCCACTGGCCCCAGGCCGTCCCAAGAGCTTCTGACCGGAACCCACTGCTCTGGTTTCCCACGACTCTGTGAGGGATGTCTCGGTAAGGTGCAATCACCGCTTGAGATCGTGGTTGCTCCTGCCGAAGAAGTGGGTCAGGCACATGGGTTGTCCCCCTTCGGGTTCTCAGCCCAGGAAGGTAGTAGTGAGCGCTGGGTGACTCGGGATGGGATGTGGTTTTCAGGCGAGTCTTCTTTTTCACTAGCTTCTTGAGTCTGGGAGCTGGTCAGATTCGTCGAGGTTTGCAAGCCTCATGGTTCAGACAGCTGGGAGGTATGCTTTCCCTTGGTCTGCTCTCCTCTATTCCACAGCTTCTGCCAGAAGTCGCTGAAAAGTGCATCCAGCCGCTGTTCGAAGTTTTCCAGCAGGCCTTGTGTTGTTGTGGTCAGCGCCACAGTTGCCGTCTTGGCTCTGGCTCTGCTGCAATGCGATGTGTCTGGATCTTGTGAGTTTCCTGGTTCCACTCGCATCTGTGAAATAGAGCCTGTATGATAGTTGTGCCTGGATATCCCTCACCGGCAGTGGGGATATGGGGTCCCAAGCGCTTCAGCGTTTTCCTGCAAGACAGCTCGCAGGGAGATCGGCCGCAACTCCCACGCTTGCATCTGATTATAGTCTGCAGTTCGTTGTCGGTTGAAGATTGCTTCTCCGAGCACGGAAATCCACCCGGTGGAGTCTCGGGGTAACACTGATGCTCTTCTGCACCAAGATAGTAATTTTAGTTTGGTATGTTATAAATTAGTTGCTTTATAGTGGGTTCATGCTTAGTGCGACCAGTCTGATCGGCGGCTAAGCACCCCCCCCCCCTTCTTTTTTTATTTTAACGGAGATACTGACAAAACCTGGACTGTTGGTAAGCCATGAGGACTGGTTTGGGAACCACTAGTATATAGTGTTCCTTTAATTCAAATTTTTTTTCCTTTAATATAGTTTATCTATCCCATCTTTCCTGGGCCTTTTTATGCAATCTAAAATTTGAGAACTCCATTGTGGGCCTTTTCAATTAGGTGTGCAGACATTAGACGGTAGGTCTTTCTTGTCCTTATGGTAGATCTTTCTTTGCGAAACACTTCATTCATTTTCTGAATAGTCTTAACATGTAAAGAAATCCACAGGGGCACTTTTATAAATCGACAACATAAGATGATGCACATGTAAACTAGTAAACTACTCTCTGATCTTGTTCTAGGATGGGAGAAAGTATCATCCTTAGTAACTGAATTACAGTTAGAACATTTCCATTCCTGAGGGGTCTGGTTTACTCTTTTTAAGATTTTCCTGTATCTGTCCTTAGTGCATTTCTGATGTATCTCCCTCACTTGCAAGTAAACTCGCTAACATTGGAGTCTGTAAATGGAGCGTTTTGTACAATATGCTGCACATACATAGTTTAACTCATCTCTTGCCATAGGTATAACTGCATCTCAGCCAGTGTCATTGGGGTGTCATTAGCCAGGCTAATGTCTGTTCTGACAACAGGCTGACGACAAACAGCCAATGACAACACGTTTTTTTTTTAATATATACTTATTTGTGATGCATTGTCTATTTAAAAAATAAGAAGGGAGAAATACGTATCTAAATAACTCACTGCAAGGTGCCTTCATCTCCTTGAACTGGGCCAATCACGACAAAACACTTGTGTCAGGGTTCCATGGAAATATCCTGGTTTTTAAATCTCTTTGGTCTGGTGCAGTAGCTCACAGCAATATTGCTGTGGTGCTGTTACAGGCTCTCAAAAGCAAAAGATCTGATTTTGTTTTCAGCTGGTCGTACTTTCTTCCCTTTATAAGAACAGCCTTTATTCTACTTGATGGCCATAACATTGGTTCATGGTTGGTCTATTGTTTTTACGCCTGGTTATTTACTCCCACCCTCAAAGCCTGCTTCCTCATTTCAGAGTCCTGCGTGTCACCTTGTATTCCACAGCCTGTCCTGCGGCTTGCCTGCATCATGACTTTTTTTTTCTCCTTTTTAATTGCTAAGCAAATTTGTGCTATTTATATTGTTCTCTAGCCATTACTATATTTGTTTCATTTTATCTCATAATGCTGTGCCCTCATTTCCTGCATATTGGGTTTCAACTTGGCTTTCATTAATAAGATGCTGGGCCAGCACTCGTTTCTGACCGAATCCTGACAGTGGGTCTATAGAAGGTCCTTTAAATTCACATGAGTCATAGGCATCTATTGTACATAACAAGAGAAGATGCCTCTTAAAGGGACACTATAGTCACCTGAACAACTTTAGCTTAATTAAGCAGTTTTGGTGTATAGAACATGCCCATACAGCCTCACTGCTCAATCCTCTGCCATTTAGAAGTTAAATCCCTTTGTTTATGAACCCTAGTCACACCTCCCTGCATGTGACTTGTACAGCCTTCCATAAACACTTCCTGTAAAGAGAGCCCTATTTAGGCTTTCTTTATTGCAAGTTCTGTTTAATTAAGATTTTCTTATCCCCTGCTATGTTAATAGCTTGCTAGACCCTGCAAGATCCTCCTGTATGTGATTAAAGTTCAATTTAGAGATTGAGATACAATTATTTAAAGGACCACTCTAGGCACCCAGACCACTTCAGCTTAATGAAGTGGTCTGGGTGCCAGGTCCAGCTAGGGTTAACCCATTTTTTTATAAACATAGCAGTTTCTGAGAAACTGCTATGTTTATAAATGGGTTAATCCAGCCCTCAAATCCTCTAGTGGCCGTCTCATTGACAGCCGCTAGAGGCGCTTGCGTGATTCTCACTGTGAAAATCACAGTGAGAACACGCAAGCGTCCATAGGAAAGCATTGCAAATGCTTTCCTATGAGACCGGCTGAATGCGCGCGCAGCTCTTGCCGCGCGTGCGCATTCAGCCCAGGAGGAGGAATGGAGGAGGAGAGAAGGAGGAGAGCTCTCCGCCCAGCGCTGGAAAAAGGTAAGTTTTTACCCCTTTCCCCTTCCAGAGCCGGGCGGGAGGGGGTCCCTGAGGGTGGGGGCACCCTCAGGGCACTATAGTGCCAGGAAAACGAGTATGTTTTCCTGGCACTATAGTGGTCCTTTAAGGTAAATTACATCTGTTTGAAAGTGAAACCAGTTTTTTTTTTTCATGCAGGCTCTGTCAGTCATAGCCAGGGGAGGTGTGGCTAGGGCTCCATAAACAGAAACAAAGTGATTTAACTCCTAAATGACAGGGAATTGAGCAGTGAAATTGCAGGGGACTGATCTATACACTAAAACTGCTTTATTTAGCTAAAGTAATTTAGGTGACTATAGTGTTCCTTTATCCTTCAAACCCTCATAAGGGATAGTGAAGGTATATTCAAAATGTGTTATGGGAAGCAACCTGAAGTTATGTCCTTTATCTCATTTACCAAAAAAACTGTCTTGTCCATAAGATAAAGTCATCCTTAGTCTTATGATATTTTTCAGCTTATCAAATGTTGATTTAATGCTCAGAATGTACCTTTATTTTATTTTTTTATTTTTTTAAATTCTTTATTTTTGGCGTGACAATGCGCTACAATGATGAAGAACTACATGCATTACACGGTGTGGGTATTAATCAGCTTTGGTTGGTAGCTGATCCGTAATCCAGTTTACATCTGATTATACCATCGTTACAGTTCGCGTGGTTGTGTTCATTTTGTAAGAATGTGCTAGTTGGTGTCATTTTTCATACATTTTCATACATACATTTTGTGAGAAATTATAAGAGTTAGACAATAAAAAGGAAAGGAAAACATGCAATAACTGTGTATTATAATTACCGCAAATGTCAAGCTTTGGTTTCAGCCCATAGTAAGCTATGTTATTAGGTGTGAAACCGTTCTCGTTGCAGGGGGACCTGTTTGATATCAACCTTAGCCCTGTGTGGTTAGGTACTGATACTCTTGGTCCCGTTTCCAGCAACGGTTTTGTAGAGAAGGTAGGGGTAGGGAAGGAGGGGGGGGGTGGGAGCCCCCGTGGTGGGATCCGGAGCATCGCGGTGGGAGGCTCTGTTGGTGTCTTATTAAGTGTTGACACCATGGGAAGTCCCTGGAGTGGTACCCTCACAGCTCTCCCAGTTCCCTGTTATCCAAGGTTCCCATGGAACATAGTTTTATGGTGCCTCTCACTAGTGCTGTAAGGTGGTCCATGACCTGGATATCTTTGATTTTGTGTAGTACGGTATTTATCTGTGGGGTTGTTGTTTGAAGCCATGTCTGCGCCATGGTGAGCCTGGCCGCGAGCTTGATTTTGTGTAAGAGTTTCTGTTCCCTCTTGGGCCAGTCTTCTAGTGTTCTGGAGAGCAGAAAAACCCATGGGTCTACTGTTACTTGCGTGTGGAAAACCTTATCTAGGAGGTTGCTCACTTCCCTCCAGAAGGTCTGTGCTCTCGGGCAGTCCCACCACATATGGATGTACGTCCCTTTGTTTCCGCAGCCTCTCCAACACAAGTCGTTTGGAGTTTTACGCATACGGTATAATTTTACTGGGGTAGCATACCAGCGCAGCATGGTCTTGTAGGCCTGCTCTTGGTGTGTGACGCGCGCTGAAATAGCTTTGTTTGCGTCCCATATTTCTCTCCATTCTGTGCCCTCTAGGGTCTCTTTGAGATCCGTTTCCCATTGTATGGTGTAGTTTAAGTCGCCCCAATCCGTGCTGTTTGTGCATAAATGTGCGTATAGGTATGAGATGAGTCCCTTTGGGGGGTTTTCATTGAGGCACATTCGTTCAAAGCCTGTTGGCGCAGTTTGTGCTGCCGTTTTGGCTAGATTGTGTTGTGCGAAGTCTCGGATTTGAATATAGCGAAAGAAGTCTGGGGGCCTTAGCCTGGTCCTTTCCTGTATCAAATGTCACTATTTGGTTCCCTTCATATAGGTGGATCGCCCGCTGTAGGCCTGCCTCCTCAATGTTTTTGAAGTCTCTGGCCCACATTCCCGGTGGGAACGCTCTGTTCCTCAGCAGGGGCATCAGAGGAGAGGGTGAGGTGGTTAGTTTGTATTTTTGGCCCACAGCGTCCCAGACCCGAAGGGAGTTTAGGATCGCTGGGCAATTGGTGCGTAGGATAGCCCTGTGTTCCCTGGGAAGCCACATGTAGAATTGGGGCAGGTCAGCTCCCGTAATGCCTGATTGCAAGTCCGCCCATCTGCGGTCGCCCGGTGTCGAGTGCCACATGGTTATTTGGGCAAGTTGGGCCGCTAAATAGTAGTTATAGAGATGGGGTAGGCCTAGCCCTCCCCCTCTTTGGGTCTATACAGTATGTTGCGTGCTACTCTGTGGCGTTTGCGTTGCTAAATAAAATCCCCTATGGACCTCTGCAAGGGGGCTAGTTCCGTTTTAGTTATGGGTATGGGGAGTGCTTGAAAAAGGAAGAGGAGTCTCGGGAGGATGTTCATTTTTATCGTATGGACCCTTCCTATCCAGGATATTGGCTTTTCAGTCCATCTGTCGAGGTCTGCGCTAAGGGTCTTAAGGAGCGGTGTGTAATTCGCCCCGTACAGCTTTGTGGGGTCAGCGGTTAGTTGTGTCCCCAAGTATTTTATGGAGGTTTGCGCTATAGGTATGTGGTGTTGGGTTCTTATGTATGAAGCGTTGTGCATTGTCCTTGCTATGGGGAGTGCGGCAGATTTGCACAGGTTGACCTTGTATCCCGATAAGGCTCCGTATTCTGCTAATTCTCTATCTAAGGCCAGCATTGAACTCCCTGGGTTTGTGAGTGTGAGAAGGACGTTGTCCGCATATCCCTATACTTTATATGTTTGGTCCCCCACTGTGATTCCCTGAATTGATTGGTTCGATCTGATCGTCTGTGTGACGAAGTGCCCTTCGCCACTTGTGCCTGGAGAGGACTGCTTGCCCGCCTCTTGCCCTGTGACTATGGACCTTAGGAGATTTGGCCCGTTCAATTCAGTATGATAGGAGTTATGTATTTTTGTATCCTTTTGTGTTTTTGTGATAATTGGATTACTTTCCGCATTGTCTCCAGGCTAGAGGGCTCTGTGAAACCAGTTTGGGCCAGATAGCCATGCTGCCAGCCATGCCCCAAAAGATACTTTACTAACTTCTGAACCCCTGGTCTGATTCATGCCATTTTTTTGATATGTTGTTTCCCTGAATGGATTGATTGTGAATATATATTTTTTATGTGAATGTGATGTATATTTTAGAAGTTATGAATGCTGTAAAAACTGTATTATTTCTGGCCAGCAGATAATTGAGCTATGTGTATTGTAGAAACTCAATTATCTAGCCTGGCCCAGAGGAGGAGTTTTGTGTTGCATAAATTGTGAGTTCTGTGTGCCAGTAAATCAGTCTTGTTCCAGCATTAAGCCTTGGCTCATGTTTGGGGGATTGGAGAAATACACTCTGGGGATTGCTATAATCACTATACTCCCCAGGGTATGATCACTAAGTTCTGCTAAGAGCTTGTTCCTGTTCCTGCTCTCTGGGGAAAGAGAGGTTCACCCACTGGAAGCTGGATCCTGGCCTTGGGTCCAGGGTGGGTGGAGACAGCAGAGACCCCGGCGCAGTTGCATCGCTGGAAGTGGGGTCTGCAGTGCTGATGGTGTCGGTTGGAGTGCTTGGAGTCCTCAGCGAGCACTAGGAGCATTGATTGGCGGAGGTACTCAGTCGGAGTGCCAGCGGTCCATCACGGTCTGCAGTAGGGGTTCTAATGTGAGAACGAACATGAGGGGCGACAGCGGGCAACCCTGTCGCGTGCCGTTGTGTAAGGTGAAAGGGGTTGTCTTAGCGCCCGGAATCTGAATGTGTGCCTTGACGTCTGCGTACATGGCTTGGATCGTGGTTATGTACGGCTCGGGGAAGCGGAGATGTCGAAGGAGATTGAACAGGTACGTCCATTTTACCCTTTCAAACGCCTTTTCGGCGTTGAGAGAGAGAATGAGCGTTGGTGTGTGCGTGGTCGTCTGCGTCCAGATTAAGTCAATGTTGCGTCTGTTGTTTTCGAATAACTGTCTTCCAGGGATGAAGCCCACCTGATCTGCATGGATTAGGTTCGTTAAGTGTGGAGATAGTCTGTCCGTTAGTATCCTGGCTAGTATTTTTACGTCGTGGTTAATCAATGATATGGGTCTGTAATTTTCAGGGTATGTTGTATCTTTTACGGGTTTGGGTAGTAGTATTAAATGGGCCGTGGACATGTCTGGGTCTGGACGTCCGCCCTGCATCAAGTGGTTGAACCACTTTAATAATTGCGGTGTCAGTTCTTCTCGGTATGTCTTATAGTAGCTGCCGTCATAGCCGTCGGGACCCGGGGCCTTATGCCCTTTAAGGCGTGATATCGCTCTGTCTATTTCGTCTGCTGTGACTTCGTCTCCCAAGGACTCTATTGCTACAGGGGTCAGCTTTGGGAGGTAAATTTTGCTCAGGTATTGTCCTATCTCGTCTCGTAGGTGTGGTGCTTTGTCGGCCTCGGTGGGTGTGTGGTTGTATAGGGTAGTGTAAAACTCGGTGAATATCCGAGCTATATCTGCCGGTGCAGTTTTGATCTGGCCTGTGCGATCCCTGATTGTCGTGATATGTGTTCGTCGTAATGTGCGAGACAGTAACGTGTGCATTTTGTTGGCCTGTTCATAATATGTTCTTTTAGACCAAATCATAGCCTTCGCGACGTCGGCCACTAAAGTCTCCTTTATATGGCGTCTGGTAGTCTGTAGGGCCAGAAGCCCATCTGGGGTGGGGTTGGTTTTATGTCTCTGCTTTTGTGTATGTAGGTCGCGTAGGAGGGACTTTAGGCGTTGTGTTCAGTTTCTTTTTTCTGGTTGCTTCCCTAATTAGTGTGCCTCTGATAACGGATTTGTGAGCAGCCCACACGGTAGCAGGAGTCAGGTCTTGTGAGGAGTTTAGTTGGAAATATTCTACTATCTCTTTGCGAATAGTCTCTCTAATAGTAGGGTCCTGCAGTAGGGAAGTATTGAGTTTCCAGTTCCACTGGGTCATGGTGCAGTTCTAAGCTGATGTCTGCATGGTCTGACCACGTGATAGATCCTATTGAGGACTTCATGATCTTTGGAATGGTTTGATCGTTAACTAAAAAGTAGTCAAGGGGAGCGTGGCCGGGCTGCAAATGGAGTAGGACGCAGACGACGAGAGCTCCTAGGCCCCAACCCGCCAAAAGCCCTACAAACGCAGCAAAAACTGCAGAATTAATGGGGAAGACCAAACGAGAGGCTACCCCCAGGCCACCAAATACTCCCGTGCACCAAATTCCGGGCCCCATGGACGACTATCTGTCCACTCCGCTCACCCTTGGGGGAGCGCGGGACCCGGACAAAATGGCACCCGCGTCCCTGGGTTCAAGTGGCAGGACAAGCTCCACGAGGGGTTCCCCGAGAGGGGAAACTCTTACCCAAATGTCGGCGGACCTGGCAGCGATCTCCGCAAATATGATGACTCGGAGTGACAAGACGGCATTAGTAGCCGAGCTCAGAGCGGCCATCCGTGAAGAGATCACGGCGGTGAGGAGAGACCTTGCGGTTCTGGAGCAGAGAGTTGATGACCTGGAGGAATACCGCTTGCAGACTACTCACCGCTTACAATCCGCTGACCTGGCGGCCTCACGGCAGGGTAACATTCTCCTCGACCTCCGACGTCAGGTGGAGGACCTCAATAATCGGGGCCGCCGCAACAACATCCGCGTGAGAGGTATGCTGGTGTCTGAAGGGGAATCACCCAGGGAGCTCCTCAAGTTTCTCTTTCACCACATTCTGGGAGATGAAGCACTGATGGACTTCGGCCTGGAGAGAGCGCATAGAGCACTAAGAGCCCCGCGGAGAGACGGTCTCCCTAGAGACCTTATCTGTTGCCTGCAGTCATTCCAGCTCAAGGACGCCATAATGAGGGCAGCCAGGACACAACGCATAATCGGCTATGGAGACGCTCACATCACCCTATATCAGGACCTCTCCACGATGACCCTTGATGCCCGCAGAGCTCTGAAACCCCTCACAAGCCTCCTACAAGAGAAACGGATACAATATAAATGGGGGTTCCCGTTTTGCCTACAAGCCAAGGTGGACAACCAATGGCATGTACTGCGCTGGCCTAACGAAGTCCCTCGCTTCCTGCAGGCTGTAGGCCTTCCGACCATACCCATACCAAATTGGATTCTGGACTGCCCTCCGGCCCGACCGACCGGCCCTGACGTCCCAGCCGAGACCATCTCCTCTGACGTGCCATCAGGGCCTCACCGTCGCCAGGGCGGCCCGGGGGGGCCCCGAAGAATAAGTGGATATCCCGCGCACTCCGACCCCTGGCAGCAGCGCCCCGGACTCTGGACCCCAGGGAACACCGAGGGGAAGCAAGTGACGAGACGCTCCCTACCCCCAGTCGTGATAATCTAGCAGACTCACGGAGATACGGAGGTTCTGGGGCGGTATGTACGGTGCTCTGGCCGGTTGTCAGATCCCCGCCACGACACCAGGTGCTAACACCTTCAGAGGTTCCCCAAGTGAGAGGGGCTGGTACTAGGACGGGAGTCTCTTGGGCAAGTGCCTGCTGGCTATTTCCCCTCCCGCCACTGGCACCAGCGGGGACACAGCTAAGTTTGGGTGGAGGGGTAACCTCGGGGGGTGGGGGAGACACGGGGGGCTTGGGTAGTGGACATGCCGCGCCCGCTGCCCACACGGTGCTCTGATACACAGAGTACTGGAGTCTGGAGTACTCCCCAGGCATGATAGCGCTCCGGTTACCCTTAAGGATGCCGGTGGGCGGCGCGTGCGGCTCGGGCCCACGCCACACGCTGTAGCCCTAGGAGCACGAGCAGGAGGCAGCACCGCAGCAGAGGACTGGGTATGGGACAGTTGGACTTTGGAGGGCTCCACAGTGGTGCACTCAGCTGCAGGGACTGTCATGGTGGACTTTCGGGGGCCTCACGGGGGACACCGCTTATGTACACTGGACATGCTGAGATCCGGGTAGCCCGGGCGCTGGAAGCTCTCGGGTTCCATGCGGCGTTGGTTCACACCTTCATTGTGTCTCACAGGCCCCGGGCGGCTAAATGTTGGGGGTGAGGAGGGAGAGGGACGGGGAATAGGAGGAGGATGTAGTGGGGAAGGGGGGGAGGGGAAAAAAAACAAAAACAAACCACAAAATCTGGGGGGATCCTGCAGCTGACCTAGGGGCAAGCGGGCGGGAAGCCCACACATGGAGTCCGGAGGCGGTATGCCAGGGGAGATCGGGGATGGTACGCTTGAGATATGGATGCTGTATAGGTTATGTTATTTATAGGATGTTTAACTTAGTTGCAAGTTTTTAGGGTGAACGACGGACAGATGTGGCCCATAGCTGGACATAGAGCACGGGGTGGGACTAGACGCCCGGAATGTCGCTCCCGTGAATTCTCCGTAGGGACGACAAACCGAGACCATTGGCACCCCACCCAGGAACCCTGGGGCGGTGGATGTGGAGTGGGCCTGAGGGAACTATGGTGTAAGATAGCCCACCCGGTTATGGCCCTAGACAACCCCAAAATAGTAGCTGGCAATTCCCATGGGATAAGGAGCCACGAGCCCCGAGCAGGAATTCCCCTACATCTGAGATTTCACGCACTAGACACCCCCACCAGCGGGTTGGAGGACCTGGGAGACGGTCACAGACGGACATTACACATACCTGCGACAGACGCCACTGGTGGTTTTTACCGCACCCCACGCAACAGACCTTCGTTGTCCATATAGGTCGGAGTCCGGACGGTCTGTAGCTTTGTGACTGCCGGACATTACCCCTGACCGAGGTTAGATGTTGCATTTACCTGCCCCTTCCCCGTATTGGTCTCGCCCGTGCCCCCTCCTTGTTGCCTCTGGCCCTTCTCGCCCCTGGCAGCCCTCGCTGTTTGGCGGGCTCACGGGTGCTCGGGGGTGGAGACCTGAGATCCGGGGCCATGTCCAGTGTACGCCCGGCGCAGCTTAAGCTGTGGTCACACAATGTTAGGGGCCTCAACGTTCCGGAGAAACGTTCCCAGCTGCTACGCCAGCTTTGGGCAGAGAGGGTGTCCGTGGCGTTTTTGCCGGAGATGCACTTCGTGAGCCGTGCTCATCACAATCTTGAAAATAACCGTTTCCCACAGGGGTATTATGCCTGTCACCCGGATGCCAAGAAAACAGGCGTCGCAATCCTTTTCGTGCACTCGATACCATATCTACATAAAGAGTCGCTTACAGACCCGGGCGGGAGATACATATTCCTCAAGGGCACCATAGCAGACCACACCTACACACTCGCCTGTATATATAGCCCTAACCGAACACAACACACTTTCCTGGCCAAAACAGGAGCACAGGGTGAGGAGCACAGGGTGGCGGCCTACGCGGACGACATGCTCTTTTTCTTGGAACAACCTATGATCTTGATACCTAACCTGTTACGAGCGTTCGCCGAGTACGGCAAAGTATTCAACCTGAAACTGAACCTAGACAAGTCAGAAGCCATGTTGATAACACAGAATGCAGGACTAGCCGACCGCCTCAGCTCCCAATTCTCCTTCGCCTGGCGTGAGACGAAAATCCGCTACCTGGGCACCTGGTTGCCGAAAGACCTCACCCACCTGTACCAACTAAACTTCCTCCCCATCCTCTCGACCATACAACAAGATCTAGCAAGGTGGTCCGGGCTGTATCTCACGTGGTTCGGTCGCATCAGTGCAGTCAAGATGAATATACTCCCGAGACTGCTCTATCTGTTTGCAACCCTACCCACGAAGATCCCACAGGCATTCTTCGGATCGGCAGCTACGGCCATACGCAAGTTTGTATGGAATCAGTGACCAACGCGCATCCGTAAGGCGACCCTGGAGCGCTCTAAGACAGCGGGTGGAGTGGGGCTGCCATCTCTACTCGCCTACTACCAAGCTGCTCACCTGCACAGAATTGTTGACTGGCACGCCCGCCCGGGCCCCAAACGCTGGGTGGCAATGGAGACGAAGCAAACGCAGGGCACCATCCCGTCCAGACTTTGGCTCGGAAGTGCCACTTACACGGACCTACAAACAAACAACCCCATAATAGACGCCACACTGAGAGTCTGGTGCAAGTTGCGCTATGCCCAACAGCTGACGACCTCCCCGAACCCCCTGACTCCCATCACGTTTAACCCGGATCTGGCTGGGGGACTACATCCGGCGGCCCTTAAACGCTTCCACACAACAGACTGGAATTATATGCATCAATGGAGTGTGGGAGGCGAGCTCCGGTGCCTACCGGATCTGTTGGGAGACCAACCTCCTACGCCGTTGGACACTTTCCAATATCACCAGGTAAAGTCATATTACGCCCACCTACCGGGAAAGGCCCACTTACACAGGCAGCTAACGGACTTTGAACAATTGTGCACAAACAGGAAGCACATAGAACATGGTATTTTGCACATGTATGGAACCCTCCTATCGACGGCAGGTAATGGTCCCTTAGGCTTCACCAGTAAATGGGAACAGGAGACCGGAACCCAGCTGACAGACCAAGAGTGGGATAAAATCTTCCTACTAACCCATAAGTGTTCCATAAGCTCCAAGTTCCAAGAAACTAGTTATAAACTTCTGACACATTGGTACCAAACACCTGACACTCTTAGGCACATGCCACATGCTGACACGGGCGAATGCAGGCGGTGTGGGGCGGAACCTGGTTCGTACCTGCACATTTGGTGGTCCTGCCCACATATAGCTCCATTTTGGCAGATGATCAATACAAAGATTCGGGAGATCACGGGAACGGACCTCACCCTCCAGCCTTTGCCGATGCTCCTGCACCACACACCCACACCCATGCGAACATACAAAAATTCACTTATCATACATCTGCTCAGAGGGGCCAAAACCCTTATACCCTTACACTGGAAGCACCCAACGATCCCCACATACAGACAATGGGTGGATAAGGTAGAAGCCATCCACGATATGGAACTCATGACTGCCTCCCTGCAAGAACGCTCGGACAAGTGCGCTCTCAAATCGTACCCCTGGAAATCCTACCTTTCGAAGGGTATAGCATGAACTGCATTCCGGACGCTGATGGACCCGGAGAGGCTGGGCTGTGGCGGACCGGCGACCCGGGGGGGGGCGGGGGCGCGGCCGTGAAGGTCGAGGGGGGACCCACCGGGACCTTCCAAATGCGCCACTCCTTCCCTTCTCTATCCAATCTCGACCCTGACCCTTGCGACACCTAACTACCCATACAGACTGAAGCCAGAGGACGAACCCTCCGCACAGGGCGCCCCTAAGATAGGACCTCTACTCTAGAATAGGGACGGCTGAGGATTGGGAGACCGAGAGGCCGGGGTAACACCCACTCAGACCCGCACCACGGGACGTAGGGATGACTACGGGGACTAAGGAACACATTGACGGGACACACTCCTCTACCCGAGTAGCCTGACGTACCTCGACTTCTACACTTACCCCTCCACGTCCCCTACCTAAAGGGGCGCGAGTACTAGAGGCCAATTCCGACTAATAAATATCGGGGCAAGATATTTAGTGCGAAAGGAGTAAAGGAATGCTAGCCTACCACACCATACCTGTGAGTCCGATTGGCCGCCTAGTGGCACAGAACGGACCCCACTATGGACATAAACAAGGGGCCTCAATCTCTTGCGTCCCATCGTTGGACGTAGAGATGGGGCACTATAAAATGATACAACACACTTTCTGACGTGGCCCTTAACCGGCACAAGGCCATGCACCACAGTACCTTACCCAAATATGTAGACGGACAGACAACATAGCTTAAACCTCAAAGCTGGCTAGAGCCAAGATTACGATACAAAGGGAACCGCAGCCACCCAGTGGTATGTTGCTGGTACTCCTTTGAGACATTGTTTCTTGTTTCTATACAAACTTGGTTGTAACCTGTTGGATATGTTACATATGTTTGTGTCAAGATGGAAAAACTCAAAATAAAGATTGTCAAAAAAAAAAAAGTAGTCGATGAGGGAGTACGAGTCATGGGGTGCAGAATAGAATGTATAGTCTGCTTCTCCCCGGTGGTGGGCCCTCCACACATCTATCAGTCCTGTAGTGCAGAGGAAGTCATGGATTAGTCTGTCCGGTCTCCCCCTGCCGTGTGAGTGTGGTAAACCTCTTATGGTCCCTCTGTCTATGGCCGGGCATGGGGTGGCGTTAAAGTCGCCCCCCCATGATAAGCATGCCATGAGGTAGAGTTTTTAATTTGTCCGCCAATTGATCCCAGAAGTCCCTGGATGGGTCAGTGGGAGCGTAAATGTTTATGAGATGGATGGTGTGAGCGAATAGCGTCCCTGACAGGATAAGGTATCTTCCGTCCGTGTCTGTGTGGACCCCTGTGACTCGCAGTGGACAATGTTTATGTATTAGTATTGCTACTCCGTTGCGTTTGGAGTGTGACCTAGCCTCATAGCCTGTACTGTATATGTGGTCCTTGAGAGTTATGCCCAGGGTCTTGGGTAGGTGGGTTTCTTGTAGAAAGGCCACATCAGGGCCTAGTGTCTTAAGTTCTCTGTATAAGAGTCTATGCTTTTTGGGGGCGTTTAGTCCCTTAACATTTAGGGAGTGTATGCGTGTAGACATGGCGGTGTCCAAGGTGTAAGCGTGTGGGCTAACTTATGGGTGGCGTCCTCCGGCTGGCCCTGGGGATTGTCCTTTGGAGTGCCTCCTACCCCTGTTGCTGCACACACCGCGGGGGGAGGGAGGAGAAAGAGAGGTTGTTAAACAGAATGGAAACCCAAACATATATACAAAAAACGATTAAACTGGTAAACCGTCTGGTCTTATCACTCGCCAGACATGTGCAGGGCGCCTGCGTCAGCGCATCTGGCCTACCCACATCGGGGTCAGCTCGCGGATGCATGGTCCCGAACCTGTATGGATTTGACCTGAGGCCCCTTAGTGTTTACGTGAGCACGTCTGCGGGCTTGCCCCGGCCGTCCCGCCCGTCGGTCCCTATGTCGCCCATGGTGTCGAGGAGGTCTCAACTCCTGTTCCTGTTGTGTATGAGGGTCGCTAAGCTTATGCAATCCTGTTGGGGGAGGGGGGTCAACAGGCGGTGGGAGGGGAGTGGTCCTGTCACCGCCGCCGCGGTGCGTCCACTAGCCACGAGAGTCCCTCCGTGTGTGTCCCGTTGGGTGTGGTGCCCTGACCTGGTATGCCCGAAGTGTGTGAGTGCCCACGTGATTTTGTGTACATTGGTGTACCCGGTGTCTAGCCTATGTGTCCGTTCCCCATAGGTGGTTGAATCTCAGTAAGGTGTTGTTTGCCATCTAATGTTTGCATGTGTATAATAGCTTGACCTGTCTGTGTCTGTTCCAGACGTTCCGTATAGTATAGCTATGTGGAATGGCCCGTTGGCCCTAGGGGTCTGGTATCAGTGACTAGTCGTTTGCTTAAGGTCGTTATTGCATGCCATAGGGCGTGCGGCCCCCCGGGCAAGGGGGGTCAGTAGGGGCTATTGTCGCTAAGGTCAGTCTTACAAAATATAGAACTGGTTTCCCCATCCCCCCTCCTCCCAGCAGCCCCCCCGCTCCCATTGCCACGAAAGTGGTTTCATGTCCGCTTTTTAGATGAGTCCATCATCGCTGTGATAGGCAGTTCGCGGGCCCGTCCCCCTGATCCTCGGTGCCCCTCCAGGGCCCCCACCCAAAGTGCTCAAACGTCTCGTGCCCTTGCGGCAGTCTGCCAGTGTGTTCCTTGATAGGAAAAAAAGGTGTAAATTCCTCATGTTTTTTTTTTTCCCCTTTTCCTTTTTCCCCCCTGTTTTCTTATACTCTTTTGTTTGTGGATATAAGACAGAACCCTCTCCCCCCTTTTGCTCTTTTCGTGGTGTAATGGGCTTTGGTTGTAACAAACCTGGGGGGGGGGGGCAGTGAGTCAATACCCGCCCTTCGTGTACCTTATTATCTTACCCTCCTGGTGGTGTCCATCTAGGCAAGGCGGTCTGGGCGTGGGTGCCCAGTGTGTCCGTTCTACGGTGTGTGACTTCTTTCTCCAGCTGTATACGATTCTCTGGGTAGTAGCTGCAGGTCTGCCACATACGCCGTCTGCCATTGAAGGTCTGGCGGAGCCTGAATGTCGAGCGCCTGAAGAAATGCCACCGCGTCCCCGTCAGGTGGCAGTATCTTCGGTCTGCCGTTCTTGAACGCCATAAGCTTAAAGGGATGGCCCCATGCATATTTTATGTTGTGGGTTCTGAGGATGTCAGTGATCGGTCGCCATTCTCTGCGCCTCTGGTGTCGCTGGGGCCAGGTCCTGGAACAGGAGTAAAGTCGCCCCTTTATACTTGATGGGGCCTTCTCTGCTGTTCTTCATTATAGTTTCTTTCGTTTGGAAATGCTAGAAGCGCATGATGATATCCCTCGGCTGTTTGGCATCCATTTTCCTGGCTCCCAGGGCCCTGTGAACCCGGTCAAGATGCCACTGATGGTCTGGGATGTCTGGTGCTAGGGGTTTTAGAATCGCGATGACTGTGTCTGTCAGGCTACCCTCCCCCTCTTTTTCTGGTAGGCCCCTCAGCCTAATGTTGTTTCGGCGGGAGCGATTAGCTAAATCCACCAGGGCTGTCTCTGCTGCTATCAGCCTGGCTGTGAGGTTATTAACCCGGCTGGTTACCTCATTGTGTGCCAGGACTGTTGTCTCTTGCCTTTGTTCCAGGGTGGTGGTGCGGTGCCCAAGTGCCGCAATCTCGGCCTTCACCTCTGCCGCAGATCTACTTATCTCCCCTGCCAGGTAAGTTTTGACCTCAAGCAGTTGTGCTAGTATCTGGGAGGTCTCACCGTTCGGCGAATATTGTCCCTGGGGGGACTCCAGGTGCTCCTGCACTGGGGAGGTCCTGGGGCTATGGTGGCCGCCATCTTGCCTCTCAGGCTGGGCTGCGCGGGAAACCTTAAATAGGTCTGCCACCGAGGCGCCTGTCTCCGACGGCCTTTTATGGGGCTTCCGTGGGGTCCGCTTGTCCATGCCGCAATTCTGGTGCCCTCTTGGGGTATGTAGTGCTCTATATATTTGCCGTTGTAAGCTATTAGGCCTCGGTTCGGCGGGAGCTCATCTCACTGGCATCTGCTCTGCATCGCGGTCCAGAATGTACCTTTAATGTGTTAATTTTTTATTCCTAGATCACTCAGAGCTGCCAGAGAGAAACAGATTCTGGCCTATCAGGAGTCCTAGTGGGACTTCAGCTATCTGTTAATGCAAGCCGTGATTGCAGGTGGTGAGGGACCATCCTCAATTTACACATAGTAGCATTTGGGGGAGTGATCTCAAAAAACTTCCTCCCAGCACTTTTGAATGGGAATCCGCACTGGGGTAGATCAGCTCGCAGCAACTATAGTAACTTCTATCCTTGACCTGTACCTTAGCTGGACCCCAGGTAGGTCACCCTCACTGCTAGATAAACACAGAGCTGCAGAATAAGCCTCCCCTCATACAAATAAGGCAAACAGCCCACACACAAACACACACACTGTCCCCACAAATACAACACCATTGACAATCCACATACATGCACAAAACACCACAAGCAGCCTCTCCTATGTAATAGCAGAAGCAGCCCAACACATACACACACCACCTAACACACAATATGACATATCATCCACAAACAGCCCCCATACACAGCCCACATTCATAGGTATCATACACAACATCACAAAACTACAAACTACTTGTGAACATATACAATAACAGCTCACATTTGAACAAATACAACGCTACAAAGCAGCTGCAGCACACATAAATAACACAAGCATAATACGCTGCTTACACACCTACATTCCAAAAAAAAAAAACAGGACCAGAACGCCATGGGACTTTAGGATCTTGCTTTGGCACTGTACTACTAAAAGGTTGCCTAGCCCTGTAGTATACTCTCCACTTTTTCTATATTTGTTTAATTGCAATTAGGCTGAGGACACCTATAGATCAACAGATTCAAGCATTTTTCTTTACCAAAAGTGGTCTCCTGTTATTGCATCTCTCACTAGATCTACAATATGCTCTGACACCTAATATTTCTCCTTTTAATATGCAAAGGAAAACCTATCGGGACGAGATCCGGTAGTGAAGGACAGGACCTGTTCCACAACTACAGGATAATGTGTGCAATGTTTTACATATTTGCAAGGTATGCCGTGTAAATGTTTCCTATCTTGACAAAATACTCATTTGTATAATGAAGGGACATGGATCAATGTAATGTTTTAATATGTTTCATAAGCAGCTCACGGGTGTTCTGTTTACAATTTATTATTTTATCAGGGGTTCTTAATGTTAGATCTTGCAACACACTTTTCACATTTATTTCTTGTCTGTGTTGATGTACCTGGATATGCTTTATTGCTGCCTGTATTTAAAGAAAAGAAGCATTCAATATAAAATTGCACATTTTATTTCTGGTGGAAAAAAGATGTCTGTTGCAAATGTTAAATAGTTTAAAGAGGCTCAATTTTTAATAATAATAATAATAATAATAATAATATATATCTTAAATGACCACTCTAGGCACCCAGACCACTTCAACTTAATGAAATGGTCTGGGTGCCAGGTCCCTCTAGGATTAACCCTTTTTTTTTTTATAAACATAGCAGTTTCAGAGAAACTGCTATGTTTATAAATGGGTTAATCCAGCCTCTAAAACCTCTAGTGGCTGTCTCATTGACAGCCGCTAGAGGCTTGCGTGCTTCTCACTGTGAAAATCACAGTGAGAAGACGCAGCGTCCATAGGAAAGCATTATGAATGCTTTCCTATGAGACTGGCTGAATGCGCGCGCAGCTCCTGCCGCGCATGCGCATTCAGCCGAAGAGGAGGATCGGAGGCGGAGAGGAGGAGGAGAGCTCCCCGCCCGGCGCTGGAAAAAAGGTAAGATTTAACCCCTTTCCTTGGGGGCACCCTCAGGGCACTATAGTGCCAGGAAAACGAGTATGTTTTCCTGACACTATAGTGGTCCTTTAAGATAAAGATATCCGCCTTTAAAGTTCCTGCTGTAGAAAGTAGCAGCAGTGAAGACATTTGCATGCTGTACAACTATTTGTACAAAGATTGGTCAGACGAAGGTATAGATTTCTGCTTTGATGTCAGAGGCAAATTGCTTAGGCTTATAACTGCAGTAATTGTTGCAAATTCTTGCAGTTGCAAGCAATTGTGTACTAGGAGACATGAACTCTCCTTGCTCCACACATTTATACATTGAGTTTAGGTTGTTATGTTCCTTGATGTGTTTTTATTTCAACAGGACTTTACTTTCATAAGCTTCAGAATACATGGAGGATTTTAGCAGATATATAGAATAAGAGAAATCACAGCGAAAAATGCAGCTAATATCACAATTTTCAGGAAATTTCAACACTTTCTACAAGCTAAGGAATTTTACCCATTATGATGTAAACTATGAATACATGATATTTTAGCATTTAATTATTTTCTTTTCTGTTAAAACATTTCCTTTTTTTTCCTCTTTTTTTTTTTTTTCTTTTTTATGGAAGTGACTATTATCTGTCATGCTTCAAACTACTTATGCTCTTTTGAAATTTCACCTATACACTGTGCTAGCAGATTTGCTAGCAAATGTATAGATTGGAAGAAACACCTATTTAGAAATAGGTCTGTCTCCCACCTTCGGCAAAGATTCTATGCTGATTATTTGACTGACAAGGGAGAGCAATCCTTTTGCTCCCCCAATCATAGCAATCAGAGTGCTTGTGCTGTGTTTGCTATAGAAACTCCTTGGCCGACACTGTAACACTGGCTATGGAGTATAGGAGCGAAGTGACTGGCACCAGTCTGTTCACATGTTGGCATTCTGGCAGTGACGCCAGCTTGTCGGCATCATACAGCAGCTTTGCCAAGCAGGACAAATCAAAGAAGACCAGAGGAGGAGCAAAGGCAAACTGGATGTAGTTGTTAAATGAACGGAGGTGTAGTGAGTATATCTTAATATTTTATATATACCCTGTATCTTTTGTATATGTGATGTTTTAATGTATATCAGGCGATTTAAGGTAAGATTTTTTTTTTTAAAGTTAACTTTCAGCCATTCTATAAGCGATATCGGTGAGACCTTGAATTTTATGATAAGGCTACTCCATGTATCATATATAAGTTAGTTTTAATGTAGTTTTAAAAAAATGTGCATAGATGAGATTGACGAATGACACCTTTTTTTGTGATGTTTAAATAACCTACTGGAAATAGTCTTAAGAATCAAAGGCAAGCACTGACAATGCACTGAAAACGATGTAGAAATGTCAGTGTCGTTTCTAGAATTTGTTGTTACCCACACTGGATACAACCCCAGGACAGCTGAATTCCTGAAAAATTTTACATTTTTCATTGTAGCAGCAACAGCTGGCAGCTTTGTGCCCCTAGGCATGTACGTCTCGGTTCCTGGTTAGGATGCGTACTAATTCTCATTTGACTGTGGGTGTCTTTTTTTTTTTTTGTCTTCTTTTTTTCTTACTATATTAGATACAAAAACTACTTAACGTGAGTCAACAGCAAAGGGGGGAAACAAACTTGAAAAACAAAGACATGCAGAGACCCTCAGCTGCATTTTGGTTTGAGAGTGGCACGTTGAGGCCTCGTGCAGCCATTTCTGGGTTGGATTCCTGGCAGAACATTTTTGGCATTCTGTAAAACAGTCTCTAGGGGACAAATCTCCCCTCCCAGCCGCCCTCCTGGTATTCACTGTAACATATTGCAGTGTGTGGTTTGACATCTGATCCCAGCTTTGTGAATAAAAAAAGGGATGACTGTATCCTGCAGGCTTCCTGCTCCCATCCTTTACAGCTCTCTGTGAGACCAGCTCAATAAAATCCACACCAACACTTCCTCTTCCTCCGCAGCCTGGAAATAAGATCTGACTTCTTGTGTTGAGGATGCTAATTGGCTTGTGCTTCACTAAGAGTGCTAAGAACAGGACTGATTTACTGAATGTTTGCTTTGCAGCTATATGTAATTTTACAAAGAGGCAAACAAGAGTCGGTGGGACATCTGCAGCTTATAATATCCTTTAGAAACATAGGTTATATTAAGTCTGTTTATAAGCGTCTGTGTAGTGCTCAGCGCATAGCTTCTACTACTAATTAATCACTTTTTAAAATTGAAATAATTAAATATATGATTGAAATGCATTACAATAATCTTCAGTATTTAAAAAAAAAAAAAAAGAACAAATCACTGTTTTCTGCGGACACTTAATGACTGCGGGTATGGGAAAAACATTCCTAAACAGAAAATGAATATGTGATTTATCCAGCATAAAAAAAGTTTAAATATATCTGTTATTAATCAAACAAATTTACATTACCTAATAAGAACAAATGTCCTTTATGTTCTTTTAAATGTTTAAACATTTTTTAAAAATAGTTTTTTATTATTATTACATATATTATTGGTCTGTTGTACAAACAAAATAACATTAACCCTAACATTCTGCTAGAACTCAAACGTTTAAATTCAAATTTTATTTTCTTTCATTTTAAAATTTGTTTTCACAAATGGCAATATAGATTTTAGAGTGTAAAACGGCTGTAGGATTTGCATAGATTAATTACCCACGCTTTAAAAAAGCATGAATCTGTTGACTTTTTTGTTTTTTTTAAATAGTTTAACATTTTTACATAGGGAGTTTTATCACCGTGTAATTTACTGCAAATTTAGAAAAATGAGCAGTCACCACGGAAACCAATAAAATGGCCAGAAACATTATTTTGGAGATTACTCCACCACTTTTCAAACTTTACACCACTTTTCAGATCAAGATAAATCTTCCAAATATTTTTGTATATATTTATATTGGCAGTATTTGCATAATTATTATTATTATAAATATAAAAAAACAAACAACAAAACATAATATGTAGAGGCCTATATGTAGCTTGCTTATTTTCTTATTAAGTTGTAATTTATTTATTTTTTGTAATCACAGTCCGTTTTAAAAGCTATTTAAAGTAATTTTTATTATTATTTTATTATTTATATACCGCCATCCGATTCCGTAGTGCTGTACAAAGGGATGCCTTTTAACCTACCTGACATTTAAATTTTTATATAAAACTACGAAAAAAAGCATATAAGGAAAATCTAATTTATTAAATACTAGTAAATGTTATCCAGTTACGAATAACCAAATAATATAATTCTAATTGTACTTCTCAATTAATCTTCAAACTGATATACAATTTTAAAAATAGTAACAGTAATCATTTTGTGAGAGCCAGAGGGCGAGAGAGATCAGAGAATTTCTTAAACATCTGTGTAATAGGGATGCTTGTATATAACTGACATTTAAAAGATGAAGCTGTAAATGTATTACATCTTTTTAGCAAAATACAAGAGATCTCGTGTTTATTTCAACCTCAAGGACCTGTTTGTAAAAGCTGATTTAGCAGTGAGATTCTAGATATCATGCCACGTAAACCTGTTATAATAATATATCATTTTTGTGCCCAGCCCCTTTTTCTTTCTTTCTAAATATACATGTAGTCTCATCCATACACCCAGTGTCAACTATGATGGAGGTCACTCAGGGCACACTCGGAAATAGGATGTGTGGTTGTTTCCTAGAGAAAATGTTTAAAATAAATACAATTTAAGTAGTCATTCACCTTCAAGGGATATTTCCCTGCCCAAGGCTAGGAGCTCTGCAATAGGTGGGTCAAATCCAAAGGATCATGTCCCTCCTTGCCTTTCAACAGGGTCACAGGTCACCCTGACCAGAAGGCCCCATTCTGTTGTCTTGGCAACTGGGACTTAATCAAACAAGCATGAGATTGCAAGTTTGTGGGAATGTAATGAATCCATCAGGGAGCCAATATCCTTGGGTATCCCTCCTGATCTATCACTTCAGCCTTAAACACACACCCAGACACAAAGACCTCTTTCTCTAAGCAGATATCTCACTGCATATTTCTACTTGGCCTCAAATTCTCTTACATCGTTCTCCTCTTTTGAAATAAGCTGTGAATGACCACATGGGAGACGCAGCATTAACAAATTCAGAATGCACCTAGCAATATTAGCAACATAATTTCATTTGTCTTTCATTGTATATTTATATTTAGAAGGTGCCTGCAGGTGACTAAGTTAATGGGATCTGCTTTTTGCCCACCATAGCGTAAGGTTTATTAGGAGTAAGGTGGATCAGTAACATTCTTGGAAACTTTTCCTGTGCCAGGAAGCTCTAAATCAGAGGTACCCAAAAGGTAGATGCCCTGATGTTTTGAAACTACAGCTTCCATAATGCTTTGTCATTCTAAGGCATTCTAAAGGCATGCCAAGCATCATGGGAGTTGTAGTTTTACAACATCTGGGGATCTACCATTTGGAACTCCATTACAAATTATGAGGTCTATAACTATATTTTGGGTTATTATTACATTTAAGGTTAAATATTTAAAGGATGACTATAGGTTCAGGAACACAAACATGTATTCCTGACCCTATAATGCCAAACCCACCATTTAGGTGTCTTGCCCCGCTTAGCCTCCCTATAAAAGTTTAAAACACCTTATTTCCAGCGCCGCTGGGTCTGCCAGCACTGGCTCCAACCCCTTTGTGACATCATCAAAATTGCAGATTTTTTTTTAGCCAATCCAATGCTTCCCCATAGGGAAAGCATTGGATTGACTAAAATCGGCATGGGGCGGGGCCAAATGCCGTATTGGCCAATCAGGACCTCCTCATAGAGATGCATTGAATCAATGCATCTCTATGAGGAAACTTCTAGATGCAGAGCGTGGGGACGCTGAACGGCAGGGCTGCTTACTGTGCATCCCTGAGCCAGGAAGCACTTCCAGTGGCCATTTAGGAGTGGCCACTTGGAGGTGTCCCTAGGGGCAAAGTAAACACTGCCTTTTCTCTGAAAAGGCAGTGTTTGCATACAAATGCCTGAAGGGAACTACTATACTCACCAGAACAACTACATTAAGCTGTAGTTGTTCTGGTGACTATAGTGTCCCTTTAATATCAAAATAGCCAAACTGAACACAGAATTTATCTTTTTTTTTTTTTTTTCTAAATCAGCTATTTAAGCTTAAAGTTAGAAATTCACTTTGAATTGCCAGTAATTCTACCTTTTGTAAATAACCCTGTCAGGATTATTTACTAAAGTGAGCATTTAGAATGAATTCCAAAATAAAGGCCACAGTTAGCTGAACTGAAAGCATAGGTGACTTGGAGGCTATTTTGACCTTAAACTTGAAATTTACTTTGGATTCTCACCTTAGTGAATAGCCCTGATAGTATTTTACTGAGAGAATATTATCACTACAGGCCAAATAGTGGACATGTTTCAAGTAAAAGATGGTGATGTGCAAAATTGTTAGGGCACAGCTGAAGGGATGTGTAGAAACAAAATAATTACGACAAATGTGGCTTTTAAATGTAATTAATTTCTATGCTTTTGGGGAGAAATAAGACATTTTAACAGAGGAGCTTAAAATTTGCTAGATGGAAGAAATTCAACAGGTAGACTAAACACATTTATGGGAGATAACACTAATCCTGATATGAAAGGATAATAACTGGGGCAGCAGATTCAAAGTTTAAGTTCTGTAGGAAGAAATTATAAATTTTATAGAGAATGTGATTATTAAAGGAACATTTTACTGTTAGAAATACAAAGATGCATTCCTAACACTCTTCCTTCGCCAATGTCAGTTGATGGGGGGGCAGGGGGTCCTAATGCGCATGTACGGAGAGTGCCCCACACACACTAGGCCTTCCCCATAGGAAAACATTGAATCAATACTTTCATATGAGTCTTTTTTTACAAAGTCCAACCACATGAAAGTACTGGAAGCAACTCTAGGGGCTGTCTGGGTGACACCCACTAAAGGCAGTTTTATCACTGCAATGTAAACGTTGCAGTTTTTTCTGAAACTACAATGATTTACATTGCAGGGGAAAGGGACACTGCACCCAAACCACTTCAATCTGATGAAGTGGTCTGGGTGCCTCTAGTGTCCCTATAGTAGAAAAGGCAACGTCAAGGATTTTCCAAAAATATACATTGCAATAAAAGCCTTCTGTGCCCAAAACACCCTGTCAGCCCGGACCTTTACAGGTTTTGAATCTTCCTTTCTATATGTGACAGCTTTGTGCCCCTAGGCATCTCAGATTGATATATTTATTTTTTTTAAATGACACTAAGTTGCATGGTGCTAGACAACATGAGAGAACACTCACAATTTGAAAAGTAGATGATCTGTGTGGTGGAAGTTTCTGTAAAGAGCTATGATCACAATGTACCTTTCTTTAGTAAAACTCACTATGTGAATGGGCTGAAATTTCTAGATTTAGATTAGCAATATGCTGTGTTTTAGTGATAGGTGATTGATAAGATTAAACAATACAAATGTTTCACAGGGCCACACAAAAGACCAGGCTTTCATGCTATTTTTTACTTGCGCACAGGGGATTCCATATTTAACAAAACACAGATCAATCGAAATAGCATTTGATTGTTAAAGGGACACTTCAAACACCTAGAGCACTTTAGTTTGCTGAAGTGTGTGTCTTCTTTTTAACATTTTACAAAAAGTACAGATTTCAATAAAAACTGGCACTTTATAAATTAACCTTGTTACACCAACTAGTCCTGTTACTTGCTGGTTGTTTATTTCAGTGGAGCTAAACTCAAGAGTCAGTAATTGCTCAGAGCATCTGCATTGCAGAGACATCTCATTGACATCTACATTAGGAACTCTGTGATTGGACAGCCACAGAAAATCTGGGCTGGGTTAGAAGGGGAGGGCATACAAAGGCAGCAGACAAGAGATCTGCAGGTTTGGCAAGCTGGACTTCCGTCCCTGTCAGATCAGTAGTAAATCCATACTCCTCCCTATTTATCAATATCCCTCTGTTTACTACCCTTATAGAACAACATTTACACACATATGTCTTTTTCAAGAAATTGCTTGATTTATATTGCTATTGATTTATTAGGAGTGCTGAGCATCATTTCTTTTCATTTAATGCTTGTGGGTTTTTGATAAACGTATATATTTTTTTTGTAATGTCAAAAAAACAAATTTTTATTCACTTTAAATGTTAAAATGTGTTTAAATGTTAAACTTCAGAATAAGATGGGATTACTTTGATTTTTAGAATCACTCTATGGTACTATAACCACTACATCTCATGGTCGTGGTTGTCAAGATGCAGAAAATATCTAGGTGTCATCCACTGTTTTCTGTCACATTGATTCCTGGAGAGAAGTCTGCACAAAAACAAAGACTTTGCCCTCTGGAACCACTCATATAATGTGGAAGATACAACTCTGTATTATCTGGACAACCTTAGACAGCAAAGAGTTTAAAGAGGATGTCCAGTGTTTCTACTATGTACAGCTAATGTATACCATAAATGGATTTGAGGTTTCTTACCATCTTACTATCTGGCAGCAAACACGAAAAAAATTATAATTAACATTTTCCCAATGAATACAGGTTGGAGATGGGAGGAGAGGATATGGAAGCAGTCTAATAATTTTTTCTTGTATTACTACTCCCATTTAGCCATTTCTACTTATTTTTTTTAATTTTGGATCCCTGTTGAAGATTGCAATAGCTCTTGAGAGCGTCTTGCTGTACGTAGCATAGCCCATGGAAGGACCACCATTATAACCTGTTGGCGTCACGTGGCATAAAGCAGGTATTAGGTTGCAAAGCTATAAATGTGCAGTTTAATTACAAATAGATTAGTAAAAAATAAAGACATATTCCATGTAGGTTGGTGGAAGTGAATAAAATGAATTCCTGTGATTGGCAATGTTACGTCACCTGTGCCATAAATAAATAAAAGAGCCAATATGATTAGCTAGGTTGTTGCTCCATTTAGCTAGTAAAGTGCGAGAGTGCTGGGACTGAGGTTGCCAGACCACCATGATTTGCCGGACACATCACTTCTTCATATTGACAGACGGCATATGAAAAGTGCTGCCCTGCAGGATTCGTCTATGATTAATGACTTTTCCTTATGCAGCATTTGAATTCTAAAAAACTGCAGGAAGCACTTTTCTCCTATATAAATAAGTGATGTCTCCAGGAAAACAGGGTGGATTTGGCAACCGTAGCTCAACCCCCTGTGCATTTGATTTACCCTTCAACCTTCATATGGGGCAATAAAAAACAAAGGGCAGTGATCTATCCTGATCTGTTTATTAGGGGTCCTAAGTCCAAGTCTGTGAAATTTGTAAGAGAATTGGTAAAATTTTGATTTTATTTTTTGTCATTTCAGTGCAGTATATTATTTATTATTTTTATTTTTTTGTTTATACTATTACAGTGATCTTTATCTGAAATGAACAACCTAAATTGCCCCATGTGGCCCTGATTTATAATATAATGCCCTGATTTATAATTGATATATATAACCATATATGGTTAATATAAAATTAAATAATTTTAACCTGTTCAAGGCTAGGTAGTTATGTAATGCATTGTAGAGTGATATATTTTGACTTAATGCTTTCCACCACTGTCATTTTATAAAGGGTTTTCGTCTTGTGTTTTGTATTTTTTATTGTTTTACAGTAATCTAGATAAGAGCTTTATATAGGAATTGTTAAATAAATAAATATCACTTCCCCAACACAAGATATTTACATTTTAATTTGTTTCATTTGCAGTAAATTACAATGTTTTAGATTTTCAGTAGTTAGCACTGCTCAGGCAATAGACGAGGAAGAGATGGTTCTAAGGCATTTTTCAAAGTCCTAACTTAATCCCATAAAATGTCTTCACAGATGAGCTTTATGGGTGGAGCAGGGTTTTTTGAACATTATTGTTTAGTTTTTACTATAATTATGAAATAAGTTAGCTAAAATACAACTCACAGAAATAGTTGCTGTGCGTATTGGATTTGCAGTTTAGAAAGGTTGAGCAACAAGGGAACATTGGCAATTCTTGTATCCCTATGCATGATGTCACAAAGGAAGAGATAAGGAAGGAAGCAAGGTTAAGAACCAGAATGTGGCAAAATGGGTAGGATTTTGTGTGTTGTTTTTTTTCTTCATAAAACTATACAAAATTAAGCATTCAAAAACTACTGCTAAATATTTATTTTTAAAAAAAATCTATAAAATGCATAAATTTTGTGTTGATGCCTGGAGCATTCTTTCAATGTATCATAGAACAGACAGAAAATAGTAACCATTTTTTGTATATATATATATTTACTAGTGTCATTGTATGAGACACAGAGATGATAGAGGTTTTCACACCGATGCTTTCTTTTTTAAGCTTAAAAGATTGGAAGTAACATTCTTACAGTTCCCCAGCTAAGCTGACAATTATGGTGATTGAAAGCCAAACTAATTTGGGGGTCCTTCTGATCAGACAGGATTCAGTTTGAAAGAACTACACAACTTCAACATTCTAGTTGACCTATGACCTCAAATCACCATCAGGGGCTACAGGATCTGGCAGCAAATTCCTCTGCAATTCATGACCTAAAACACTGAAGGGGTTAAAGGTGCAGTACAACATTGCTACCGAGAAAGGAAGAGTGATCTGTTATATCTCAGTTATTTCTTTTGAAGCAGAAAATATGTTGCACACCCCTACACACTATATTGATGTAAAGTGCTTGTATTGAGGATTTAGTTAATTGTCATTTTTGTAACTTGGTGGTGTGATTCAAAGCTACGAGCCTTTTAGGACACACAACTGGCTAATACATTAAAAGTAACTGTCGTGATCTCCAAAACAGTGGGAAAATCCACAGGTGAAACATTAATGGCCAGATGCCTTAATAAAAATTTCAGTATATAGAGAAGATCAAGGTAAGACAAGTAAATAGACTGGTTAAGAAAATCCCTCCTATAACGAAGGATGCTTACAGGAGAGAATTAATATAAATAAAGCCGTGTAATGTTCATTTTCTATAATGTGATATTCTGATCACTTTATCATTATTATTAATTGTATTTATAAAGCACCAACAAATTCCGCAGAGCTGTACAATGGTATTTTTTATACATTCAGTTTGAAAATACATTTACTTCCATATCAACCAGGGTTTTTGTCAAGATTTTCTATGCCTTAGCTCCTGATAATTGCTGAACTATTGGCATGTTTCTTAATTACATGTTTAATTTTATTTGTAGGTATAAACGGAAAAGTTGCTGTAACTATGCATTGCAGGCTTGCTCATATAACCTGCATTATCCGCATTAAAGAAAATATGACAGAAGCCTTTTCACTGCAAGTTCAAATTGCATTTTTCGTTTTTATTTATTAATTGATACTCATTTTTGGGAGAAGCTGAAGACAAAGTGAGCATATGGGCCAAAATATCAGAAAACTGCTCATTTCACGTTTTCAGCAGACATTACTTAAGACGTACAAACAGTTTATTGAGACTTGACAGCTATTGGCACATTTTGTTGTGGTTAATTTAATTGATTTGTTTAATGAACAGTAGGTTTTCAACTGCTAGCTTTATATATTGTTTTGCTATTTGAGCTAAAACACCATATTGTTTCTACATTTCATGGCTGAGAAGAGGGAATTTCAGCAAATCAAACTTTCGTAGTTAAGAGACAAATTCCCAAACCACTGGTAGTGAATAAAAACACTGAACACGTTTAAGGACATGTCGATGGACCACATCATGATCATCACAAAATCTAAATGCATAGAAACCAGGCACTGTACTCACTAAATTGGCCAGGAAATAATTAAACAGGGACATTGAGGTCATTACCACAGACAGAAATGTCACTGATGACTAATTTCATGGTGAAAAAATATAAAAATATATATTTGCAAGTTTTCTCAGGAAATATATATCTTTTTAGTCATACTTCAGATTACTTTGTAATGTAACATATTTGTTTTCCAGGCAGCCAGAGGTGAGTCTGTGTTAATGGGAGAGTGGGATGGGCACATACATGTTAGACAGGAATGTAGAACATGTGTGCCGAGCAGAACATCTGAGTGTGGGGGGTGGAGAAGGTGTACATGTTAGATCCATCCACACACTGGCGCCTCTCTGCCTGGGAATTTGGAGATTTTCTGTCCTTACTTATGAACCATGACATCTGTGCATTCCATGGGCTCTGACCCCAAGGATCAGAGGTCACTCAGAGGTCAAGCAGCTTCCTCTTTCACCACCAATAGAGACCTTGACTAGAGGTAAATTATGCTGCAGTTTAAGGAAATAATTTGAAACACTCTTGTAATTATAATAGATTTTGCTGTTTACATTTTAATCTTAAAACCTTTGGCCCTTTTCCCCCTTCTGACTAAAACTTAACAAGAACAATCCAGGTACTAGCGAATTCTTCTCACGGAGGTCATGCTTCCTTCTGTCCCCTATATGTCTACGTGTGTTTGGCTATGTGAATGGGATACAGAGAAAAAAACCTTTATCTCTAGGGTATAGCTGACAGTGACTTTTCCTGGATACTTCCCAGAATGCATTCCTGTCCCTTCTAATGAGGCTGCATTAGAGGAATCAGCAATAGGCAACCACTTGCCTGGTGACTACAAGTGAACTACAGTGCTTACTATGTATTGTGCCTTGTACTTGCCAATAAATCGTTTTTTGTGTGCCTGCATACGGTCGTACACTTGCCAAGTTGCTGCCCTGTGATACTGCAATCTGTATATTACTAAACTTATGTTGCATATTCCCATGCTTCCAACATGCTCAACTTTTTCAATTCTTGCACGTACTTTAATAATGTATATATATATATCACAGAGGCCTGTTATTTGGTACCCCGTGGGTGGGAATAAATTTTACCTTTCTGCTCCTCCACCTTGCCGCACACTTCTCCGTGCTAAACTCAATCCATTCCCAATCAAAAGATAAAATTAGTCTCTGGACACCCTTTTGCATGTAAAACCTGTTTAAATTTAAATGTTAATAAAAAACGCAATAATTGAGAAGCAAAATGTAAATTAGCAAAATGGCATAGTTCTAATGTGATAGGAGGTCATAAATTCCATATTTGATTAGGGTACAACATTGAAACTGAAGTCTATAGTGACAGTCTATGAACCAAAGTCATATGCAGGTACAACTCCTAGACTCTTGGCTCAATGTAATAGTCTTTGTTCTACCCTCAATGGAGAAGTAGTGTTTGTTTGACTAGTAGAATGGAGACTGGCTTTCTTTGGACACAGATTTGTTGGTGGACATGCAAATAGTGCACACTGATGCCATGAGACCGACAAAATTCCAGCAAAAAAAAGTTTTGTTCCCAGCTAACCTCATTGGGTCTTTTAATAAGTGAACCTGGCTAAAGGTGTAGCTGCCTTTGCTGAAAAAAGCACATGACAATTGTAAAAGTAGGTACAGGTAGTGCTTAGACTGCCACCATTAAATGGAGTGGTATCGGTATCTCACCAGTACCAGTTCAATATTATCTACATGTTGGCCTTTAAAAATGTAATTGCTCCCAACCACAGATTATTCATAGGCCTAAATCCCACTCAGATAATTAAAAAAAGAAAATACCTTAAATAACACAAGACAGCTCCCCAGACTGCTCGATGGGAACCAACTATATTAAGTAGGCGCAAGGTACATAGTCAAATGTCAGGATTTAGGAACATGCACAACTCATCTGCTCCTGCATTTTCATTGGGGTTCCATGTAATCCACCTAAAGGTTCTCTTGATGATGATGACTGTTTGAGGGACAAAGAAGAGGCATACTACACTATATATATATATATATATATATAAACAGATTTTATATATATACTGATGTTTGTATGAAGGGGATATCTCTATCTATCTATCTCTGTTTCTATGTGTGCACACCTGCCTGCATACAGAATGTCTGATTGTGTCTGTACATGTATCATCACAGTGTTTATGTTTCACAGACCAAAATCTGGTAAATGAATGGGACAGACAAATTGATAGAGTTGTGTAACTGTGAGGAGATGGGATAGGTGTGGACTAAGGAGGGTGCACATGGTACAGTTCACAAACGCACTTCAAGCACTCAGACATTTAAAACATTTAATTAAAAACATTTTAGCTTTTTTTTAGTTTGCCCAATTTTTCGGATTATATTTTCTAACCAGTAAGATATGAGTGAATTATTTTTTTAATTTCAGACCTATAGAAATGGACCAATCAGATAGAAGTTGGAAATTTACAAACCAATAAGAATACATATAACAATATCAAGAAAGTAATATTGAAATAAAAATTGTATATCTTCTTCATACTGGTTAAGTAATAGCAAAGTAAGTGGATGGATGGCTAGCTGGAAATCACGCCAAATGTCGTAAAGAAATACCTGGGTTGTCAAAGTAAGGTATTACTGACCTAAGTAAAGGAAACAAAATGCTGTTAAAATACAATTATTTATGTGTATGGGTAGGCCATGTAAAAAAATAAAAGCAAACTAAGCTTGCAATTATTGAACAGAAAATAAAAAACTACAAATTAAGAACATATAAAAAATATAAACAAGAAAGGAGTTAACTTGCTAAAGTTAGAACAATTTCAACAGAACAGCAATATATAATATTACCAATAAACATCAATTCTTGTCCAATTCTGCTTTGAGACTTGTAGAGAATGCAGTGGCTATAATAATCCAGACATTTAGCCCTGTAGTACTAGATAATTGGGATTCCAACCACAGCAAAGGGCATTAGGCTTCCACCTCTTTCCCAGGACAGCACCCAGAGCGTGTTTGAATTACTTATCGGGTTAGGTACACAGATCTGTTTGTACCTTGAACCTGTTTTTGCTCTTTATCTTTTTTTGCAATGACCCTTCGGCACTTTGTTTCTAGAGAAGAAGGCAGACCATTAAAAAGGACACAGATCTTGCAGCGTACTAATGTCCCCTTAAGGGACAACAACTGTGTACCATTTCTGGTTCCGTGGCAAAGCCTGTTCTGGCAGGCTGATATTTAACTCTTTGAGTAAAAGATTGTGTGCTAAGCAAGAGTTATTGGAAACAAAACTATACATAAGTGAGCGTGTTTAACAATATCAAATATCCCCATCGTAACATTTAAATCTAATGTTTTATTCTTATTTACAACAATAATAACCATATCTTTTGATGAAATTCAGTTACTTGTTTGATAAGTCTACTGTCAGTCAAACGTGTGAATAGGGGACCAGGCTAAACATGGTTGTTCACTAAAGTTGGAATCCAAAGCAAATTTAAAAGCTTAGGCTAAAATAGCCATTTTAAATCAGTTGACTTGCAGGATTATTCACTAAGGTCCGAATTGTAGACAATTGAAATTCAAATAGCAATTCAATAGCCAAGCTTTGACTGTAGCTGAGTTGGAGAATTGACCCAAATCAACACTTATAACCTATATTTTGCTATTTCGATTTCAATTCCCTGAATTTGGAGTTTAGTTAATTACATCCAACTATTTTGGCATGCAATTTAAATTCACTTTGAATTATCGATAATTAATAGTTAGTAGTTCTGATGTGTTGCATTATTTAAATGCTAAGAAAAAAAATCCTGTATTATTATAATAATATAGAAGAAAAATGCCTTGATTCAGTAAATAAATACATAATAACACTGCAAATGTGAGATTTCATACTCCCAGATAGGCCCAAGCCTTATGGCTTGACTGGTGCATGCAGATCTGTTTTTAACTATGTATTTACTATCCACTGACTTCAGGTGAACACATCGGTTTGTACTCCACAAGTAACACCAAGCCTCACTAGCAAGCCAGTAACCAACTTCATGCTGATGAGCTGTATTAAAGGAACACTATAGGGTCAGGAAACACAAACATGTATTCCTGACCCGATGTTATTATTATTATTCCATAGCGCTTTACAATATTATGAGAGGGGGGGATTTAACTATAAATAGGACAATTACAAGAAAACTTACTAGAATGATAGGTTGAAGAGGACCCTGCTCAAATGAGCTTACAGTCTATAGGAGGTGGGGTATAAAACACATTAGGACAGGAAATAGCAATCAAATAAAGTGGGAGTGAAGCAGAGCTGGAGGAGAGAATAGAGTGTTGCCCTTTAGGAGAGAGCAAGAGACAGGTATGTAAGGTAGAGGTTACTGTGGGAGGCCATAAGCTTTCCTAAAGAGATGGGTTTTAAGGCACTTAAACGATTGAAGACTAGAGTCCTGCAAGCGTGAGTTGGCCATACGGGTGCGAGCAGAGGACAGGAGAAGGTCACGGGCAGAGCGTAGAGACCGAGAAGGGGCATACCTATGGATCTGTGAAGAGATATAAGAGGGGCTGGAGTTGATCAGTGCTTTATAGGTATGGGTTAACACTTTGGAAAATTGTCACAAAAGGATCAACACTAAATACGGCCACAGAAAATATAATATATTTTAAAAGGCAGCACACCTACAAACGGAAAGGGATTCCCTCTTAATACCCCACAAAATGCAATGGAAAGGAAGAAAAGGAAAGAAGGTTGCGCCTTAATAAAATGGAATACACCAAAATAAAAATAACAGAAATATTATAAACAATAAAACAAGTGTGGTCCAAATAAAATGGTGTATAAAAGGTAGGTAAAAAGTCTTGAAGGGAACAGCCGACTGGATAAAATCAGGGATTCTTGGAGGCGGAGTGCTTGTAATTCCAGAAGTGCTTATATAGTATAGGACATATTTTAACAATCTATATAGAGTCACTTTTACTCACATTTACCAGAGTTATACCCAGCTCCTTTCCATGGGTTATCACTTTGAATTAACTCCTATAGGATACAGGAAGCCAATGTAAGGACTGACAGAGGGGTGAGGTGTGAGAGGACCGACTAGAGAGAAAAATCAGTCTGGCTGCAGCATTCCTTACAGACTGTAGCGGGGCAATACGGCTTTTGGGAAGACCAGTTAGGAGAGGGTTACAATAATCCATGCGGGTAATTACTAGAGCATGGACAAGCTCCTTGTTAGCATCTTGCGTAAGAAAGGGGCAGATGCAGGCTATGTTTTTGATAGAATCTACAGGATTTGACAACATACTGGATGTGAGGCTCAAAGATGAGGCCAGAATCAAGTATGATGCCAAGATAGTGTTAAAACCACCATTTACCTTGGTCCCCTACTGTTCTCCATCTATACTGCCTCCCTTGGTAAACGCATTAGCTCCTTTGGCTTCCAATATCATTTCTATGCAGATGACACACAAATCTACCTGTCCTCTCCTGATCTCTCCCCGTCTCTCTTGACTAGTGTCTCTGACTGCCTCTCTGCTGTTTCTAACTGGATGGCTGCCCACTTTCTTAAACTAAACTTGACCAAAACCGAAATTCTGGTCTTTCCTCCCTCAAGTGTTGGTACTCTTGTGTCTGTCTCCCTCCAAGTCAACGGTGCTACCATCAGCTCCACCACGCAGGCCCGCTTCCTAGGTGTTCTCTTTGACTCCGACCTCTCCTTCAAGCCTCATGTTCAATCTATCGCCAAATCCTGTCATTTCCATCTAAAAAACATTGCGCACATCTGCACTAGCGCCGTTACAGTCCATAATGAATGTGGCGACAAGGCTCATCTTCCTGTCCGTCCGCACCTCCCATGCCTCACCCTTCTGTCAATCCCTACATTGGCTTCCTATAAAATATAGAGCTCAATTTAAAATTCTGGTTCTTGCTTTCAAATCTCTACATAATGCTGCTCCCACCTATCTATCCTCCCTTATACACAAGTATGTCCCGTCTAGGCCCTTACGATCTGCTGAAGACTTGCGTCTATCTTCTGTCCGTACTCCCACCTCTGATGCTCGCCTTCAAGATTTCTCGAGGGCTGCACCGTTCCTGTGGAACTCGCTTCCCTCCTCCATTAGATGCTCACCCAGTCTCCACTCCTTCAAAAAATCGTTAAAAACCCAATTCTTCATAAAAGCGTATCAATTAAACTGTTAATAGCTTCTGACTGATTCCTCTTCTGCAACTGTCATTAGTCTAATACTATCCTTATCCTATCGTCCACCCATTGTAAAGCGCTGCGGAATTTGACGGTACGCTATAAATATCATAATAATAATTTACGTGGCTTGTCCCCTGTTAACCCCCTTAAAAGGTAAAAAATCTAACCTTATTACCAGCGTTGCCCTTGAAAACCCTTCACTGCCCCCTGCTTCCTAATACGCCTCCTTGCTGACATCAGTGTGACAGAACTCCCTGTCCCTGGATTTTATGGCTCTTTTGTTCCTGTTCGCCTGTTTGTTCGGGGAAATACATCTCCTATCTATTTCCTCTTTGCCCTGTTCGACAACCGACCAATCTACCAAACGATCGACCACCCAGGTGCGAAATGTGCCACTTGTTGACCCCATTAACCTTACTAACACCTCTGAAAACCACAAGCACCTCAACATTCTAAGCGGTCGTCTGGGTGGTCATCGTTTGTATGTGCAAACACGCCAGCGGTGTTTGGTCGTCAAGTGTATGGAACTAAGATCGGCTACTCGATGGCGTGAACACCACTAGGACTTCCATACGCCAATATGTTCGGCACTATTCATCTGAACAAAGCGGCATTCAGTAAAAACATTAGTCGAACGACAAATACTCTGGAAATGTATTCATAAACTCTGATTTGTATGTGAAACTGAGTTTGATATTCCCAAAATAGACCGGACAGCCTGATTTCGTGGAACTATTATGGGCAGGCGCCTCGTGTGCGGTTGGTCAAAACTATACCCCGGTGTCGTTTTGGCTACATTCATGGAATCTGTGTGATTGTGAAATATTTTGGGTGCTCAGACCCAGGCTATCCGGGATATAATATTTTTAGGGATATCTTATTGGTAAAACTATGGTTTTTTGTATTTTTATTATGTTTGTCCTGGACCTGACATAAAAGGCCAGCTGTGGCTCCCATTAAACCAGTTCCAGTTTTACCCTCAATACAGAGCTTAGTCTCGTGCTTGCAGGGAATCGCGATAATGGCTATTTCACTATGTTTTAGGATTATCGCTTCCAGGATTATTGCCGCTATACTCGGATTGGGGGAAAAAGAACATCATTTGCGGCGAAACCCCACTTCTCGTCGGGGTGTCCGCCACAATCAGAATTTATGAAAGCATTAGATTGGCTGTAATTGGTAAGGAGGCGGGATGGGGGCAGGCCCAAATGCCAGCTTGGCCAATCAGCACCTCCTCAGAGAGTTGCTATGAGGAAAATTCAGCGTCTTCATGCATCTCTACGAGGAGGTGCTCATTGACCAAGCTGACGTTTGGCCCTGCACCCATCCCGCCTTATTGCCAACGGCTGAATGGCTGCCCCAGGAAGCATCTCCAGTGGCCACTGGAGGTGTCCCTAGGGGGCAATGTAAACTTACCTTTTCTCTGAAAAGGCAGTGTTTGCATGAAAATCCCTGCAAGGAATGACTATACTCACCAGAGCAATTACATTAGGCTGTAGTTGTTCTGGTTACTATAGTGTCCCTCTAACAACAAAAGAGCTGTCCATGAGTGGTTATCTGGCTTTGCACCTCTCCTGAGTTTAGTTTCAAAACTGTTGTATACAGAAGACATATACTCCAAGGAATCTATATATAAATAGGAATAGATGAGACAAAAAGGTGGTCGTTTGTTGAAGTAATTTGCATATGCCCACCCAGAATCCCTTGCAGTCATAACAGCACTGCAAATGTGAGATTACTATGGGAAACACAAGTATTATGGCTTGTCACTGACTTACCTACACCAGTTGCCCGTGTCGTGCGTGCGGCCTGAACAGGGAATACTTACCATTCGACTTGGGAAACAGCTCCCTCTGATGGATTGTGCCAGTTGAAATCCTCTTCCCTGTATTATATAAGATGCTGCCTGTTTGAATGGTGCACCTTTTATAAATTCAAATGTTATGATGTCACGCACGCCCTTAAAGTGACCACATCATTTAGGCGAACCCATTATCAATAATTTTGGAGTCGCAGAGATGACGTGGACCAATCAGAAACATTGTTAGCCTATATAAAGTTAATTTGGACCCTTGTTCATTGCCCATTGTTATTTCTGCCGTTATACATGTTAGTTCTCATAGCAACGCCCTCTTGTGATATTTCGATTTTGACCGTGACTTTTATTTGACTTCATGTATTTCTGGTATCCTTACCTGGCCAGTGTCTGACTTTGAGTATTTCTGTTATTCTTACCCGGCTTATTACTCTTTTTATCTATATTTCTATATCCCTGACCTTGGCTATTCCTGACCCTGTCTTTATATTTATTAACGTTAAGTCCGGCCACTCTTAGGCCCGGTAATAAGTATGTATAGATCTCTGTTTGTGGGATTTGCCATTCCTGTAAGTTGGGGTATGATCCCTTGACTGGTGTGTGCAGATCTGTGTTTAACAATGTATTTACTGTCCGCTTTATTCCAGTAAAGTAGACATACGAGCAGGACTTACACAGGGTGTATGATGATCATCACTAACGTGTTTTCGTTTCTCACTGACACTTCATCAAAAAAGATTGAGGAACAGCGCACACACAAACTCTGCCCTCTTCCTATCACCTATCTTAGCAAAGAAATATGGATATTCAGTTCCCCCAAATTGCCATATCATGTTTAGCCCACCACAGTATCCCAATAACGGTGGGTCCTATGCTAATTTTAACATTGGATATTTACATGCTAACTTGCAATACTTAAAGCTTCAATTGCTTCCAGAGACTCTACTCAATTTATGCTTTCCTGTGGTCTCCTCCTTGAAATGTCACCTGATGAAATGTCACACCAGTTGTACCTAAAGCTGAGTTGATGACGTTTCCAGATCTGCTTCTTTTTTCTCAGTTTTTCCACTCAGATTTACGTTTGCAAAAAACTTAGAGTATACTGTATAACCCTGTGAATGTACAGGATTCCACGCAGCCGCAGGTGCCATAAATTTTAAATCATTTTGTGTGTTAGGACAAGTTATTTGTCATGACGCATAAGTAGATTGGGCTATCACTTTAGTTCCTTGGCAAGTAGATTTTTATTTTTTTTTAAGTTCCACACACCTGTTCTGTGAGCAATGTGTATCTTTAGGTGTGACTGACAGTCAGGGCCAGATTAAGAGCCCAGTGGGCCTGGTGCTGACAATTATGATGGGGCCTAATTACAGAATCTTATCGACCAAAAACACTAAAACAATCATACCTCTCAAGCATAATCTATCTGATGGAGATGGTGTTGGACGGAAATTCAAAGGATGCAGCTATAAGAAAATCCATACTCTATGCTAATCTCCCTCTAATTTATGCTTTCATCTTTCAAGTAAATCCATACCCCGTAACTAGCAGTGTCTAGTGAAGCAGGAAGTCAATGGGCGGGGTAAAAGGGTGGGCCACCCTACCCAAATCACATTACCAGAACTGCCAAAAGGGGCAACATGCCCAAAAAGGGGGCATGTCTGTCCAAAGAATTGGAAGGCCAGCCTGGTATCAGTGTCCCTATATATCACAGTGTCAGTGTCCCCATGTCTCCCAGTGTCTGTGTCCCCATTTCTCTCAGTGTCTCCATGTCTCAGTGTGTCCTGTGTCACTAGGATACTAGGGGACACTGAGAGACATGGGGGCACTTGTGGATACAGACATGGGGACAATGGGAGACATGGGGACACTGAGAGAAATGGGTTCACAGACACTAGGGACACAGACACTGGGACAAATGGGGACACAGACATTTGGTGAAACTTAGACACTAGGGACACTGAGAGACATGGGAACACAGACACTGGGAGACTAGGGGACACTGCGAAACATGGGGACACAGACACTAGGGACTGGCTGGGAGGCATGGGGACACAGACACGTGGGGACACTGGGAGACATGAGAGCACTTGTGCACATAGACATGTGGACACTGGAAGACATGGGGATACAGCCACTGGGAGACATGGGGACATTGAGACACTAGGGACACTGGTTGAGAGACATAGGGACACTAGGAGACATGGGGACACAGACACTGGCTGGGAGACATGTGGACACTGTGAGACATGGGAATACAGACATGTGGGGGCACTCTGAGACATGGGGACACTTAGAGACTAGGGGACACTGGGAGACATGGGGACACAGACACTAGGGACTGGCTGGGAGGCATGGGGACACAGACACTTGGAGACATGGGAGCACTTGTGGACATAGACATGGGGACACGGGGAGACATGGGGACACAGACACTGGGAGACTAGGGGACACTATGTCCCTAGTGTTTCTGTTTCCCAATGTGTCTCCCTATGTCTCACAGCATCCACTATGTCTCACAGCATGTCTTCTAGTGTCTCAGTGTCCCCAGGTCTCCCTGCTGCCTTTCCCCCATCCCTCACTTCCCTGAGCTGTAGTCTGTCTCTGCATGCTAGGAGCTGCTATCTGGACTCTCTGTGCTGTTTTTCTGCTCCCCCGCGGATCAGTGAGTAGAGAGAGGCAGGTAGACAGGGCCGGTGCAAGGATTTTTGCCGCCCTAGGCAAAAGAAAGATTTGCCGCTCCCCCCCCCGGAACATCGCAATGCCCCACCCATATGAACTAATGCCAGTGCTGCACACAGTGTGTGTTTATATTAAAAAGCATGCAGGGACAAACTATAGACACCAGAACAACTTTATTAAGCTGCAGTGGTTCTGGGGACTATAGTGTCCATTTAATGCGAGGTAAATTAGAGATTAGTGTCACTAATAATATACTAGATTGTCTACTTACAATCAGATGAGGATGGTGATGGGCTCTGGCTGCAGTCTGGCTCCACTGGTCTGGTGTAGAACAGGATCTCTGGAGGCTGTTTGTAACTGTGGTCACAAAATTCAATGTTCTGGGAGAATGGGAAGCAGCTCCATTTTTGGGGGCCTCTTACATAGCTCAAGGTCTGGGCCCCAGGGCCTGACGGTGAGTATGCCCATAAAGCCCACCCATAAGGCCACCTACATGTTCCACCCATGAACTCACAGGGAGTAGAGTGTGTAGGGGATGTGTTATGTGTTACTGTAGAGGATCTAATGTGTGTGCTTACGGAATGTAGTGTATAGGGATACCAGTTTGTGTAGGTGATGCAGTGTTGTTTGTGTAAGGGATAGAAAGCAGTGAGTGTTTGTGTATAAGGGATGTATTGTGTGTTTCTTGTTGTGTGTAAGGGATGCATTGTGTGAATCTGTGTTTGTATGCATAAGGGATACAAAGTGTGTTTCT
>OW240916.1:201012242-201358897 GCA_933207985.1 Pelobates cultripes | reverse complement strand
GTGTGTGTATAGGGGGCAGTGTATGTGTATGGGGGCAGTGTGTGTGTATGGGGGCAGTGTGTGTCTATGGGGGCAATGTGTGTCTATGGGGGGCAATGTGTGTGTATGGGGGCAATGGGTGTGTATTGGGGCAATGTGTGTGTATGGGGGGCAGTGTGTGTGTATGGGGCAATGGGTGTGTATGGGGGCAATGGGTGTGTATGGGGGCAATGTGTGTTTATGGGGGGCAATGTGTGTGTATGGGGCAGTATGGGGGGCAGTGTGTGTGTATGGGGGCAATGTGTGTCTATGGGTGGCAATGTGTGTGTATGGGGGCAATGGGTGTGTATGGGGGCAATGTGTGTGTGTGTGTGTAGAGTGTGTGAACACCCCCCCAGCCTACCTGTCACTGGAGGATGTTGCTGGGGGTCAGGCAGCCATCTTCTGCAGCAGCATGGGCTGCTGCATTACGGCGGGGGCGGGGCTTATCGGCAGGAGGCGGGGCTTCGTTTGGGGGCGGGGCCTTGCCGGGGAGCCAATCAGTGCTCCCTCCAGCCACAGACAGCCCCCAGCACCTCAGCACTGCATTCCCTCGGGCTGTAACAGGCTGTTACAGTCCGAGGGAAGCCCATGGCCAGCAAGTTGCTGGCATTTGGGGGGGCCCAATGGGGGGCACAGCATGATGTAGGGGGGGCCATGGCCCCCTCTGGCCCCCCCCTAGCGACGCCACTGCCTGTGGTCTCCTCCTTGAAATGTCACCTGATGAAATGTCACACCAGTTGTACCTAAAGCTGAGTTGATGACGTTTCCAGATCTGCTTCTTTTTTCTCAGTTTTTCCACTCAGATTTACGTTTGCAAAAAACTTAGAGTATACTGTATAACCCTGTGAATGTACAGGATTCCACGCAGCCGCAGGTGCCATAAATTTTAAATCATTTTGTGTGTTAGGACAAGTTATTTGTCATGACGCATAAGTAGATTGGGCTATCACTTTAGTTCCTTGGCAAGTAGATTTTTATTTTTTTTTAAGTTCCACACACCTGTTCTGTGAGCAATGTGTATCTTTAGGTGTGACTGACAGTCAGGGCCAGATTAAGAGCCCAGTGGGCCTGGTGCTGACAATTATGATGGGGCCTAATTACAGAATCTTATCGACCAAAAACACTAAAACAATCATACCTCTCAAGCATAATCTATCTGATGGAGATGGTGTTGGACGGAAATTCAAAGGATGCAGCTATAAGAAAATCCATACTCTATGCTAATCTCCCTCTAATTTATGCTTTCATCTTTCAAGTAAATCCATACCCCGTAACTAGCAGTGTCTAGTGAAGCAGGAAGTCAATGGGCGGGGTAAAAGGGTGGGCCACCCTACCCAAATCACATTACCAGAACTGCCAAAAGGGGCAACATGCCCAAAAAGGGGGCATGTCTGTCCAAAGAATTGGAAGGCCAGCCTGGTATCAGTGTCCCTATATATCACAGTGTCAGTGTCCCCATGTCTCCCAGTGTCTGTGTCCCCATTTCTCTCAGTGTCTCCATGTCTCAGTGTGTCCTGTGTCACTAGGATACTAGGGGACACTGAGAGACATGGGGGCACTTGTGGATACAGACATGGGGACAATGGGAGACATGGGGACACTGAGAGAAATGGGTTCACAGACACTAGGGACACAGACACTGGGACAAATGGGGACACAGACATTTGGTGAAACTTAGACACTAGGGACACTGAGAGACATGGGAACACAGACACTGGGAGACTAGGGGACACTGCGAAACATGGGGACACAGACACTAGGGACTGGCTGGGAGGCATGGGGACACAGACACGTGGGGACACTGGGAGACATGAGAGCACTTGTGCACATAGACATGTGGACACTGGAAGACATGGGGATACAGCCACTGGGAGACATGGGGACATTGAGACACTAGGGACACTGGTTGAGAGACATAGGGACACTAGGAGACATGGGGACACAGACACTGGCTGGGAGACATGTGGACACTGTGAGACATGGGAATACAGACATGTGGGGGCACTCTGAGACATGGGGACACTTAGAGACTAGGGGACACTGGGAGACATGGGGACACAGACACTAGGGACTGGCTGGGAGGCATGGGGACACAGACACTTGGAGACATGGGAGCACTTGTGGACATAGACATGGGGACACGGGGAGACATGGGGACACAGACACTGGGAGACTAGGGGACACTATGTCCCTAGTGTTTCTGTTTCCCAATGTGTCTCCCTATGTCTCACAGCATCCACTATGTCTCACAGCATGTCTTCTAGTGTCTCAGTGTCCCCAGGTCTCCCTGCTGCCTTTCCCCCATCCCTCACTTCCCTGAGCTGTAGTCTGTCTCTGCATGCTAGGAGCTGCTATCTGGACTCTCTGTGCTGTTTTTCTGCTCCCCCGCGGATCAGTGAGTAGAGAGAGGCAGGTAGATGCTGTAACTTCCTATCCCTGCATCTCTATACACAGTGACCCCTACTGGCCGGTGCTGGTATTGCAGAGTAATCTCCATTTATACTGCGAAAAATATCTGCATTTATATTGGCGGTATTACTGCAATACCGTTATGGCCAGGCAGCCTCAAATACTGGCCGTGCCTTAAAATACCAGTCAGGTGGCAAACCTAAGAGTAGTGTGTGTAAAATAAAAAAAGTTTATTTTTTAATGGGCCTATTCCGTGGGCCTGGGCCTAGGCCTGGAGCTGCAGCTCCATCAGCCCCTATGTTAATCCGGCCCTGCTGACAGTGAGTATTAGGGTGTATGTGTGAATCCATAAGATTGAATGTATTTTTGTATGTGTGTATCCTGTGAGTGTGTCAAGAATGCATGACACTACATGAATGTATGTTGGACTCTTTTAGGAAGTGTACATAGTTTATATATATAATTTTTCTTTTATGTCTTACTCTTCCCTTTACAGGTACAAAACTGTATATGTCATATTCAAACAGTTGGAGGGCTCTGGACCCCTCTGGGTAACATAGGTAAAGCCTTAGTATATTCAGGGACTCCTCACCTTCTTATCCAGAGGAGATCCTGTTTGGCTGCTTACATCCCTGGGAGTCGAATGGAAATACCTATAGATTACTTCATTAATGGAGGAGTGCATTCCTACTTTTGCTTGATTTGCAGTACTCCTCTTTGTCAGTAAGTTCTATTACCATTTTGTTTTTGTATGGTGCTTACTTTTTTTTTTTTTACTTTAAAATGACAAAGGATTGAACATCCTCATAAACACCAGCTTGCCTTACATGTGGCATTCTTCAAATAACCAAAAAATTTTATTTTGTATATTAAAGTTTTATTGGTACATCATGTGCAGATCATGGTCTTTGTATAAAGTTTAACATACCTCACGTCGCACAGGATCAAGAGTCCAAAAAAAAAGAAAGAAAGAATTGTAGGGACACAGGAACACATGAACATTAGAAATGTCCTGGTATCGGACATATATCTGTATTTGAAATATGGAATGTTAGTGTTTCCACATTAGAAGCACAGACGTATGGTTTTCCTGTGCAGCAAATCATGGGGGAGTAACGGGTCAATGCTACCATCAAGAAGAATGGGTTCTGGAGGGGGGAAGTGAGTGGTAGACTAAAACAAGCCAAAAGGTGCATGGGCTGGGGAAGGGGGCGATAGGAAAGTGGGGTGGGGATAGGGAAGGGTGGGTCGGTACCATTGGTTGTTACTGTGTTCATAGCACGTGAGAGCAATATCAGGCTCTATGTGAGGGCTGAGACTTCAAATAATAAGGGTATGTCCCCATGGGCATCCACAGGAATTTTTCCAGGGAGGGGCATAATTGTAATGACATCCATGCTTCGTCCCTTTTTGACAGTGTCATGAAAGGGAAGGGGCATAGTCATAAGCCAGGGTGCATAGCGTTTTCACAACTATGGTGTCAGGAATACATGTTTGTATTCCTGACAGTGTACTGTTCCTTTAAGCAAATTAAAGGAACATTCTGGTCACCATAATAACTTCATCTAAATGAAAATGCTATGATGCCAGGAAGCCCCTAGGTGCTCTCTTTCCTTTAAGGGGTTAAGCTGTTCTCAAATGGTTTAACCCCAAAGGCTTCCTCCAGCTCCAGATCTCCATGTCGCTCAGTGGTATTCATCTTCTGAAACGAAGTGTCAGGAAGTGCAGATTGGCTAGAGTGATCAGTTGACACACACACAGTCTGCTGAATACACACACACATATACTGCATTGAGGGGTGCAGTGTATGTGTGAGGGGTGCAGTCTATGTGTGAGGTGCTGTGTTGTGTGTGGGGGGATAGGAGTGCTGTGTGGTGGGGGGGTAGGAGTGCTGTGTGGTGGGGGGTAGGAGTGTTGTGTGGTGGGGGGGTAGGAGTGCTGTGTGTGGGGGGGTAGGAGTGCTGTATGTGGGGGGTAGGAGTGCTGTGTTGGGGGAGGGCTTGAAGATACATTAAAAACTTTTTTTTTTTAAAGCATATTGATTCAGTATCCCCCCCCCCCTTCTTCTTACCTTTGGTGAAGGAGAGGGGGGATCACAGCCATCCCTGGTGGTCCGGTGGTGGTAAGTATGTATGACAGGAGCCTGCCTCTCTCCTGTCCTCCCGCGCGATGCTGTGTGGAGCGTTGCCATGGTAACGAGCGGCAACGCTTCACACAGCTCGCAGGAGGACAGAAGAGCTGCTTCCTAGAGGCCTCTCCTCTGCTTCCGGTCCTGCCGACCGCAAGCAGGTGCCTACTCTACATTGATGGCGAACCTAAGGCCGCGTGCCCACAGAGAGGGCCACCTGTGCCACAGGTTCGCCATCACTGCTCTAAGCCAATCACTTGTTCCCGGTTCATAAAAATGTTTTACTTTACTGGCCTGTGAGTCTGTGCACAATAATGCTCCAAGTCGCAGTACAGGTACGGACCCAAGCAGGAGAATCGTCGAGGGTGAACCAAAGGTCAGAGGGTGCCAGAAGTCAGGATAAGCGAGGGTAAGCCAAAGTCAGAGGATGCTAGAAGTCAGGATACATGAATAGAAAGCCAAGGTCAGGAGCCAGGAGCAAGCGATCTGGATACACAAAAGCAGGACCAGAGTCAATGAACTAACACTGCCCTCAAGGAGAGGCAGTGTCGTATACCTGGCTAATCAATGATAAGCCACAGGTGAACCATGAGTGACAGGAGCAGTCTCAGGTAAATTCCAACCCCCAGTGCTGTATACAAGGCAAGATTAGACTTCAGGCTATTGCTCGAGCTGCATGGTGGCCCAGAGGAGAAACAGCAGGCCAAGGACTGCAAAGCACCCATGTTCAAATCCCTTATTGGGCACTTCTGGGGCAACCTTGTCTGGATGTTGCTGTGTGAACCGTGACACTCACGTCTTCAAGAAAGCATATCAATTAAACTGTTAGCAGGTTTTTATCCCCCACCCCCATGACTCCTCTCCTGCAACTGTCAAAATTGCCTACCAATCCCTCAGTGAATACTTTTCTATCAACCTACTTCATACCCCTACTTTTACTCTTTGTGTCACTATACCCCATTCCCTCTAGAATGTAAGCTCATTGAGCAGGGCCCTCAACCCCTCTGTTCCTGTTGTCCAACTTGTCTGTTAAATGTTTGTTCGTCCACCCACTGTAAAGCGCTGCGGAATTTGTTAGCGCTATATAAATAATTACATAATAATAATTTATGCAATACACAGTGCTGTTGGAAATCTTGCTTGGTAGGAGGGTCTTCAAAAGGTTATATACCATAAATATAAAGAGACCAGTTAAGGGGGTTATAATCCATATAGCATATCTGGGAATATTTTGTTCGGGTGGTTGTAGAACAGGGAAGTAAGCCCAGCTGAGGTTGTGATCAGGTAACTTCCTATCCCTGCATCTCTATACACAGTGACCCCTACTGGCCGGTGCTGGTATTGCAGAGTAATCTCCATTTATACTGCGAAAAATATCTGCATTTATATTGGCGGTATTACTGCAATACCGTTATGGCCAGGCAGCCTCAAATACTGGCCGTGCCTTAAAATACCAGTCAGGTGGCAAACCTAAGAGTAGTGTGTGTAAAATAAAAAAAGTTTATTTTTTAATGGGCCTATTCCGTGGGCCTGGGCCTAGGCCTGGAGCTGCAGCTCCATCAGCCCCTATGTTAATCCGGCCCTGCTGACAGTGAGTATTAGGGTGTATGTGTGAATCCATAAGATTGAATGTATTTTTGTATGTGTGTATCCTGTGAGTGTGTCAAGAATGCATGACACTACATGAATGTATGTTGGACTCTTTTAGGAAGTGTACATAGTTTATATATATAATTTTTCTTTTATGTCTTACTCTTCCCTTTACAGGTACAAAACTGTATATGTCATATTCAAACAGTTGGAGGGCTCTGGACCCCTCTGGGTAACATAGGTAAAGCCTTAGTATATTCAGGGACTCCTCACCTTCTTATCCAGAGGAGATCCTGTTTGGCTGCTTACATCCCTGGGAGTCGAATGGAAATACCTATAGATTACTTCATTAATGGAGGAGTGCATTCCTACTTTTGCTTGATTTGCAGTACTCCTCTTTGTCAGTAAGTTCTATTACCATTTTGTTTTTGTATGGTGCTTACTTTTTTTTTTTTTACTTTAAAATGACAAAGGATTGAACATCCTCATAAACACCAGCTTGCCTTACATGTGGCATTCTTCAAATAACCAAAAAATTTTATTTTGTATATTAAAGTTTTATTGGTACATCATGTGCAGATCATGGTCTTTGTATAAAGTTTAACATACCTCACGTCGCACAGGATCAAGAGTCCAAAAAAAAAGAAAGAAAGAATTGTAGGGACACAGGAACACATGAACATTAGAAATGTCCTGGTATCGGACATATATCTGTATTTGAAATATGGAATGTTAGTGTTTCCACATTAGAAGCACAGACGTATGGTTTTCCTGTGCAGCAAATCATGGGGGAGTAACGGGTCAATGCTACCATCAAGAAGAATGGGTTCTGGAGGGGGGAAGTGAGTGGTAGACTAAAACAAGCCAAAAGGTGCATGGGCTGGGGAAGGGGGCGATAGGAAAGTGGGGTGGGGATAGGGAAGGGTGGGTCGGTACCATTGGTTGTTACTGTGTTCATAGCACGTGAGAGCAATATCAGGCTCTATGTGAGGGCTGAGACTTCAAATAATAAGGGTATGTCCCCATGGGCATCCACAGGAATTTTTCCAGGGAGGGGCATAATTGTAATGACATCCATGCTTCGTCCCTTTTTGACAGTGTCATGAAAGGGAAGGGGCATAGTCATAAGCCAGGGTGCATAGCGTTTTCACAACTATGGTGTCAGGAATACATGTTTGTATTCCTGACAGTGTACTGTTCCTTTAAGCAAATTAAAGGAACATTCTGGTCACCATAATAACTTCATCTAAATGAAAATGCTATGATGCCAGGAAGCCCCTAGGTGCTCTCTTTCCTTTAAGGGGTTAAGCTGTTCTCAAATGGTTTAACCCCAAAGGCTTCCTCCAGCTCCAGATCTCCATGTCGCTCAGTGGTATTCATCTTCTGAAACGAAGTGTCAGGAAGTGCAGATTGGCTAGAGTGATCAGTTGACACACACACAGTCTGCTGAATACACACACACATATACTGCATTGAGGGGTGCAGTGTATGTGTGAGGGGTGCAGTCTATGTGTGAGGTGCTGTGTTGTGTGTGGGGGGATAGGAGTGCTGTGTGGTGGGGGGGTAGGAGTGCTGTGTGGTGGGGGGTAGGAGTGTTGTGTGGTGGGGGGGTAGGAGTGCTGTGTGTGGGGGGGTAGGAGTGCTGTATGTGGGGGGTAGGAGTGCTGTGTTGGGGGAGGGCTTGAAGATACATTAAAAACTTTTTTTTTTTAAAGCATATTGATTCAGTATCCCCCCCCCCCCCTTCTTCTTACCTTTGGTGAAGGAGAGGGGGGATCACAGCCATCCCTGGTGGTCCGGTGGTGGTAAGTATGTAGGACAGGAGCCTGCCTCTCTCCTGTCCTCCCGCGCGATGCTGTGTGGAGCGTTGCCATGGTAACGAGCGGCAACGCTTCACACAGCTCGCAGGAGGACAGAAGAGCTGCTTCCTAGAGGCCTCTCCTCTGCTTCCGGTCCTGCCGACCGCAAGCAGGTGCCTACTCTACATTGATGGCGAACCTAAGGCCGCGTGCCCACAGAGAGGGCCACCTGTGCCACAGGTTCGTCATCACTGCTCTAAGCCAATCACTTGTTCCCGGTTCATAAAAATGTTTTACTTTACTGGCCTGTGAGTCTGTGCACAATAATGCTCCAAGTCGCAGTACAGGTACGGACCCAAGCAGGAGAATCGTCGAGGGTGAACCAAAGGTCAGAGGGTGCCAGAAGTCAGGATAAGCGAGGGTAAGCCAAAGTCAGAGGATGCTAGAAGTCAGGATACATGAATAGAAAGCCAAGGTCAGGAGCCAGGAGCAAGCGATCTGGATACACAAAAGCAGGACCAGAGTCAATGAACTAACACTGCCCTCAAGGAGAGGCAGTGTCGTATACCTGGCTAATCAATGATAAGCCACAGGTGAACCATGAGTGACAGGAGCAGTCTCAGGTAAATTCCAACCCCCAGTGCTGTATACAAGGCAAGATTAGACTTCAGGCTATTGCTCGAGCTGCATGGTGGCCCAGAGGAGAAACAGCAGGCCAAGGACTGCAAAGCACCCATGTTCAAATCCCTTATTGGGCACTTCTGGGGCAACCTTGTCTGGATGTTGCTGTGTGAACCGTGACACTCACGTCTTCAAGAAAGCATATCAATTAAACTGTTAGCAGGTTTTTATCCCCCACCCCCATGACTCCTCTCCTGCAACTGTCAAAATTGCCTACCAATCCCTCAGTGAATACTTTTCTATCAACCTACTTCATACCCCTACTTTTACTCTTTGTGTCACTATACCCCATTCCCTCTAGAATGTAAGCTCATTGAGCAGGGCCCTCAACCCCTCTGTTCCTGTTGTCCAACTTGTCTGTTAAATGTTTGTTCGTCCACCCACTGTAAAGCGCTGCGGAATTTGTTAGCGCTATATAAATAATTACATAATAATAATTTATGCAATACACAGTGCTGTTGGAAATCTTGCTTGGTAGGAGGGTCTTCAAAAGGTTATATACCATAAATATAAAGAGACCAGTTAAGGGGGTTATAATCCATATAGCATATCTGGGAATATTTTGTTCGGGTGGTTGTAGAACAGGGAAGTAAGCCCAGCTGAGGTTGTGATCAGGTTTGGTTGCCTGCATGGTGATTTGTGGGGATTCTTGGTGAACGTAGAGTGTCGGTGAGAGTATAGGTACCTTAGGATGGATAGGCAAGTCAGGGTAGGTAACATATAAACATAACCAGAAAAAAACATAAAAAAGTATATACATCATTACCCAGAGTAGTGGGCATGTTGTGGATATTTTTTCATGGGGTGCATGGATTACGGCCAGGGGTGTCCCAGGGTAGGTAGGGCTGGCCAGGAGGTGCAAGCTATATCTGAATCAAGTTATCTACGGCATTTCAGTGTGGTTCAGTGTACAAGGTACCGCATTTGAAACATGAATCAGAAGAGTGAACTGGAATCTGCAAACAGAACAGTAATCATACAACATATACATCCAGCGGATAAGTACAGTTAGCAGGAGATAGAGTTGTAGTACAGGTGAGCCCGTAGAAAGATCAACAGTAGTAGGTCACAGTATCAACAATAAAACATTGGTACATAAGAGCCTATTGCAATAACAAAAATATTTTTTTATTTTTGGGGGGGGGGTCCATTTAAAAATTGCGGCCCTCGGTAGTGGATAGTTAAACAAAATGCTAAGCAGTCTGCATCGCAACAACCAATAAGGGGCCGTCCATGGGGTTCAAACCCCCAGGCCATGCTGGTAGCTAACGAGGCATATAGCACTACAGAGAGGATTTACTCATGAGAGCAGTGGTTAATATACTGTGTGCTTTAAAACACAAACTAGGTGTTCGATGGGAAAAACCTGAAGTAGTTCTGATGCAGATCCTGTATGGAGCTCACGGTTGTGTGTCAGCTTTGCGTTTCTCCGGTGACCTCTGCAACTCCGGTCTCAGCTTTCCAGGAGAGGACCCAGATGGTGAAACATAACTGGTCGATAGGTTTCATTGGCGTAGGATGCACAGACCTTCATCAAGGGACGTAATGGTGGTCATAGTCCCATTCCTGTTCACCAGCAGTTTGGTGGGAAAGCCCCATTGGTACAAGATGTGGCGCTCACGTAAGGCCTCGGTCACCGGCTTATAGGTCTTTCTGGTCCGGAGCGTGGAAGTTTGATTTGTGAATATTCTGAAGGAAAATCCATTCTTGTGCGGCTGGCTTTCATTATAATCTCCTTAGCATGAAAATAATGCGCTCTCAGAATGACATCTCTGGGAACGGTTTCAGGTAAGTGCCAAGGGCGTTGGAGTCTGTGGACCCTATCCATTATTAGGAGGTCACTGGGGAGGTCGGGAGCCAGGATTCAGAATAGGCCTGAGATGAATTATTTTAGTTCCTGCGGGTTCACAGATTCCAGGATGCCTTGCATAGGCGTGCGCAGCCTATTGCATTAATGTGTGCACCCTAAAGCACAAACACACGCCGCGTGTATATGTATGTGTGTGTGTATATATATATCTATATATATATATAGATATATATATACACACACACACACATACATACACTAATGTGTGTGTGCTGCATGACGGTGGTTTGAGGGTGTTGTGTGTGTAAGGGTGCTGTGTGTGTGTGTGTGTAAGGGTGCTGTTAGTGTGATGTGTGTGTGTGAGGGTGTTTGTGTGTGTGTGTGTGTGTGTGTGTTTGTTAGGGTCCTGTTAGTGTGCTGTGTGTGTGAGGGTGCTGTGTGTGTGTTTGTGAGGGTGCTGTTTCTGTGCTGTGTGTGAGAGGGTGCTGTGTGTTTGAGGGTGCTGTGTGTGTGGGTGCTGTATGTGTGTGAGGGTTCTGTGTGTATGTGCGGGTGCTGTATGTGTGAAGGTGCTGTGTGTGGTGTGTGTGTGGGTGCTGTGTGTGTGTGTGGGTGCTGTGTGTGCGGGTGCTGTATGTGTGAAGGTGCTGTATGTGTGTGGTGTGTGTTGTATGTGTGTGTGTGTGTGTGTGTGTGTGTGAAGGTGCTGTATGTGTGTGCTGTGTGTGTGTGTGAGGGTGTTGTTACTGTGCTGTGTGTGAGGAGGCTGTATGTGTGTGAGGGTGCTGTGTGTGTGCGGGTGCTGTATGTGTGGTGGATGTGTGTGAGGGTGCTATGTGTGTGTATGTGGGTGCTGTGTGTGTGTGCTGTGTGTGCAGGTGCTGTATGTGTGTGCTGTATGTGTGAAGGTGCTGTATGTGTGTTGTGTGTGTGCTGTATGTGTGTGTGGGTGTGTGTGCTGTATGTGTGTGGGTGATTGTGGGGGTACATTACTTAATATCCCCCCTCCCTTCTTACCTTATGTAGGGAGGGGGGATCGTGCTGCTGCTTTCCCTGGTGGTCCAGTGGAGAGTGAACTTTAGCCCCTGTAGGGCTAGAGTTCACTCTTGCGAGATCTGAGCTTGACGCGGCAACGCTCCGACCTCGCGAGAGGAACCCAGCGGAGCTGCTGGTTGAGCTCCCCAGGTCCTCTCCTGCCTCCCTCCATGCTGCAGTGGGGAGGGAGGCTGAGAGCAGAGCCGGCGCTCGGATAGCACCGGCTCTACATGAGCCGACAGGGGAGTTCCTGAGGCACACCCGGCACAGCCCGTGCGCACGCCTATGATGCCTTGCAACCTGAGGTTATTCTGGCAGGACCTATCCTCCATATTTGCCATACGTGCTTCATAAGCTTCCATTCTGGTCTCCAATTGCTGCATGTTGTCTGCTATAGAGTTGTGGGCTTCAGCATACTTTCCCATCTTTGTGAGGTTCTGGTGCCCAAATCTTGGATGTCTTTACAGAGAACATCCATGCCTGATTGCCAGGTGGCTATCAACTTAGCTGAAAGAGCATCCAAATATTTTGCGTGTCAGTGGGTCCATTTTTGTGGACAAATTCAGTACATGTGGCAGGCTTGTGTCTGCAGGCCCATCGGTGCCATCTTGGATTTCTGGTGCCGCGGCCGTTTTTGACATTTTTTGCTGGAAACAATCTATTTTTTCGTCACATTCTTGCTGGTGTTTAGATTTGCTTTGAGACATTGTGTGGGTAGGTTGATTTTGCCGTTAGATTAGTGTAAATCCGGGTCCCATGTCGCAGAACATTGTTCCAAATTTAATATCTATTATTATCCTGATGACCTTTATTCCTGAAGATAAAGTGGGGACTTTTTATACCAAGCATGTCAAACTCAAAGGCTAACACAGGCCAAATAAACAAGGTTTAAGTTTATGTAAAAAAAAAACAACTTACGTTTTCATAGAAACGTAGGCTTATTTTGAAAAGTAAAGTATAAAAAAACTTGCCTAACTGACACTGGACATCCTCACGCTCCTAGGGCTTCAAAGTAAACAAAAGGGCAAATTTATTTTAAGGAGACGTGTATTTGCAAATAATCAATGTTTTAGTCCAACTACCTTGACATAGTAAGAAAGATTTGGTAATTGGACTGAAATTGTAAATGTATGCTGATGCACAACTGTAAAAAACAAATGTTGATTTTGAAGTCCTATGAGTGTGTTCTTCACTTTGGCTGAGATCATCAAACTTGATGATCTCAGCCAATTCAAAGCTTTCCCATGGGAAAGCATTGGGAGGTTATTGTGCATGTGTGGCAAAAAGCTGCGTGGCCAATCAGAATCCGCATTGGGAGCGTTCAGCGCCTCCATGCAGACCCAATCTAATACACTGCCCCCTCCCCCCATTTTAATACACTGCCCACAAATCCAATACACACAGGGATCTGACAAATTTAAATATCTACTTAATGTCATTAGATACCTTAATACGACACATTCAGAGGGTCTTTTACTCACATTAGATGCAGAAAAGGCCTTTGTCAGATTAATTGGAGTCATATCCACTTGGCGATTTAAATTTTGGTTTCACACCAGTATTCATTACAGAGGTAATGGCCTTATAAAATCACCTGTGGATGAGTTCAGTGCAGGCTTTAACTCCTCACCTTTCAGAATTACAGATGGGATGCAACAGCGGTTCCATTTGTCCTCATAATTGTTTCTCCTGGCCCAGAAGATCCAACAACACTCTGACATACAGGGAGACATTATCAACCATTAGACACATAAACTTTCACTTTTTGCGGACCACATTATGCTTACCAAAAGTGTTGAAAGGCAGAATTGTAGGCATTTGGCCTTATTTCCTGTAATAAACTCAACACAGCTAAAACTCAGGTCCTCCCCTTTAATTCTCCAGTGTATTGAGTGGATGACTATATGTGCAGACTATGGACTCGGTCACAGACATGCTAAAATCCCAAGAGAACTATTGTCACCATCCCTGAAGTCTTCCCCACTTACCAAGCAGATGCAGCCTGCCCGATGTATAGAATGCTTTCTATTTAAAAACACATACGCAACGCACATGCAATGAACATGCAATACGATTCAGTAAATTTTCTCATCCTTTATTTGGAATAAATAATGAGTCAGTTATCTAAAAATTTTCTTCCAGTGTAAGGTGGCATGGGACTACCCTGTGTATTAGCATACTATAGAGCGGTATTTCTTGCACATACATTTAATCTCCATGCCCCTTCAGGTTCTCTGAGTAGGGTGGTCATGGAACAATACCAGATGTCGAACATGTGAAGTCCCCTCTCTCTTCGTAAGAAGGATGTTGGATTGTTTCCGACTACTACAGTGTCTTTTGCTCATATCTCTTTGGCCACTAAATATCTAATCACTTTGAACTAGAAGATAGCTGTATGCCATACGGAGGTGTTATACAAATTATGAAACAGGTTCACTTATAAATTGGCAACATCCCTATCACAGTTCAGAAAAAATTACATTTTCTGCATTTGGGCACTTGGTGTCTCGTGGTCCCACAATCCCCTGTAAATCCCCCTAATAGTTGACACCGTCAGTGGAAATCACGATGACTATGTAACTGGAAAATTGCTGTAACTATACCTCAATAGATAATCACACATGATTTTGTTCTTTACTGATGTTGTGTCCTGTGTATTTTGTTTTCATATTATCTTTGAGGCCAGTCTTGCTTTATCCGCTGTGTCGGTTCTTTTCTGACTCGTGCCATGCTTTTGTGTATCTGACAACTGGTGACTTTTATCATATTGAAAATGTACATTAAACATCAGTTTAAAATAAATAAATAAAGATAATGCATGTCTGTTAAAGCAAATTTGGACAACAAATTGTCTTTCACCTGTTGTTTTGCACTTATAGCCTTTCTTTATTCTTCTAAAATATTGATTTTTCCGTTTTTTAATTCTTAATTTTGTTTTTTGTTTTTCCTTTTCTAGCTATCGTACTGAAATACATTTTGTTAAGAACACAGAGGTTTTCCTAGATTTTAAAATTCATTTTTTTTTTTATTCATTTCGATGAGCAACTATTCATATTTTGGAGTTGCGTTTTACATATAGAAGTGTTTTTAATAGCACATTCTTCCATAACTCTGGATGAGAAAAACTTCAATTTCTGGATGTTTATAAAGGCAATGATCTCTCCTCCCTTAAAGCTGGCTACATTTTATGCATCTTTTTTTCTCTTTTAATTCATAAATTAACCTAGAAGAAGGAGGGTGAACTCGTGTTTTTCCCTTTTTGGGTAGGAAAGTAAGAAAGTAGTTGAACGTATGCCATACTTATTATTGTGCTGCTCTGGATATTTATGATATTAACCCATACTTATATATTTTCTTCAGTGTATTCTTTCTTAGTAACCAGTATTGTACCAAGAAAATATGCGCTTTCGCCATATTTGAATAATACCAACAGATGAACATATTCCATATGCACTAAAGTTATTTTATTGTCTCTTTTATGTTATTTCGTTTCTGTTGTTAAGACCAGCTTCCATCATACTCCCCTGTTATAAAACCTCACATATACATACCCATATCATTAAAGTGACAGTGTTAACCCTTATGTCTCAGCAGTGTGTATACATGTGTTAATTGCAGTATATTTTATCTACACATAAATCTCCACACTTATCTTTTGCTTTTATGCTAGTTTTCACTCACTAAACAAAACCCTTTTTTTCTGCATTGGTGTAATCTTTTCCCTCTGCCTGTGCAACCCATCTACTTTTGTAGGTCATACTTCACATCAGTATCCTAACAGCAAGAGGGTTGGGAGGAGGGCTCTGAACACTATGTACACTATAGGATTTATTTGTAGGTTGCAATAAAAGTTTCTCACGGCTTATATAGTACAGATACTTGGTGTACTTACTTTTTGTGAGCATTATTAAACATGCATGCATATTTTTTATATTCTATTTAATTCTCATAGAATTTTATTCAGTGATTAAGATTGAGATTTTATATTTTTACTGACACTTGGTAGTGAACAAATTAATAAGAGCAAAGTAGTTTTGAATGGATACAATAAAATAAAATAATTATAATTAAAATTTCATTACTTCAATACGATAATCCTGAAAGGTTTTACATGTGTACATGATAGCGCAGATGAGTCATAACAATACTTACTGTATATAAAATTAACAATGGTAGCTTTGAAAACTGGCAATAAAATAGAAATATTCAATCTTGAGATTTTTTTTTTTATTAAAGAATATATTTGAGTATTATTTAACTATAGATTGGTAACAAATTCATTTTATGCCATGTGATGACATATTCCATATGTATAATTACATAGCATTTTGACAAAGTGAACAGAATGTAATTTTAATGAATATTTAATTGAATAATCAGAATATAATTTTGATGTGGACATCTGCTATAATGTTTTCTGTAAATGTTAATCAACAAGATGATAACATGTTGTCCGTACATTTTAATAAAACTTGAGTTTGCAAACTATCTCACTAAAGCAAAGACAACGAGTCACACTAAACACAAACACAAAACTGATAAACTAGAAAAAAAATACAGTTTTAATTGTTTAACAAATGCTAGGACTAAGTCTAACATGTTAAAATTTTATAGATCCACAAAAATGCAATTATTTTAATGATTTATTTTACATAAATATATATTTTTTTTAAGTTTATTTTTTTTAGTTATTTGCTTTTCCATGTATAAAATGCAACACAAGTAGTGCAATGCACAAAGTAGAAACAAAGAACTAAAGAACAATGTTCTCCTTTACTAAACATCAGTAAATTAGTAAGATTTTATTAAGTAATGGATCACCTTATAATCTCTCAAACAAGAATTTATTATTTTGAATTGTGTTCAGCAGGACAAGCTAATTATAAATGATACCATTACAAAACTATATGTTGTAGTAAACCCTTATATATCAAATGGCTATAAAAAGGATGGTAATTTTTTTACGTGTTGTGACTTGAGGAGTGACCAAGGAATCTTGGAATCTTTAGCTGAATTCATCATCTACGGATGACAATTTATATAAATAAGAAATTTAGGATAAGTATAAAGTATTTAATTTACACCTAGTACATTTTATGGCAATTTAAATACACAGGACTATTTTATTGGTGTTGATCTGTGTGATCCTAAAAAAGGGGGTCAGCAGAGTAGGACAAAGTGTCAATGGAATGAACATGAGGTGGTCTACACATAAAAGCCACTTATATAATTTTGTCTTAAAAAAAAAAATCTGTTGAAAAACAGTATGCCGCAAATCAAGAAAAACAAAAAATATACAGCCCATCTTATGTCCTGCCTAATATTGATTTTAAAAAAAAGTACACCAAAACGAAACCACTAATACACATAACATTGTCACTGTATTTATTTCCAAGAATAAATGTAACTCTCTACCACAAAATTAGTCAAAACAAGTAGAAATATAAATATCAGAAGGCTGTGTGAAATTGAGATTATTTTATTTGATTATATGACTTTTAAAATATGTTTTCTGTATGTTTGTATGTAGTTAATATTTATAGATAGAAAAAGGTTAATATAGTTGGGTTTAATTGCATTCCTTGTCTTTGATTATTTTTTTATTTTGTGACACCATCCCTTTGTAGATGTTATTATTTAGCTTTCTATATAGAAATCAGAGTGCCAATGCATTTTGAGGAAGCATGCCCAAAAATTATTTTTGTTAAAATGTGTGTGGTCTACAGTTTTTTTGGTTTATTTTTTTTGCATGAATGCCCTTTTTTCAAACCCCAGTGGCACACTGGGAATATTGATTCTATTACAAAGTCATAAAAAACATTCTAAACATCAATAAGCAGCCTATATGAATCAATTACTACCCCTTTAATGGGTTTTACCCAATGCAAAGCATTGCATTACACTAAAGTGTTGCTAACAGTCTTAATGTCAAAACTGAAATATCTTTTTTATTATTATTATATTTAATTTTATGTATCTAAAGCTTTCCATTTGTATGCAGTGATTAATAAAGTACTTAATGGATACTTAATAGCACAGGCAGACAAGCCAATCTATTGGTTATAGACACGAGCACTCATGACACAGTCCAAGAAAAAATATTATTATTATTATTATTTTATTACGTTTTGTAGTAATAACATGTCAACATTTTCTTCATTACTTTACACATATACATTGGGGATATACAATATAAAGTAACTGACAGGCAAAATAATGTTGACAGATACAAAAGGTCATGAATTAACGTGAAGTACATTATATTTAATTTGAAAGCAAGATAAAGTTGTTGTTTTTTAATCATGAAACAAAAAAAACGTAAAACACAACAATGAATAATTTCAGATATTATCAGACATTTGAGATATTATGAAATGAAAAAGTTCTAACAAACAAACAAACAAACAAACATATATTACAGATGTAAACAAATCTAATTAAGAAGGAATTAAGTGCTGGCTAGGGAGTCTCTGTATAATAATTGTAATTATTTAGGGTCATTAGTACATCTTTAAACCTATGACCCTATTAATTTATCACTGCTTGAAGAAAAAATGATGGTGGGAACACACTTAAAAAGTAGAGTTTTACTAGAACTCTGTACCTTTCAATAGCTGATAGAGTTCATACTGCCATACTTCAGCAGTGCTTTGTTTATTTTAAAGGGGTAATTATCACCTTATTACAATTTATAAATATTAAATGGAGCAACATATGGAATTTAGCAAGAAGTGGCCATTGTGTAGAAGTAAAGGTTCCTCTGAATGGGATCTGCAGTTAATTCTTTTAATATTAAACATTCCTATTTGGTTAAAAAATTAGTCATACAAAGTGATTTTTGTCACTTTCATGAAAGGCACCATAGAAGCACTGCACAGCAGTCTGCACATCTTATCAAAGATTTTAAATACATGGAAAAATAGTGAGGGAGGGGGGAAAGATAATGAAATGATAACTCACTCACCCTGCATTCCCAGGTGGGTCTAGTATATCATATCTCAATATATTAATAAAGTCTAGCTATGAAGTTTCAAAGGTATTTTCTGTTCTCATCCAGCAAGTCCATTGGAATAGGCTTATCCTGTGGTTCCAGTGGATTTCTAGATAATCTGTGATGATAGCAATGATAACTATGTTGTCCTGGAGGGTTTTTTCATTTTTCCTGATCCTGGGTAGGCTCATTGAATGGTGGAGAAAGTACTTAAATACATAGTGATTTTGGAAACAGTTTGCTGAAATACAAATGTAAAAAACATCTACTGAAATACAAACACATACAGAACATTAGTGGGATGCAAATGTGTTTTATTTGGGGATCATTTAACCACGTAGTGGGTTATGGGGAGTTAACAACAGACTAAAAACTGATTTTAAAGCATATTTTATTAAACACATACAAAAGCAAACAGAGTATTTATCTGGATATACCGCCACAATATTCTGTTGAAAGATAAACATTAAGATTTATCATGTCATTTGAAGCCATGTTTCTTAACTAGAATGATCGTGGCTTTATTCTTTAGAAGATACACAATTGTCACATTAGACTCAGGCATTAGGACATCATGTATATTCTGAATGTTCTGTTGGAGGAAGGAAGACAAACATTTCTATCTAGTGCGATTTGGGATCCTGAAATGAAATAACATTTAGCTTTTCTATATTGAAGTGAAGAATTGGTTTTATCTGGCTGCTTTAAAATAGCAGGAAGTTTAAACACTCACTGCCTCATTAGAAGAAATATTGCCTTACTATATATAACACTTGTTTAGAGAAGTTGAAATGAATGTTACTAGAAAACCTGTGTTCGAATCCTGGTCAGACCACCTCACCAATAAGTGTCCCTTGGAAGACACCTAACAATGTATATTCTTATTTTGGTTTTTAGATATCCCCCTTTTATAAGTGTAAAGAATATGGTGCCAAATAATATAACATATAAAACTGAAAATAGCCTAGGGCGATTTACATACACTTTAAAAGAATCCGGTGAGAAATAATACCTCCAATTACAGAATTTGTTACATACTTAGAGTTAATTATACATTGTGGTAGTATCACTGTGGGTTTTAATTAAGTAGGTTCAGGTTCAATGCAGCAAGTTTGCGCTAATGTTGTATGTGCAGGTATAATACGGTATGGATTTGGGTTTAATACAGCAGGTGTAGAGTAAATAGTACTCAGAATTCATTCAAAACATTGGTTTCATAATGTGATTCATGAAATGTGTTTTAGGGTTGGGCTACAGGCAGGGATTGGGAGAGGTTTGATTCAGTATATGTGGAATGGGCCATCCATTTAACTTTTTGGACCAAATTTGATGGCCTTTTTGCCTCCTTACAACACCCCTGGTACTCATATTTTATTAAAGGTTGAAATGGTTCATGTAACTCAAATTTGTTAAATCAGGATATTTTTTTCACATTGTGTCTCTGATATTGTTATTATCATCCTGTTAGTAATTTTTTGTGACATTTCATGAAAAGTCATACATGTGGGTCCAGCCTATCACTAGTTTAAATAAACCTAATTCACATTTGACTTATTTATTAATGGTAACCATACCAAGGGAACTTTACTGTAGTTGCCAATAAATACATTTTCTTTTGTATGGTGACAGTCCATGAAGAATTTGTTCAAATGGGGAAATCTGATACATCTTAAGTGGTGAAAGGTATCCCACATACAAGGACTCTAAAGATCTCCCACATGCAAGGAAAATACTAATTATTACCTGCATGAATTGTGCAAAGTCGAGGTGCACCGTACCAGCCCTCCTAAATAAATGAATGAATCAAAATATGTATTATTGATATTTTTGCTTTTATACATAGAATTATAACATTTAAAAAATGCTTTATGAATGTATCTGATAAAATATGTTGTAAATTATGAAATATTTTATTTCTCACTGTTAAGTAGAAAAGTTAATATTTTTTTCAGTGAGTTCATGATAAAGTTTGTCTCTGATTTCCATATGGGAAACAAAACTGCTGTGATTCCAACAAAATATGAATATGTGAACCTTTGTTCATGCTTTATAATATTCTTAATTATTGATTTACCAAAATACCACACATTTGCTTTAGGTATCCACTGTAAATAAATTGGTTTTGCATATATTAGTGTTATACTTTTTTGGGAGTCTAAATAGAATAAGTTGCTGTGGTTTACAACCACCTTATAAAATGTATGATAAAATAGGAGAGTTGGAACAACAATTTCCCGTTTAGTTCCCCAACTTAAGCTACTTTAGTCTGAGGTTGAGAAGACATATATTCAAACATATCAACTCTGCGTAATCAAAGTAATTCTGATAATTCTAATCCAATCACAGGGTTTTAATGCATATAAATCCATTATTGTGGATATTATGTGTATTTTGAGAATTATTAATTTATCCAAGATTGTAGCATTTGTAATTTTGTATATTTTTTTTGTTTTAATTTGTGATGGGTGACTCTGCTTACTTCACTTACTTCCCTGTGATCTTTCCCAAAAAATATTTAAAGTTGATTTTAAAAGCTTTATCTCTCACTCAAAAAAGATTAACATTTTCAGGGGTCAAATATATTCTAAACTAAGTCACCTTGCTTTAAACAATTTTTAAATAAAATAATGGAAAGTTGATGAGACTCTGACATCATTACATCAGTGTAGAATGTAGAGAATAAAAACATGATATCACTCCAATAGCCCCTATCACTCTTGAGATCCCCAGTCCTGCTTTGCATCCAATCTGTTTTGTGTACCTCCTGAGATTGTTTATCCAAGCTTGTTTGATCCATTGGTAGGTCCAAGATCATTAGAAAAACTGGGAAGTCCACGTGTCTTTGTATTTTATTAACATCATAAAACGTACAATTAATTTATACACAGGATGCATACAGACTCTATTTCTGTTTTTATTCTTTAGCATGTGTGTCTAAAAAGACCCAATTTTTGGACCCAATTTATTTTATGCGCTAGAATATAAAGCATTCTGTGCCATATAGTGTGACTGAGAATCTGACCAATCACACTGAAATAAAGATGGTAAATTCTAGGCTTAAAGTCAACCCAAGATTGTTCTCTATACACTGCTTTATATATAAGATCCATAAAAAAAGGCACTGAATAGACCTGGAAATATGGTATATTATGATTTACACAAAATCATTCCAAGTGTGTCCATACATATAACTATCTTTTTAAAAAAGTAATCTTATTATGTGTGGGATAAAATCCTCCATTGCTCAAGAATAATTTAAAATAAGAACACTCAACACATTGTTTGATATAAAAAAAAAAAATTATTATTGTTTCAACTTTATTCATCTTTTTAAAGTGAACCTTGAGAAAGTGTTTTCATTTTTTTTGCCCCATCACGAAGTCAGTCACATATTCATGTGTGCTACCATGGATTAAGCATAAGCATGGTTTATATTTTTGTGGATCAATTATGTGTTTGTTATTTAAATATTATAATTACCACATGTCATTTCAAATTATTTATTTTAATTAAAAAACAATTATTCATTGTATTTGAATAAACATTATGTTAGCAGACTATATAGAATTTGCAAGTCTATTCAGTATTGTTCTAGAACATTTTTTTTCCTATATATAACTGATGCAGTTCAGCATGTGTGGGTTCATCACAAATGGAAGTCAACCTGCTGATTACCTCAGATCTATAGGATATTCAACTGAATGGTCACCTTTTGCCACCCTGGAACTCTGGACATGTGGACCTGGATTAGAAATGTTAAGCAAAATGTGATATATATATATATATATAACCTATACAAATGTTACAAGTAGAAAAAAATATTTTTATGAGCAAAAGCAAATACAGAATCTCCTTAATTTATATAATTTAATAGCAATAATAATTATTATTGATCATAATAATGTATGGCAAATTGAAATATTAGAAAAGAAAACATGCCTGTATGTTGATGATTTGCACAGAAATCGTTGATGTCTTTACAGGTAATACTCTCTAAAAACCACTTCTAGAATGGTAGATTGCATTAATGCGTAGAGATGATCTCTATTTGATGGACAATAGGAAAAATAGATGCAGGTCCTTAAAGGGACATTCTTTGGCATAATATATATACCAAAAACTTCTTCATTGAGCTAAAGTTGTTTTGGTGCTTATAGTGTCCCTTTTAAAGTGGAAGTGTCTGTTCTCTGGATATTACACCTCTAAATAAAACATTGAAAATCACTTGTGCTTTGTGTTAACCTTTTTTAATGTAATACTTTTTTTAAGATGTATATTAAAACTTAACCCCTTCAGGACCGAGGACGATACAGGACCGTCATCGGCATTTTTGCGTTGCCGACCGGTGACGGTCCTGAACCGTCCTACCGGTCCAATGTACTTACCCGATCGCCGTCGTTCCCCCGGCGGCGATCGGCGGTGCTCCCGGTGTGGGGAGACTGCCTGCAGCCCAGACAGTCTCCCCATGGCGGATTAGGACCCCTGTGGCCATGTGATCGCTCAACTGTACTGACAGGCAGTCTCCCTGCTAGTGTAAAATCATTAAAAAAAATAAAGTTAAAGTTAATTAAAAAATAATAATTATATCATATATATAATGTCATACTAAGTGTATTTTTATATTAATATGTACATATATATATAATTAAATTACACACGTATATATATAATATATATAATAACTATATATAGTGTATATAAATATTATTATAAAATACAAATAATAAGTAATGTAAATTAAATAAAAACATGTAAAATAATAATACATTTTTTTTAAAATATATCTATATGAAATGTTATTCTAACTGTATTTTGATACTAATATATATATATTTATATCAAAATACACTTAGAATGAAATTGTATATATATTTATGTATATATAAATAAATAAAAATAATACGAAATATATATATGTCCATATACAAAATTACATAAATAATTATATAAATATACACGTAGACTTCAAATATATAAATATGCATATATATTTAAATTCTATGTGCGTATTTATGTAATATTTTTACATAATTAAGTAATTTTATTGATTGCAATTTGAGGGACCTGCCTTCCAACCGAGGCCAAAAGTCCAGAGAATTTCATTTTCTAGCACTATATTTAACCCTGTAATTTTCCAAGACACCATAAAACCTGTACATGGGGGGTACTGTTTTACTCGGGAGACTTTGAACAAAAATATTAGTGATTCAAAACAGTAAAACATATCACAGCGATGATATTGTCAGTGAAAGTGACTTTTTTTTGCATTTTTCACACACAAACAGCACTTTTACTGATGATATAATTGTTGTGATACGTTTTCCTGTTTTGAAACACTAATATTACCCCCCATGTACAGGTTTTATAGCGTTTTTGAAAGTTACAGGGTCAAATATATGGGTCAATAATTTTTACATTGAAAAGGGCCAGGTTGGTTACGTTGCCTTTAAGAGCGTATGGTAGCCCAGGAATGAGAATTACCCCCATGATGGCATACCATTTGCAAAAGAAGACAACCCAAAGTATTGCAAATGGGGTATGTCCAGTCTTTTTTAGTAGCCACTTAGTCACAAACACTGGCCAAAATTTGCGTTCATATTTGTTTGTGTGTGAAAAAAGTAAAATTTAGTAAAATTTAGTTTTATACTTTTTTCACACACAAACAAATATGAATGCTAACTTTGGCCAGTGTTTTCGACTAAGTGGCTACTAAAAAAGACTGGACATACCCCATATTGAATACCCTGGGTTGTCTACTTTAAAAAATATATGTACATGTGGGGTGTTATTCAGAGATTTATTACAGATAATAGTGTTACAATGTCACTATTGACAAATTTTAAAAATGTATGTTTTGAAACCGCAATATCCTACTTGTACCTATAGCCCTATAACTTGCAAAAAAAAGCATGTAAACACTGGGTATTTTTAAACTCAGGACAAAATTTTGAATCTATTTAGCAGTATTTTTCATTCACTTTTGTAGACGAGTAAAAGATTTTTCAAGTAAAACTCAAAAAACATGTATTTTTTTCAATTTTTCATCATATTTTTTTATTTTATTTTAAATTAAATTACATGAGATTATATAAAGAATGGTATGTAAAGAAAGCCCATTTTGTCCTGAAAAAAACAATATATAATTTGTATTGGAACTGAAAATGAGAGCGGAAAATTACAGCTAAACAAAAACACCACAAAAGTGTAAAAAGAAGCCTGGTCGCAAATGTACAACATCGCAAAATCAGTCCAGTCCTTAAGGGGTTAAGCAAGCAGTATCACAATCTAGTTCATTCCAGGCACAGCCAGGCATAGAAGGCAAATAAAGAGGAGAATGGTGACATTGTTACGGTTTCTCCCCATTCCGTTAACCATGGTAGGTGACAGAGAAGGGCAACATTTATAATGATAACCAACAAGTAGAGAAGATGGATGGACACATTTCCTGGATAGGTTTGTGGATTTCTTAATATAATTTTGTTTTTCAGACATAACACAAACATAGTTGCTGAATATAGGAAAAAAGTAAAAAGAATATTAGAAACCCAGCTTCACAAACGTAATACGTTGTATAACTCATTCTGCCGCTTTGTACTAGAATGTAACTACATGACCCACTATTGTGCTAAACTGTCTGTCGCTGGAATCCAGACGCACCCTTCATGTTTCCAGCTTTGTGTTTAAGAGCTTTTCTGGACGGTTTCCACCCTACCTGAGCAGAATGCTCTCCCTGGCTGTTCCGACCGCCTATAACCTCCGATCCACTACCAGCACTTTATTAGTCTACCACAATATAAAAAGAAAGCGTCTCGATCCTCATTTTCCTACAGAGCACCGCAATTATGGAATAACCCCACAGACACGATCAAATCTTCCTCTAGTCTAAAATCTAAGAGTTCACTGTCAATATATCTCAGTACAGAATGCACCTGTAATCATGGTTGGTTATATTTCTTACCTGTTCTGTGTTAAATATATATATATGTGTATTTTAATATTATACTGTATCCTATAGTAACAATATAATGTTTGTGGGCCCAGGACATACTTGAAAACGAGAGAAATCTCAATGTATCCTTCCTGATAAAATACTTTTTAAATAAATAAATAGAATCTTCGGAAGAGACAGTAAAAAGATTAGGTTAAATACATTGTGGGCTTCTGAAGGATAAGGCAATTATTAGGATAATAGCAAACTACATTGCACAAAACAAAAAACTGTTACAGAGGGTTATATTATCCCAGTGGAAGCGAGATCTGTTACATATATAGATGTACAACCTGCCATCGTGTAAATGGTAATGTTATTTACCAAGATATAGCTAGAGAGATCCCGTGTACACATGACCAGCAGAGGAAATAAATGTAATCAGATATCTATTGAGATATAAACTACATCTCCCTTGATGCCAGCATTATGAGCTTAAGTAAATTATAGGTGATGTAGTCCACAACATTTGGGGTGCCAAAGGTTACCTGCCCCTGATAAGTTAACCTGGTTTATTTCACTATTAAGTTATGGACCAAAATCCATTGATAGATGGCTGAGTAAATCTGCCTAATTTATGTAGAGGACAAGCAGAGTATTTTATCAACCAATTTGGGCACTTAATGGAGGACATGCTGGAGGTCCCCATTTGTGCAAACAAGTTATATAAGGTATGTATGGTTATGTACCATCATTTGTTTTATTAGATAATGCAGCAACTGTATAAGTGTGTTTGATATGTAAAAGAAGCACCAAGATGCGTAAAGTCTTTTCACTTTTGTCTCTAAAAGATTATTTATCATCCAAGTTAACTTGCCCTTGTGATAAACTATATCATAAATATGAAAATACTAGCAATGCAAGCTGAACAATACGTTTTACTTTACAAATGTCTTGCATTCATGTTGAGAAAAACATATTGCATTTGTCATATAAATATAAACAGTTAGTTGAAGTACTTAAAGTGACACTATAAGCAACCAGACCACGTCATCTCATTGAAGTAGTCTGGGTGCAATGTCCCTGTCCCCTTAACCCTGCAAAGTAACATATTGCAGTTTCAGAGAATGTTTACATTGCAGGGTTAAGACTGCCTGTATTGTTTGTCTTTCAGACATACACTAGAGGTGCTTCTTGGCTTTTCAGAGGGTTTATTTTAGCTTTGCATGAGGACATCCAGCATCTTCACAATCCCCATAAGAAAGCATTGATTCAACACTTTTTTATGGGGAAAGTCTAATGCCCGTGCTGCTCTTGCCATGCATGCACATTAGGTTCCCACATTGTGCTGATATCAGAGGAGAGTTTGTCAGTACCAAGGGACCTTGTTGCTGGAAATAGATAAGTGTAAAAATGTTTTTTTAACACTTTACTCACCGGGTAGGGGGCGGATCCTTAGCTAATGGTAGAGGGACATGAAAGCGTTAGAATACACTTTATTAAATAGGTACAGAATATACCCAGAAAAGAAAGGAACTTTGGTACCTAAGGCAGCTTTTATTTTCAGGGGTCCTATAAGAAAAGGTTTACAGGTCCCAACTCCAATACAGTTAATGGTATTTAATAAATGTAAACCAAGCATGTTAAACTCAAAGACCAGCACGGGCCAAATAAACAAGATTTAAGTTTATGTGGGCCGCAAAAAAAAACAAAAATAACAAACTTACATTTTCATAGATATGTAGGTTTATTTGGAAAAGTACAGTGGAAAAAAACAAACTAAACTTCATAGTTAGTTACATAGTTACATAGCTGAAAAGAGACTTGTGTCCATCAAGTTCAGCCTTCCTCACATTTGTTTTTTGCTGTTGATCCAAAAGAAGGCAAAAAAACCCAGTTTGAAGCACAATTTTGCAACAAGCTAGGAAAACAAATCCTTCTTGACCCCAGAATGTCCTTGAATATTCTGTTTTTGCAAGTATGCATCTAGTAGCTGTTTGAACATCTGTATGGACTCTGATAAAACCACTTCTTCAGGCATAGAATTCCACATCCGGATTGTTCTTACAGTAAAAAAACCTTTCCTTTGCCTTAGACGAAATCTTCTTTCTTCCAGTCTAAACGCATGGCCTCATGTCCTATGTAAAGTCCGGTTTGTGAATAGATTTCCACACAATGGTTTGTATTGGCCCCGAATATATTTGTATAATGTTATCATATCCCCTCTCAGGCGACGTTTTTCTAAACTAAATAGGTTTAAATTTGTTAGCCTTTCTTCATAGCTGATATGTTCCATTCCTTTTATTAATTTTGTAGCCCGCCTCTGCACTTTTTCTAGTGCCACAATATCCTTCTTTAGAACAGGTGCCCAAAATTGCACAGCATATTCAATATGTGGTCTTACCAGTGATTTATAAAGAGGCAAAATGATATTCTCGTCCCGAGAATGAATGCTCTTTTTCATGCATGACAATACCTTACTGGCCTTGGCCACTGCTGATTGACATTGCACATTGTTGCATAGTTTAAACTAAACCCCAGCACCCTCCTCTTCTAAACCCAAGTCCCCCCCCTCTATTAAATCTAAGCACCCCCCTCTACTAAACCCTGGCCCCTGCCTAAAAAAATTTTTTTTAGCCAACATGCAGACTCCACTCACATTGCCGCTGCCAGTATGCGACTCCGGAGTCCAGCCTCTGGTATACCCTCAATGGCGCTGTCTGAACCCTGTGCCAAAGCCGATCCTCCGCTACTCCTTGAAACCCTGTGAAGATGGAGCACATTGACGTCACGTCTGAATGTGACGTGGCGCTGCGTGCCTCTGTGCATCGCCAGGTCCTCCACTATTCAGCCGAGGCCATCGCAACACTGACCAACACACACTCAATGACATACACACACTCACTGAAAGACACACACACACACACATTTACACATTCTTGCACACTCACAAATCAGTGTGTTGCTCTCTACCTTTGGGAGCTGGACTGGGGTCTCTCCAAGGGGTCTCCCTTCCTGCTCCTCATGCGCACAGTTTAGTGATGCCGGGCCTGAATGAAGTCATATTCTGGTACTTAGCATCACTACAGACGGCACGCACGAAGGAGCAGTGAGGAACAGGAGGACTGAGCTCCCTCGCTGCATCATCCTTCCTCTTCACCCAGCCAAATAATTTTTAGCAGAATAGGCACCTGCAATGTGAGGAGAGCAGATGCCTACTCTGCCTTCACGTGTCAAACTCGCAGCTCACTGGACTGCAAATATATTAATTGTGGGCCGCATGCGACCTGCGGGCCATGAGTTTGACATACTTGATGTAAACGAAGGGATGCATGTTAGTTCTCAGAAACTTGCTCTTTTTTTTGTTTTGTTTTAAAAAGGTTTTTTTATTGGTGATCCACCCATGCATCTTTCAAAAGGCTAAGGAAGTTGGCATTGACCGGCCAATATCAGAGGACGAATGGCGGGAAGATCTATAAAGTAGCACACAAAGTATTTCTTTACATTAATCCCAATATTTCCACACTCTGTTTTAGGGGATGTGGAGATAGAGGGGATTCTTTTAATGCATGATGGTGATGCATGTGGATGAAACAGTCCTGGGAGGGAGGGTTTTGACGTAATTTACCCTCTTACAGAAATCCATATTAGGATTGCTGCTTACCTTTGCTCAATTGCAAATCAAACCAATTCAGCCTTCCTCAGAGTGCCCTAAATTGACTCATAGATGACAGGAGTGAAAATATGTTTTGCAAAGTTATGGAAAAAGCCACCCCCAAGCAGACCATATCTCATGTTTAAAATCAGATACATTTATAATAGGGACTATATAACTGTATTGTTTTATTTCTCTGATCTCTCATTCATGAAAATATGGGAAAATTGATGGGTGAGGTTTTGAGATTTGTGATTCATTTTCTGCCTTAGTCTTTATTTGTATATAAAATGTACGGTTTGTTTGTTTGTTTTTATTTGTATATAAAATGTATAGTTTGATTGTTTAATTCGTATATAAAATGAATGGTTTGTTTGGTTGTTTTTATACGTATATGAAATGTATGATTAGGTTTGTTGTTTTTATTTATATAAAAATGTATGGTTTGTTTGGCTGTTAAATTGTTGCATATAAAATGTATGGTTGTTTGGTTGTTTTTATTCGTATATAAAATGTATAGTTTGTTTTGTTGTTTTTATTCGTATAAAAATGTATGGTTTGTTTGGCTGTTAAATTGTTGCATATAAAATGTATGGTTTGTTTGGTTGTTTTTATTCGTATATAAAATGTATGGTTTGTTTGGTTGTTTTTTTTACTTCATTGCAGTTAATAATCATTTATTGACAAGTCTTTGACTTTTCTGTGTCCTCTCTGGCATAGTCTATCCTCTCTTTTTTAGTTCCCTCCATTTATGTCGTGCTAATACTAAGAAACCTGATAAAAATAGAATAGTCTGATTTTATTTTTCTCCCCCCTTTTTTTTTTATGCTCTCATTTCCTTCTACCATCCTCCATGTAAGAAAAAATGGTGACGTAGCATGAGCGAACCCTGATTCTCTTGCAGTGTCTCTGAACATAATATTGCTATACATTTTCAATTACTTGTAATAATGTTCAACATATGCTTGTTCTCATAAAGTTACTCTACATTTGAAAATTACAATATCCATGTAATAATGTTGTTGTTACCTGTTTCTGTTTCTGTGACATGCGTTCTGTATCCTCTAATATGTTTAAAAATGAAATAAAATGTATCGAATACAAAACAATTATATTATAGGAAAGTGGCATTAAGAATCATGTTTGTTGCTCAAGTGGCCAACTAGGAATCTCACTGGTCACTTAACCTTGTTGATAATGCTACTTGTGTACAAAATATATTTACAATTCATATTTATCCATCTTTATTGTTATTATGCATATAAGCAACATCAAGGTGTCTGGAAGAACTAGAAATGTTAGGAAGGAAAGTAATAAATACATATTGCAGAATGGCTTTTGTGGTTGGTTGGTTGGTTGACAGAAAGAAAACTTGTATTATCAATGAGAAACTTTACCATGGTGGATCTGACTGTAGGGTACTATGCAGCTGAAGGACTATTGTCTTGAAAAGCTGGAAGATGTATCTATCTATAGAAGTAGGCTTGAGCCGTTGATGCACACAATGTACATCCAGCCATGAAAGTCAAAGATATGTGTTAGATTTATTTTAGTTCCCACGACTTTGTAATTTTGCTACCTACAGTAATAGTTATGTTCTTGATGCTCAAGGGAGAATAGAGAAGTAGAAATTCGGAGTAAGAAACCTGTCCATTTTAGAAATTCAGAGTATGCTGTTTTAGGCTTTCTTTCATAGACTACATGTACTGGTAAGTTGTATATATCATACAATACAAAAGGCAAGCGTGATATAGCATTAGTAGTTCTTGTGAGTTAGAAAATGGTTAGATGTATTTCATGGGGAGGTTTGTGAATGGTTTATATAAGGCAGGAGGTGGCGGCTGATCATCAATATAATGATGGAGAAAATGGATTTTAGATAGATATTATTTGGTATTATCCAATGAAGTGTTAATTAAGATCTACGCAACAACAATAATCAAAACAACATTGTTCCCCAGGGAACCCTTAAATTTGATTTGATTTCTATCTATGGAAAACTAAACTCAAAAATGAAAGCTTTGGATCTTGTAAGTGTGTGGTGAAGGTCTATACTTTATTTATTTTACCTGCAATTCCTGATTCCTGGTAACTATTAGCTCTATATGGACCACAGTTTGTAGCTGCCTGGTATTACTTTCTCATGAAATGGGCATAGTGTATGGCCGAAATAGATCCAAAACTTAAAACATTCCCAAGTTAAGATATCTAATTATTTCCTCCTACAATTTATACAATATGAACAAACTCAGCACACCATAAGGTGTAGAAAAAGACCTTCTACCATTTAGAAGCTCAGAAAAGTGACACAGAGTTAAACCTAGTTTACTGGTAATAGACCTGCTAACCATTACATCATATTACCTTTGTTGCAAGGGTGTGTTTAACTATTATCATTTGTATAGTAGCAACATATTCCACAGCAGTTTACATTTCTACATAGGGGATAGAAGAGCATATAAAAGGCAAACTATTACACATATTATCATGGGCAAGAGGTTCATGCGGGCCCTGCTCAAATGAGTTTATAGTCTTGAGTAGGTGAGGCTTAAGAGCACAAATGTGTTTGGGAGAGATCACAAGGTATGAAGCTAAGGAAATTCTAAACTTATAGTATTGACCTCTATACAACATAATGGTCTGGTATATAGGGGAGGCTGCATCTTACAGTTGAGATAATTATAGCAATTCTGATGAGATGCTAGTTGCATATTATTCGTTGGGTTTTTTTTGTGCACTAAATTTTCTTCTTTTTTTTTTGCTGTTAATTTCAATCAGTTTTTTTTTTTCTTGTTTTTTTTTGTTTGTTTTGTTTTCTTTTGTTTTCTTTTTTTTTCATTTTGCTGAAAGAGAAGGAGTAAAAGTTGTTACCAAAACCCTTGCCCTCTCCTATATGGAACCCACGATGTACATTTATGGACGCCATCTTGATCTTAAACATGATTTATTCCGCATAATTGGTTAGTTCAATCAGTGGTGGCATTTGTCAGTATTAATCAAACATGATAGGTTACATGGTTACATACAGTTTGTAACTACCTTCTACTAGAACCTAACTTACAAACCACTACATCTTGCATCACTATAAGTTGAGTTATAATACGTAACACTGCAGTTAAATCGGATCAAGGTTTAGTTATTTTCATTTTAAAAACTTAAATTTGTTCCATGTTTATTATATAGAAACAAAACAAAATACTAACTATACTCTGTTGGTTAAAAAAAAAACTGTGATAGGGACTCAAACTACTTTAAATTTGACATTGTTTTCATGTTCTGAGTTATACTGGTATGGTATTCGTAGATAAACAAGTTACTTTCTAGCGTATTTTGGAATGAGTTATCATTTATTAACTAGTTTTATTTGTTAAACTCAATTTTCTGATTGCGGCGTAAAAACAAAAAAAGAGTTTACATTGATAAAGCTACAGAAATGCATGTTATGAACCGTTATAACAGGTGGAAATTCACTTTGTTTTGTTATTTTGAAAGGTAGGGTGCTACTGAAAAAACAATTAATATATTGTGCAGTCTAACATTAAATAGTATAACACTGTGTACTAAAGAACTCGTTTAATGGAAGTACAGCTAGTTTTATAGAACATCAGTGTTTTATCATTGCATCCTTTGTGCACAAACAAAACTGAATGTAACTTATCTGATCATCTGACTATGACAAGATACACACATATGTTCATAGTTAAAAAAGTGTTAAAGATCACAGTACAGTACCATACATGTTACATGGTAATGGCAATTCAAAGTAAGAGATGTCAATAACTGTACTTTCATGTTAACAGGAAATAAAACAGAGAATATCATTATTAAAGACTATGTTTTTTTCTAATATTTTATCACCATTTTAATTCTTAAAATCCTTGCCTATCCAGCAGCTTAGTATCTATGTACTTTAATGTATTTATGAAAACAAATGCTACATAACTGTAAAACAAATAAAATGTCATGCAAGTGATCTGAATAACTGCTGCAAATATTGAACCAATTATTCTTTTTGTAAAATGGTTAATTAAATTTAGAACAGCATTAAAATTGGTTAATTTTCCTATTGAAGTACCTTAGAAAAGTACTATCAGCAAGGTCTGTATTATAAAATGTATATTTTCACTTAAATGTAATAAAATATTGTTTGAAATTGTAAGGTAATGTAATTTGTTCTTAATTAAAATGTGCAGAATTGTGCACAAGCGTGTAAACTAACCAAATTAAAATACATATGCTCATATGTATGATTAACTCGTAATTGAATGTCTATGGAAAGAAAAATTGTTTTGTCTTTTTTGTAGGTTAAATTATCTACATAACTAGTATTAATCTGAAAAATATATAGAACTAATACAACTACAAACCATATGACCTCTTCAAATCCTGGTATGTAGACTTGTTGTTCTAGACATTATGTTTGCTAAGTCACTTGCACATTAATTTGCTCATCTTCTGATTCTATATGACATTTTCTGCTTGAATTTTACTGATATTCTTCATAAATGTTTAAATAAAGCACTTTATTTTGTTCAAATCACTAAAAGAGTGATTGAATTTATCAGAATTAATTTATAGCTAACAAAATAAAAGAGAAAATCAATTTTATTATGTTTTCTATTTAAGAAATATAAGTAAAATACATGAAAATTCAATCTTTTTTTTTTTTTTTTTTACATCTGTGTTAAATCCAGCCATTACAATGAGATCAAAGTAAAGCAAACTTATGTATTTTAGGATAAAAGGTACCTACGAAATATGTGTACTGTAAGAAAAATAAATTAATTGCGATATAAAAATTTGTCTTGCTTAGTAAATAAACTTTTCAGTAGAGCCTTGTTCAAGAGTTCATCATTCTGTTTGACAATCAATAATATTATTTTGTGACAATCACAATACACATGCTTTAATTGATTTTTTATTTAAATGTTTGTTGTGTATGCTAAGTTGAGGTACTCTTTGTATCTTAACCGTAAAACATCCAAATAAATAGCATTAAAACAAAAGCTGTTGTTTGATTTACAATGTTTTTAAACGTTTGATTATTCAGTTTATAACACGTTTTCTTCATGTTTTTATTGTACAATTTAAAGAACACATTGATCATTTCTGAGAAACTAATGCAGCACTATAATCTTTATAAAAGAGGCAGAAGATCCGTATTAAAAAATATAAAGATGATTGTACATAAAACCAGCAGCAGTGAATTGAAGAGAATACAAATTTCTTTTACAATATTTTTACAATACTCAACCTTAGCTAAAATATCTTTACTATAATCATATTTGATACTGTGAAAATTAAAATTGAGCATACGTTTGTTAGAAATACCACATTTTATTTCATTTAAAACTAGTGTAAGATCACTTCTCAAGGAACATTTGAGTTCATAACCAGCAAAGGTTAATGTGTACTGAACTTTTTCTCATTTCAACACAACCTGCAGTTAAAACATTTGTAAAAAGCACATGTCTTAGAAAGACCACATCAACTAGTTCCCTAATGTTATCTATTTACATTGAAACAAGGGAAAGGGGTGAAGATCTTAAAGACATTGCATAACTGTATATAAAATCAATCTTTAAACCACTATGGCTTAATTAATGTCTTAACTGCAATATTGTAGTTTGGTTTTTTTTTTGTTAATTCAAGATAAATTACTTGAAAATCAAATTGGATAGAAAGATATAGTTATTATGTAAACATACAAAATTTGTAAAAGTTTTTTTTTTTTTTTAAATTGCAATAGCTGAATTGTGATGCAGTTTATGAACTACTAGTGATTTTACTTACCAACTTAAAACTATTTTAACCAAACAAACATCAAGGGGTTCTACTGTCTGTTTACAACAATTTAAACAAAAAGTTGTTGACATGTTTTCTAGCTAATCTTTGATTTGTATGGTAGGGATTCTCTACATCCCACTAATGCATTTCCTTTTGCAGTATGTCTCTTTCAGACCCAAAGCTGTTCAAAGCTAATTTTGATAGGTATGATGTAGTGACCTTAAATAACCTTGCAAAGTCATAGACATTTTCATTGCTCTAAAGAGGAGTTTGCTATTGTCATGTCAGGAATAAAATTGCTGACATCTGCAAATTATTATCCCAAATAATTTTTTTTTTTTAAAAACAGACATATCAGATATAGTGTTAAAAATACTCAAATTATCCATGTATAGAAATTTTGATCATGTAACAGAGAAATCGAGGTATGTGTTTTGATACAAAATGACTTCATATTTAAAATGCCAATTATACATTTTGAATAAAACTAATTAGTGTGCTGCAAACTGGAAGCATTTAGGACAACCCAAACAATTGTATTTACACAGCTTTGAAATCACTTAACATTATTATTGTGGTAAATTCATTTAACTAGCTCACTAAGTGACCTAATAAGCCATCAGTAAAAAACATCCACACTATTTCTCACTGAAAATAAAAGCTAGCTTTTGTTTTCATGTGTTCTTTTAACTAACAAACACTGATATTTAGAGAGGTTAGTGTAATCATATAAAAGTAGATAAGGGGACTTTCTTTACACATTCCTCACATGATGCAGACAATGACAGAGTGTATAGTCATACATTGACACACTAAGTATATATACACATAGACACACACACACACACACATATATATATATATATATATATATATATATATATACACATATACATAAAATGACATATCTTTATTTCAGACTTTTTATAGCACAATGGTAAGCCTTGTCTGTAGATTTTATTTTATTTTTATTTTTTGAGTGGGGTGAGGGGGACATGAAAGGGATTTCCTTCCCCCCCCCCCCCCTTTTTTTTTTTTTACAGGCCTTCCCTGTGGAAGGACCAGCATTAAAAGGTGATACCACCCACCCAGAAGGAATGGCATGCATGCAATTAGGACCAGGCTCCCAACGAGGAGGGGGTGGGGAGGAGGAGGTAGAATTCAAAGTGGAGGGGGGAGAGCATAGAACCCCCCCACCTCCCACAAACAACAAATCCATTTAAACTTCCACAGCCATCAATATTGATCAATGTACTAAAAGACTGATTAACCCATGCATTACTGAGAAGGCTTCCACTGAAAATCTGAACAAGGGGGATATGTTGAATTGAGGGAAATCAAGGTATTGTTGAAATACATTATTTTCTAGTGTGTTTTAGTTCAAGTTAATAAAGAGCAGGAAGAAAGGGGTGAGTGCTTTGTGGAAGGGAGATTATTTTAATTATGAATGTATTGCTGCTTATTTAAATTATTAGTGTATTTATATTTTTGTTTTGCTTGCTGCTTGTGTGAAGTGGACAATTCTTTTATGTTAGCATTTAATTTGATCAATAACACAGAGTACAACAAGGAAGATGGCTACAACAGAACACATAAGCAAATGTAATATAGGACTGGCATTATACAATATCCTGTTTTGGGAATAAACAGAATTTATGATGCAGTGAAGTTAATCATGTATAGAATTAGCTGATATATCCTGACCAAACTATTAATGTGATATCTACTTGTAAAGTAGCATAAAGGGAAATAATAAATACACCCATGCATCCCACACTATTTTACTCCCAAACCAGAATGAGATAATACCTGATATGTGGACACTTAGGGATTTGTATTGGATATGTGTGTATGTGTGCTTTTTTTTAATACATAAAACAGATTCACAAAATAATTAAATATTATATTTATGCATTTTACAATATGTAAAAAAAAAGTATAAAACTTTTTATATTAATTGTAAAACTGTTAAATGCAGATATCTATTCAGCTGCTCGAGATGGCTGTTTAATCAATCACTAAGTAGCATGCTTAACATCTTTTCTGTCCCTTTTTTTCCTCAAATGATTAAAATGTCGTACTTGGCACTTATTTTCTATTATAATACAATTCTATTTGATTGCAAATATATTCTAACGTTATTTCACCTAAAAAGTTCTATATTACCAATTGTATTTAGGTTTTACTTCTATTTTATGTTTTAAACAAGATTATGTATTTTTTAAAATTTCAACTGAAATTAGAAAATGTAATATTTATGGGTGTTCTTTTTTTTACATTTTTTTTAATGTTTTATAAATGAACTTATTACAAGAGGATGATCTGTGAGGATGAATAGCTTTGGAAATGGTTTTTTAAAGTGTCCCACCCCCCTTTACATCATAATTAAAGAGATAATTATTATATAGTACTAAAAAAAAAAATAACCTTGTTCATCTCTGTTTATCGTTCTTTTGTTTGATAAACAATTAAATATTTAGATAATCAGCAAAAAACATGCAATCACTGAGGTTCTATAAAGTTGGAGAATTACTGTTTTTCAGTGATGTTTTAACAAGGAGGAGGGGGTGTTTATTTGATGTTTTGAAATGAATTTGTTTGATAAAATGTTTTCAGTTTACTAGTCCTCCATCCACTTTTCCAACTGATTAACTTAATCTATTCCTCATGAGAACTTTAACCCTTTCATAATTCTAATCTTAAACTTCCTGCTGCTTTAACTTTTTTTGAGGTGTTAAATTAACCTTACAAATAAAACAACCTACAAAAAAGCAAAAGCACACTTAAAGTGTATTTAAAAAAAAAAAAAAATCATTCACGAAGTTAACCCTTAAGTGACCCGCAGGCAGTAAGAGGTTAAAGAGGCTTTAGGTGAAGGCCTTGTTTTGGGGAGATATAGTTTTAAGTAAAAACAGTTCAGGCCCCGCCCAGTGACGTAATCTGGACGGTTACACTGGAGAAAACAAGCTCTGGCAAAAGCACGTTGATTTATACCATTCCATCTCCCCCTTTATTATTTCATAGAGCCCCAGTTTATCACATTACCCCCTCCTACCCACCGCACACGTGTGACAGACATGAGGAACAGGGACAGAGCCAGCAGCAACTTTTTAAAGCATGTAAAGGGATCTTGGAGGAAAAAAAAAAGGAAGTCATCACCATTGCACTTAACTCTCAATGGACTGGAGGACTAGCAGTCCATTTGGCTTGGGAGTGGTTAATCACAACCCCAGGGCCTGAGGGTATGCCTGGCATAAGTGGCATCAACACAGTCTTCAAACTTCTCCCAAGGTAAGTTAATGTACCATTAAACTAATGTTAGTATGCAGAAAGGCACCTCATTCCTACAGTCTAATTCATTTATATTAGCACAAACACACTCCTCTTTAACTGCCTCTGGTAAAGGTATACATATAGATATTATATGTATGTGTGTGTGTGTGTATATAAATATAAAAACTATTTTTTAATTGTTTATTTGACCCTTACATTTTTCCCCCTAAAATGTAAAATTCTATTCTGTTTAATCTACTAATCTATAACTATATAGCCATTTGGAGAAAGAGTTAAAGTGCATGTTTCAGGGGCTCACCTCAGACTCCAGGGAACCCTTATTCTTTTTTTTCATATATCTGTTATCCAGCATCATTGTGGGAAGGCGCTCCTCCTCCACACAAAATAAAGAGACGCTGTGCTTGGTGCCAGAATTCTCTGCGAACTGTTTTCAGAGGACACTGCAGCTTTAAATGGCTACCATTTTGAAACCAGAATAACATTTTCCAATAGACAGAAATCCCCCTTTGAATCCCTCATGGCCTTTTTGAATTCACGCCCTGCCTTACATCAAACGCTTTTTTTGCTGATTAACTGCACAATCAGGTCCCTGTAGATGAGGAGGGGGGATAGAGAAGAGAAAAGCAACCCCTTTTCTAGAGAACAATGCTATAATCTCAGCTCCATTGGACAGGAATGTCTGATTTCACAGCCCACTGCTTCTCCCATCTACCCAAAAACCCTGCCAAAGGTCCAAGGAGGAAAAAATCCCTCCCTCTGAATGAGAAATGGACATTTTAGCAATGCAGCCTAATCACTTATGTCTGTGAAAAATCATAATAAAAGCAACTGCTAGGAAGTGATATTTTATTTCATGGAAAAAAAACAAAACAAAAAAACACATACAAGATAAATTGCAAATGTAATGAGATAGGGGATTGGAATGTATTGTCAAATCTACAATAATTAAAACAAAATAAGTAAAATAAACCTTACACTTCTCCAGGAGTATGTATTGTACATACATATGTATTATTTTAACAAACACTGATGTTTAGAGAGCTTGGTGTATTCGTGTAAAAAAAACAAAAAACAAACAAAAAAAATGTATGTGTGTGTATATTCACACACATACCAAAAGTGTTGTGGTGGGGAACAAAAGTGTGGACGAAAACCACTTCCACGTGTATGTGTGTGTGTGTGTGTGTATGTGTATGTGTGTGTGTATATATATATGAAAAGTAGGGAAGAGTATTCTTTTATGAGGTCTAATTTAATTGGAGATTATATATATATATATATATATATAATCTCCAATTAAATTAGACCTCATAAAAGAATACTCTTCACTACTTTTCAGTGTAATTAAAGTATCTATAGGACATTATTTTGTAAATGTTTTGTAATGTGTAGCTACATACCAGTAAGTTATGTTCCTTGTTATTAAGTTACAATACCAGTGATTATTCAAAAGAGTTTTGTTTTTTTGTTTTTCTTTTATTCACACTTTATAGGCAACATTTTATAAATAAAATGCTGGATCACAGAACTCATTGAGGTTAGCCATTACACTGTGTGTGTCTTTTTTTAAAAAAAAGTAAGATCTCACTGAAGTGTGGTATTATTATTATATACTGCATTAATTATGTGAGTAGAGCATGTTTCTATTCAGATTTTACACAGTATAATTTCACAGGTTTGGCTTCAGTGTTTTAATCTCTAGTATTGTAGTAAATGATCATTTGTGGTGGCACTGTTTGGGACACTTGTTCCTGGCATATTAACTGGTTAGTCTCCTTGCAATGATTCTAGAATGTACAAAGTGTCATACTGTGTCCCCTGCTACATTTGATGTTGGGATGGGGTGTTGTGAGGTATCCTTGTGTTATTCTGAACACCAGATCACCGCCCCCCTGCTGCTCTGGGTGAGTACTGTGTGTTTCCCATGTGTGTGTCCTCCCTCCTGGATGTGTTTACTCTTCAGGACCCCTCTGCTGGGACCAAAATCAATGAAAATCTAGTTGGGGGGAAAAAAAGGCGGGCAAACCCAAAAAAATTTGTGAATGGAAGAATGTGTTTGTGCATTCATTGTTAAAATAAAGAACGTGAATGACGTGTAGCTGCCGCCAGCCTATCGGAGCGCAGATAATATTTTTAAATATCCTCAGACTCCGACCAATGGGAGCGTCGGTGCCAAAGACTAGCGCAGGCGCCGACCAATTGAAAAGGGGGTATGCAAATGAGGATCTGTCCAAGCAGGAGCTGAATGTCAACTAGTCAAAGATGGAGGCTGGAGCTGGGAGGCCATGAGGTTCGTGCCGGGGAGGAGATCCGCCTCTCCCTCCTCAGCTAAGCGCAGGAGCTAGCCCGGAGCCGAGGCCTGGGACCCTAAACAAGGCTTGTGGCAGACGGGCTGCCCCCAGGCTCCATAACGGGCTCTTTGGTCAACTTTTCCAAGAGAAGGAGGTGCCTCTCTTGCCCAGGTACCATTCATGGATTTGGGGCTCAGAGCTGGTGAGTAGCATCCGGGGACCATGGGCGGAAATGGCGGGAGCTGGGGGAGTGGTGGGGATGGTACAGGCAGTCCGTGCAGTGAGGGGAGCAGCGGCTGGCCAGTGCTGGGGTTGAAGTTGGGCAAGAAGGAGACACCCAGGAGGGGCCTCCATGTTGCTGATCTTGGCGGGTGGCATCACATGTCTGGGTAGAAGGCTGGCACCGTGGGTCTTGAATGCCCATAAACACGAATGAGTGGGGGGCCCGGGGTGAGGAGAGGAGGGGGTGGCTGTTAGGTATTGGGGGGGATATGGGGGGAGGGGTAAGAGAACAGAGCCCCCCCCCCTCCCCAGAAACAGGGCATTAGTATTACTGGAAGTGGCATCGCTCGTTTCCACGATGGGACTTCAAAGTGCTGGAGGCACCATCCATTGCCATGTCTGCCACCACCTCCGCCCTGAGGGGTGCGAACTGAAGAGACTATCTGTCCCCACGCTCGATCTACTCTCCAGAGAGTCCATTCTGCTTGTTTCACTTTAGGATGGAGACATAAACCCCCCCCCCCCAACTCCCCATTCCTGTGGTTTCTATTCGGGATTGGATTCTACAGAACAGAAAGTGAAGGTACCGGAGCTACTGGTACATGGTGGCACTTCATAATCAACTAGGGAAGAATTAAGTCTCATTATGATCGGAAGAGGTTAGGAGTGTGTTGCCAATTGCTGTCAGACCATCTGAAATAAGGACTTTCTTAACAAAACAAAAAAATAGTTTTTAACTTGTTTCCTAGAAAGTTTGCACCCCCCCCCCCCCATGCTCTGTCTGGTAGCGAGTTATAATGCTGAATGAAATCTTAATATTTCTAGGTCTGGGTTATTAATTTATGCATTTTTTTTGGTCTTTCGATCATTTAAAGTATAGTTGCATAGCTGTTGTGTTGGCAGCCTTATATTTCTTCCTGTTACTGTAATAAATATTTATACAAATGTGCCCCTCGCAGAGCGAACGCATAGAACGTTGAGTATTTAAAGTATCGTCTTTCCGTTCTATTTTGTTCCTTTATATTACATGAAATCATTCCTCTACCTTTTAAAATTCTTATTTTTAATTTAAAAAGATGCTTTTTAAATTCTAGACCTTTCCTGTGTCACAGCAGAATGTGGGGAAATATAGCATCAGATCTAACAAATAGTGTTAAATAATGGCAATAATATGTACGTATATATATTTTTTTTTTTTTCCCAAAATATTTTGTCAGTGTTATAAAACAATATTTACTTTGGCTGAAATAAGTTTTCTTCACTACACTTTATGGGACAAGCAGTATTTTAAATAATCCAGTCACACTTAATTATTTCAGCTTTAAGGGTTTTCCTGTTTTTGTATTGTTTTTGGGTCTTTTTTTTTTCTACGGTACACTTCTATATTTTATTTTTATTTTTTTATTTTTTTTACAATTACAAATAGACTAATAAACTTGCTGATGGTAACATTTTTTTTTTTCCCCCCTGTTTAACCGTATCAGAAGGGGGGGGAGGGGAGGGAAGCAATATTAGGCTTTATTACGAAGAATTATTATTTATTTATTTTTTAAATCTTTAAAATAATTGGTTTGCTTAATGTGAATATAATTGTATAATTATCTGTCTTTGTGATATATTTGAATTTCTGCAACTTTTCTATCATTGTAATTTAATATTCTAGGCCAAATAGAAAAACATATTGGGTGGGTGTGTGATACATTTTACAAACAATATACATTTATATATAAATGTGTTTATGCATCTTCTGTGTGTGTGTGTGTGTATATGTATGTATATATATAAATTTATTTCTGGTGACTTTAAAAAATTTTGTACTAAAGTTTGAGAGTTAAAAATAACCCTTTTATTTTTTGGGAAAGACACATCTGTTATCCGAGGCCCTTTTTTTGTTGTGCTACTGGGATCTGTGATTAGCAGTGCAATATCAAAAGGGCATTGGCTGACAGTATTCTAACAGTTCTAAATTATAGGTGTCCACAATGGGCGTTCATCGCAGATACGACAAAAAAACAGCCTCCTCTTTTTCTGCATAGATCTATTTACTTTTTATTCACAAGCAAGCATACTTGTATCCTGATACATGTACAAAGTGATACTTAAGGTATCAATACAAAATGCAGAATACACATATAAATATCATTCTGTAGCAATCACACAAATAATGTCACCATGTGTTTTATTCATATTATTATACCAGGTTGTGATTTAGACTGTATAACCTCTGTTCATCAAGGCTTATTATAATGTGCTTCTAGATATTAACAATTGTATAAAATATCGTATCTACAAAATAACCTGCAATTTATCAGGATACAGTGTTGCATTGTCTGAGAACGATTATCAGTAAGTAAATGCCTAAAAAGACTTTATTGCATGCTTGTACAAATGAATAAACTGGCTTTGGATTGCTGTGTGATTATGTATCTCACGTTTCAATACAATTTTCTGTTTTGCATATATTAAAGATCATGTTTGTTTTGTTTACTTCACTGCAGGCTAGCTTCAAAATAAACAGGGCCTTTTTTTCTGTTCACAGGTGACTGTGTGGCCTTGTAGGCTTGAACATGATATCAGAGGTTATTGCCAAGGATTTGGGGTGGTTTTTAGTGGTGGTGTGTATCTTACTATTTACTAAGCACACTGGACACATCGAGCTTGTAATGGAAGCTGGTGTGAGATGCTCTGACAGTGTTGCACTACTGTATTCTCAAATGAAGCAGTGCAATCGTATTGTCAAAGCATTTCATTCCTGCAGAACTTCAACCTCAACCATTTACTGGGGTGGACAGAAAGAGATCCCCAAGAACTGTGACAAGTAAGATACATATCCTGGTGTTGGATGTCACCCTAATATTCAGTTCCTTAGATTCTCCAAACAGGGATACCCACCCCCACGATATTTTTTTTTTTTTTTTTTTTTTTTCTGCTACATCACAACCATCGCTTTAATTCACACTAACCCTTTAGAGTCTGGCCAGCCTTCTATCTATTCTTTTCTTGTTTGAACTGATGGATCATATTAATACAACTGGTATATCTTAATTACAAAAAGCGAGATAATATGCACATTATACAGCCATCTTTTGGGTTTGGGTACTATCATCGTATTTGCGTGATTGTGTGTGGTTTTTTTTTTTTTTGTTTGTTTTTTCAGAATACGTCTGCTACAATGACATATTTCTGAATCATTAAGAAATAGTGTTCGTGTTAGATCAATTGCTTGTAAAATTGCTAATTTTAATTTTTTTTTTTTTTTATTTTTTTTTTTAAGGTGATAAGGGTGCATGCATTGTTTAATGTGCTGTAAAGGGGACTGGGAGAGATCAGTTGGGAGAGATCCACCGTTGCTCTGTAGTTCTAGATTATATTGGTTCTTGACCCTCGTCTTTTCTAGTATAGCTACAAACCTAGAGTGTGTGGTTTTTTTTTTTTTTAAATATCTCTTCACGCTATGTTCTATATTGGAATCTCTTATTTTTAACAGTGATGAGTAATCCTTTTAACCCAAATGTTGTAGCAAGATCTGCATTTCACATGACCGTTAGACAGCCTAGTGGGCTTTGCATCAAGGGAAGTGTAGTTCACAAACATCAGACGGGCCGTGGTTAACAGTTGCTGCCTTTTTATATTGTCCTTGGTGGCTTGGATGTGCAAATTTTCTTCTGCTAGTGGGTCTTCGAGAAAATGGAGTCTCTCTCTCTCTCTCTCTCTCTCTCTCTCTCTCTGCAGTTAAAGCTCTATACCTAATATAGGGAGAGGCATGTTCAATTCAGGGTTCAGGCCCAACATGACGTGGCCTGGTTGGAAGTGTGTGGAAGTGGCATACACTATTGTATATTGTTCTCCAACTCAGGCCGTGTTTTAGTATGCTTTTAGGGTTTCTTTCCCCCTATGTAGTCATGTCCCAAAGATCATTGTGAATGTAAACTAACTGAATATGGATGATCCGCATCTCTCTACTTTTTCTGTGGGGGTGCCAGCTATAGGTCTGAGTAAGGATACAGAGAGGTTTGACTTGCAGTGTTCGATTTATACAGCAGTATGCTGATGCTCTTTTTTTTTTTTACCTATTAAAATGTGTGCACATATTACTGGTTGTGATAATGGGAGCGTTATAAAGCCAGTTCCAACGTGATGTGTGAGCTGTGACTTAATGTTAACGCTCACGCCATTGGTAGTTTTATTGTTATCGATTTCATGTATAAATGCAGGGGATCACTGAGCTCTATCCACACCCGTAACGTTGCAGGTCGTTTGTAACAGGCCTTCCTCTATACACAGCCTTAGAATAAAGCAGAATCCAGTGACTGCCAGACTGTGTGGGGTGAAGGCTGGGGACACCATTAGGTGGCAGGTCCTTTGAGTTCAACCCTTGTTTTTAACCTTGGTAGAGAGGGGGTTGGGTGAGGGGTTTGCTCTTTTAGAAAGGGGCTATGTTAAAAATAAGCAAATCCATCTGAAGTCTGTTATTTGTACAAGGAGAGCATGTGTAGGCGTATGTATTGATATAGAAAGGAGGGCGTAGTAGGACGATTGCATGCCTGTTAGTGTAAATAAGAACACATTTATGTGTCCAATAATTATATATACTATGTTATGAAGTGATTTGCTACAGGCCTTAGTACCATGAATGTGTGCAATACCTATATTTTATTTGCACAATGTATATGTGAACAGATCTGTAAGTGTCACTGTGTGGTATAGTGCAGATGATCTGTGTGTAGTAGATCTAGGTGTGTGTGTGGATTCCAGGCGGGGGGTGGGGGAGAGGGCTGAGGAATGCTGAGAATCAGGTCGGGCTGTGCAGGGGGAGGCACAGCCTCGGGAGAGCTTTCATCCTGTCGTTGCATAAACTTGTTAAAAGAAGCCCTCATGTGTAGGAAGCGGCCTGGGAGGGATCGCCTTGTACCCGGGACCCCTGTAAGTGAGCCTCCCCTCTCCCTCCCCTAATCCGCCTAACAGCCACCTATTGAAGGCCAGCACGTAGAATCCGGGCTATCAGTAGGGACTACCAAGCTCCAGCACTTCTCCGTCTTCAGTAGGGCCTTTGGCTATTAGTGGGTTAACATGTATCCATTTTGACACCGTGTCTTGGTGCTCACTTCTAGCATGACAGCACAAGTGTGTGTGTGTGTGTGGTTTATTTTTTTATTTATTTATTTTTTTAAATATTGCTCATGACTGTTTAGCGTTGACGCAGCCCACTAATTTCAGGGCATGTTCTGCACCACTTTGTATGCTGTCAAAAGCAGCCCGAGAGACCAAATCGAACGATTATTAAGAGTACTTAGTGCTAAGAGGCTGTGCTCACCTGGGCAGGTTTCATCCTGCTTGGCACACAGGCATCCCCTGTGTATCTGGAGATTTGTACAAGCTTGCTCCTTAGGTTTAACTAGACAATGGTGGAATGCTTGGAATCACGGGGACATTACTTTAATTTACCCCTTCACCTGGCAGCTCAAAGATGATTCTTGAAATACCCCACCCACCCAAAATAAATAGGTTGGAGACACTAGGTGGGCACTAGACATCAGGATTTGTTGTTAGCTATATAGCTGTAACTAGTGCAGCAAATACTTCACTCATTTTTATATTTGGTATATAAGCACAATGTGTAACTGCATAGTTATTTTAACTCACTGTATTTAATTTTCTTTAATTTATATTCAGTATCCAAATATTAACGTTAAGCCCACAATTTGTTTTTCTTCAAAAGCAATATAGTGGCAAAATTTTATATTTACTACAGTAGTCTGGCTAGTTCATAAGTAAACGTGTTTCTCTAAAAGTACCACTACCGTGTGTATTTCATTTTAATCTAATACTACTGTTTTGTCCTGTATTAATATCATAATAAACTGGTCAGTATTGTAAACATTTTCTACCAAAGAAGTCTGTAGACTCCTGGGTTCATGTAATTGTTGCAGTAGCTAATGTCTGTACATATGGTTGCCATTTGAAAAATATTTCTAGTGTCAAATGTACAACACTGATGCCAGTTTTGTGCTTCCATCAATGAGAAGAGAGCTCTTTAATCTAAAATAGCCCGTTTGACATACAAAGCCCTGGGTATATTCTTAGTTTGGGATCTATAACTAGACAAAAGGAGCATTTCTGAAATGTGATAAAGTCAAGATATCTTTCTAAACATATCTGAACATGATCTGACTCCTAGGGTATAAATAGCAGACTTTAGCTAATCTCTTGTTTTAAACTTGGTTAAAATAAGTGCATACAACATTCTGGAAATGCATGTCTTTATTAGGGCACTTGGCTCATCTGAGATGTTGGGGTATGTACAGACGGCCATGGAAAATGGTTTTCCAGTTTGAAGCATTAGCTAATGGTGTACTAACATTCTTTGCACAAAAAGAAAATCTTCCAAGATTCTAATCCCTTTAAAAATGGAGTAGGGCATGCTTATTCCCCCCTTGCAAGATATACCGTAGATCAGGGGTGGCAAAAAAAAGTAGATCCCACAGATGTTTTAAAACTACAGCTTCCATGATGCTTTTGTCATTCGGCATGCAATGCATCAAAGGAGCTTGTAGTTCTGAAACATTTGGAGATCTACCTTTTTTGGCATCCCTGTTATACACATTTAAGACACGCCATACACATTTTGTTTCCTTTATAAATCTATAAGTTTCGTCTCAAACGGCCAACTTTAAATTGAATCGAAAAACCCTTTCTGGGGGAGTCTGATGCTGTTTGTGTTGTGTGGTTTTTTTTTGTTGTTGTTGTTTTTTATTTATATAACTTAAGACTTGCCTTGCTGCAACTCACATGGACCCTTGTGATATTCTGTGTATTTCTGTAGGAGTATACTGAGGGGGCTTGTTTTTTTTTTTTGTAGGGGGATACATATACTTTGGAAGCAGAATATAGGAAATTGAGTAAAACAAAAACAGTTTACCCCAAAAGGGTTGAGGTCTTTTACAAGCTGGGGGAGTGTGAGATGGGAGTTCTAGGATCTCAGCTGATGTCATAGTTCATCTGTACAGTAATGGATGATGGTTCTTCCGTATATCCCAAATAAGGAGCATGCATTCTAAAGGCTGATCCAACAGGAAGGGGAGGCTGTCTGCAGGAGGCTAGATATGGATATGCTATGTGTTTACACACCAGAACTATAAGACTGGACTCCGTGTTATGTGTCTTGGGGATAACCTGTAATCATGGAGATCTATTTGCTGTATACAAACCCTAACCTCTCTAAGATGCAAAAAGCAGCTTGGGTGTATGTACAATTAACCTATTGTTGACCAGACAGGCATTGAAAGAGTTAGTCACTTCCATATTATTCGTTATTTTTAGTGTCTCTGCTTTGGGTTTTTTTGTGCTGAGAAAGGATCTGACATCAAAGGAGAGCAGGCCTGTCTCACACTGTTCTGTGGAACGTGAGGAATCTTTAATGCAATAGTAAGATCAATGTGGGGAATGTATACATTAGACAAGAATCCAGGAATTACAGGATTGTATCCCGTTTCCACTTTCATTTAATCTGCTGGAAAACCAGTCAGTGGAGGGAAGAGAAGGGAGAGGAGGGGATCAAGTGTCAAAAAAGTGAATTGGTGGGCTATGGGGAGGAGGCTGTATTGAGGAAGGAAAGAGGGTGTGTGCTGGGGGGAGCCATAAAATGAGAACAGACCCCCCCCCTCTTTTCCCTCCCCTCCATTTCCTGAAAGGTTAAACAAGCAGGATCAATAAAAAGCTGCCATCAACGAGGCAGAAGTTTGTTGAAAATGGTAAAGTAGCCATATTTTTGCATGCATTTACTGATGAACAGTGAGTCGCTATGTTTGAGATATGTGGACAAGTCTGCATGGTGGAAAATAGACTTGAGCCGAAACGTTGTTGCTGTAGATTCTGTATTCTGCCTCTGGTGTATGCCTGTATAGTGTCCTTGTTAGATAACATTAGCAAGGTTATGTACTAAAGTGTGGATTATCATGAATTCAAAGTGAATGTCACATGTTAAGCTAAACTTGGAGATTTATTTTTCTCCAATTGGGTATTGTAGCCTAAAATGTGAAAATCACTTTGTGCTATGTGAGAACTGTTAAATAAATTCCTAACAATTCAGTTTTGCAAAGTGTGCTATACTGGAGAAAATACAATTTCTAAATTGGAATTTTAAACTTTAACATTAAGTATGATGAGAATAAATGTCTTGCAGACATTCTGCAATAGGCATTCCTATCTGGTTATTTTTCTTTATGTATTAAATCTCTAAACTGTTTTAATTGAATGATGTGAATCTCAAAATGTTATTAATATCAACTTGTGTGTTTACTATCTGACTGTAAACGGCCTAACTTCTTTCATTTGCCTCCTGATAGGTTCTGGTATTTTGAATTCTCCACACTTTTATTATAACGTGGGTCTAAACTTGGGGAAGAGACCCTATCAATATTGCCTCTGCTTTTGTGAACAGAGTAGTAGTAGTGCAATATTGCTTATAGGGTCTTTTCTTTGAGATACCTCCCAGAGTGCCCAAGAAGATGCTTTCAATAATGTTGTAACAATATGTAATACATCCAATCACTGTTATAGAATAAAGTGGTGTCTGTAATTGGCTACAATAGTTAAGCTCTGTGGGTACTTTGTCATAAACTTTATTTTTATTTTATTTTATTTTTTTACAGCTTTTTTGCGTTTCCCATGGTGCCATTTAGTCGTTGGGGTATCAAACTGCTGCATCCAGAAGCTCTTGGGCTAAAACTCTCATAATTGACACATTTTATAATTCTGTCAGTTTGCTATGGGAGTTGTAGTCCAAGATCTGATTGGTCCATAGGTCAAGATAATATATTGAAAATATCACGGATGTGAGCATTTTATTAAACAAGGATTTGTGGAAAATTGACTAATTGTAAATGTAGGGCGTAATAGCAGCATTTTTGAAAAGAAAATCTCACTTTCGACTGTTTCTGCCATAAATTAACATTTCTCTTCTACATAATCCACAGCTCTTATGTGTCTCATGATGTCTGTCATTTATACTGTTCTGGAATTTATTTTAGTTTGATAGTAGTTTTTTTGTTATAATGGGTCTACTTAAAATCCCTACATTCAAAATAAGAACTATTTACAATACGGAGTGGCCATACGCACCTTAAACATAACATCAATAAACACATGCCCATCCCTATTAGCAGTATTTTTTTATTTTTTTTTAGCAGTTTGTATAAAGAACATAATAATAAAATATTCTAGATGGGATCTGTTCCATTCACCGTCCCAAACTGGCCTTACTATATCTGTGTATGTAATGGAGGCTTCTAGTCCACTTCCTGTAGAATTAGAGTTGTGATTTGTTTTATTTTGCAAGACTTCCTTTCCAAAATAAGGCAATCGTAATAGATTTAATATAAATTTTACATTGCACTGGAAAGATTCTGATTGTCGTATGTCACATTATACAATTTATAAAAAAATAAAAATAAATTCTGTCTTAAAACAATTGGATTTTTGTGTGATATAGAATTATTTTTTTAATATATTGTATATAAACCTATTGTACCGAGTCTCGATTTTTAACAATGTACAACTGAGTGAAACTAATTTCACATGTGTTGTAGGTGCATGCAGTGGCTACACGGCAGAGGTGGTACGTGTTTGTTTGCAGTGGCAGATGGCTTATCAACAAAATACGTATCTGGATTAATAACTGATACTCTAGTAGTTTGACCAAGTGTAGACGGTATTAGACATGGGGAGTATGTGACACAGTTATCCATAATATGACACAATGTGAATAAGACTTGATACACAAATCAAAGGTGTAGGCTACACGTTCTGCCATTTGTAGCATTTAAAAGCCCAATCCTGATGGTAGATTATTGCAATGACTATATAGATTTACAATATATTAATGGGGTTTATCTGAAGGCTAGAAGTGTTTTCGTGACATCATTTTGCAGAGCCAACTAACAAGGGGTTTCGACTTGTATTTGACTATGTGAAACCTCTTGCAATCAGTTTCACTGCCCCCTCCCCTCCAGTGAATCCCTGCCAGGGACCCTCGGTAATGGGGGTGTCACGTGATGAGCTGTTTGGTCTGAGGTATGTGAGGGAAGAAAGAAAGGAAGGTTAAAATGGGTTGGGAGGGGCAGAATGCAGAGAGCTTCACTGGGGCAGAATGTAAGGAGGCAGTGTGTGGGATTGTGGTGGCTGATGGATAGGAGGGGCTGACAGGGACAGAGTGTGGGTGGCCTTCCCTGCTATTTTCAGGTGGTCTGGGGATCTCTTTTGGGACCTGTGAGGCCCAGGAAAGGGCTCAGTGGGTGGGGACCAGACACTCGCTTAAGAAAATCAGCTCAAGTGGGAGGAAGTCTTATCGATTCCCCTGTAACCAGCCCAGCCTGGAGCCTGATATCAAAATCATTGCTACCCCAGACCCTGTATAGATAAATCCCTAGCCTTCTCTTACACTCTTATAAAACTGCAACATTTTTATTTACTATCTCCTCTAAATAGATTGTGTTCAGGCGTGCATGAAACACTTTGACTACTGTTAATGTTATAAAATATAACACCTATTTTTTTTTTTTTTTAATTGTGTATCTGTCATAAAATTACATCGTGTTCTGTAAAAATATATTTTACATTGATAATTTGTTGTACCGTGTGAAGTCCTGCTCAATAGGTTAATATGGTATTTGTGTAAGTAGGGTAATTTGGTGAATGCTCTGCTTGCCCCAGGCTGACTGACACTCTTTCCCTGTTGCACTACTGTGGCACAATAAATATAAGCAGTGCAATGATGAAAGGGCATTAGTCTGACCCTGACTTCTAAGTTTGCCCAGAACCTAGAGTACCCACCGAAAGGACAACTCCTCCAAGCTGACAACATACACCATATGCTGGCAAATACTGTTCCACGTCTTCTGAATACACTTTCTACAAACCATTTATAGTGCTGTGAACACCAGCAACCGTTGGTTAATTCGTGTATTGGTTGATTGTATTAATGTTAATTTATGTAAAACCCAACTGGATAAGAGGGTTGTATTGGAAATATAAAATAAAGTGCGAGCTTAAAATTTCAATGCTGGTCCTTGTGTTTATCTTAAATGTACATCATTGATGATTTTTAAAAATAAATACTTAAAAAAAAAAAAAAACTTTAAAGAAATATGAATGGGCTGCAATCGCTGATTTAACGTGGGATTTAAAAAAAAAAAAAAAATATTTTTATGCATTTCTAGTGTGCTGAAAATACTTGTTCATGCTGATTATTATAGAAGATGTCGTCATACCTATTTGCTTAATTGTTATTATCCCTGTAGAGAAAAATCTATATATAATAACGTGTCACTTTTTTTTTTTTTTTTTTTAAATGGCATAACGTAAGTAACTTTTCTGGAATAGTAATTATGGTGCCACTGTATGTATAGCATGTCAAATATAGAGAGTTCATAGGCATATCCTGATAGTTTTGACTGGTTGGACGATGTTAGCCTTCCCTTGGATCATTTTCTTGTTTAAATAGTATTTTTAATATGCCCTAATTCTTCTAGTTTATCAGTTCACAGACGGACAATATAAAATGTATAGGTCTCTCAGGCCACCTGCTGATCGTGCTGTAGTCTGGGGGGGGGGGGAAGCCATTTTAAAGCGAAAGGGAAGACGGATATCTATAAGCATAGCTTGCTATCCCATTAAAGAGGACCTCTCCTGACCCCCAACCATCCCCAGGCATGCCCCTTGTGTCTCATGGACGGAGATCCTGCTCTTTGCCCCGGTCATGCAGACTGCCTGGGACAAGGTAGACTTTTCAATGTTTTATTCCGCACACACAGAAAATGGCTGCAGCTCTAGCACGTGGATGAGCCAGCTCTGCCCATGCTGGAGCATGCTTCCCCCCAGAGGCCGCTCCCTGCCATACCCACACTAATCTTATCATACCAACTCTAAAAACGGATATTTCCACTGACCAAACTTTTACGTTTTGCCAGGAATTACCTATTCAGAATGTTTTTTTATTTTTGGTTTTTTTTTTTTTCTTGACCTTGCGGGGCTAGGGAGGGGGGTCTGGTCACTGAGAGATCTGGCAGCTGCTCCTTTGAAGATTGCAGAGGTTATGACCTCCAGGGCCTTTCTCCCCTCTGTCCCCAGAGCAGCTGAGTCAATCAGGTTGAAGGTGAGGGGGCTGGGAGGAGGGAAGAAAGAGGAAGAGTAGATAGAGAAGGGGGAGGGGTTGGACTCAATGACTTGCCCTTTCTTTGGTTTACAATATGTGAATGAACCAGGAAAGTACGTGGGGATCCAAGAAGGAGCTAATACATCTAGTGGCATGATCCTGGCCACTGTGACTTCCACGCAAGTCACAAAGTATAGCCTAAACTGCACAACACGAATAGGTCAGAGGGCACCAGGACAGAGGCTGACAGGAGCTCACAATACATTCCTCTCTAAACCTATCAAAGTGCCAGTTAACCCTTCTGTGGGGTAGACCTGCCTCCTTCGTTACAAAGAGATTAACTCTCATTGTACCACAGCCAGAAGAATGATTGCTAGAATGCTTTAGTAAGTGTTGAACAAGCTCCACCAAATCATTGATTCACAACTGGAAATTAGAATTCCACAATAAAAATAAAGTGCAGACCACTCGGTTGGCCTGTTTTTATTTCTTATGTTGGAAGACTTTTTGACATTCATATAAATACATGGTTCGTAATGTCAAAAAAAATCAGTGCGTAGTGTTTGTGTACAAATAAGAGATGGTGAAATCTTCGCACGAGCATTACAAAACAAATGTGATGTGCAGCACTCTTGACCCGTTTTAAATGTTTTCCCCTTTTTTAGCTGTACACCAAAGTGTAAAGCGTATTAGGTCTTCACAATTAACCTGACTAAAGTACGAGATTACACCACTTTGTTCTTGTCAATTTCCCATTTTTTGAAAACCTGAATAAATTTTTTATTTTTTTTAACCCATTAATGTTTTTCCAGCCGGTATTAACCTATTGATCAGCAGGCTTTTTTTTTTTTTTTGGTGTGGTTATATATGCCTTTTTTTAGAAAGTTAGAACCAGATGTAACCAATGTATATATCCTCATTATAAAAAAAAAAAAAAAGGTTTCCTATAGCTGTGTTTGTGGGTTTGTTGTTGTTTTTGTTTTTTTTTTGTTTTTTTTTTAAAGGTGCCATTTTTTTCCCTCCACTAATAAAAATACAAAAATTATCCCAGTGTGGACATGTTTTTAGTTAACTATATACATCATATATTTATAATGTGAACAGAAACATAAATGTGTGGGGGTTTTTTTGTGTTTTTTTTGTTTTTTGTTTTTCCTAAAGTCAGTGTGAAGTTTTCTCTGACCCTTTTTAAATGCATCAGAACTGGGATAGCTAAGCTAGGCAAATGCTGATAGGGCGTACTACATTTTCCAATGTTGCTTAGCCATCCTTCACATTGTCTAGTCTTCAAGGGAAATGTAGTTCAAAAGTATCTTTACAGTCAAGGAATGTATCATTTATCCATTCTAGGTCAAAGGTTGGACTGGTATTTTTAGAAGGAAGGTAAGCATAACTGATATTACACTGGGTTTCAGTTTAAGGAACTTGATAGTGATTTGATTCATTTTTATTTTTTTTAAGGGGCTTTTTCCACTTGCTACAATCATTCTTTGTTTTTAGGTGCATTTATTGGGCAGAAGTGTTAATTTCAATATTATGGGACACTGATCTAGGCGGTCAATATTTTGAGGTAATGGCAAGTCCAAAGGCAACCCGAAAGGACCCTGTTTTGTAACTTCATCACATGAAGAAATATGGGTCGTGCAATCAAACGGTTTGTGGTTCTGTGGCGATGTGTAAAAGTGAAGTACGATAAGATGTGAATTGAAGCGGTTTACAAGATATATAACCTATTCTAGTGCAAAATATTTAACATATGCGTTTTGGCCAAGAGAAGAGTGTGGTTTTTTTTTTTGTTTTTTTGTTTTTTTAGGTCAAAACCAGCAATTCTGGAGCTAACGTTTAAAAGTGGCGCAGTCTCCATGGAAACTAACAGAATGTTTCTGCTGATCACCTCACTTTTAGAACTTTAATGTAGAATTATTTGATACATAACAATCAGTGATGTTCAAAACTGCTTTTTTATAAAGTTTTAATAATGTAACTACACAGATCGCGATCTTCACTGGATCTATTTGTTCTGAACTGAAGTACACAAATTAAGTGGTGAATTTATAGCGAGAATTTAATATTTCATGTGCATTCCTACTGCTGTGTAGCTCATATATACACTCGCATCTTAAGAGTTTATGGGATATTATTAAACAAACCATGTCTTTCTTTTCCCAGTACCCAAACAATGGAATGTGCCTAATTTAAAGATCCATTAAATAGCCCCGTTTGCAGACGAAGTAACAGATCTAGGTGTGAGAGATGCCTTTTCCCACCCTTTATGAGGCACTAAAGAGCCATCAGAATTGGAATGTAACTAAAGCCTCACGCACCTAAAATCAGGAATGCGGAAGACCATATCATATACAGACACCCCTTCCCCCATAGCACACATCGTGTGCACAAATATACACATTACACAGGGACATCCCACTTCCATACGCCAAAGGGTTCGTTATGAAAGCCGCTGGCTCCCAGAGGCTCCGGGGCTCACTGCAGGGGAACGTGGATGTACTAAAAGCCAGTGAGCTTAACACACATTTATTGTTTATACTGTGTGTTGTTTTACTAATGTTTAACATTGTAAATATGACGCAGCCGTTGGGTTTTTAAGTCCTAATCTGGTACTGAATGGCAAAAAATTAGCCAACGTGGATCTTGCAAATTGTGGACTAAATCTCCAAGGAAGCCCAGGCAGCCAATTGATGCAATCGTCATCACACTGCTTACACTCCTATTCAGTTCATTAGATGTAAATGGAGGTGGAATTCTCTATCCTGTTACTATATCGAAGGATATACCATACTTTAATGAGATTAAATACACCCATCCCTCCATCTTTATACCAATTCCTCTAAACGCAGGTGCTTATAACCCACAGAGCTTGCACTCCATTGCATTATTAGATGTAAAAAATAAACTTGGCTACATACTTGTATGATAAACGAGCATACACTTTTTTTTGTTGTTGCTTCTTAGCATTCTGTATTCCAGACCCATTCATGACCATGTTTTTCTATCTACAAAGTCCTCAGCTTGTAAATACCTCCATACATTCAGTATTTACTATGTATAATAAACATGTGTGTGTATTTATATATTGGTATAAATATATAAAGATGGCGGGATGGGTGTATTTAATTATCTCATTAAAGTATGGTATATCCTTCGATATAGTATATGTCAACATAGAAAAAAGGGGATACAATAAGGTTGAAGTTGTCCTCCTTGCAAATCGTATATTGGTTAAATAACAATCCATTGCATTTTGGTTTTTTTTATGTGTAAAAATATTATCCACGCACCTTAATAAGAGTAAAATTAAATAGGCAAATGTCAAATATGCAATTTCTCACAGAAAAATCAATTCTATATCAGTCTTTCCACTTATTTATTTTTAACGTAATTGCTTTAGTTGTAAGAAAATAATCAACTCCTTATCCTTCAGTTTTGTTTTCTCATCTTTCCTTAGCAATAAAGCATGATTGGAGAATCTAACGCTTCTCATCCCTTACTAGATTATCAAGGTAGTGTCTCCCCAATCCTCCTGATTACTACACTCTCATGCTTAATAAAATGTCTTCATGTACGCCTACCTGTCTGCACAGATTCACTGGGAAGTTTAATTTCTTTATTATTCAGTAATGGAAACCGTTATGAGTGTATCTCCATAGTGTGTGTGTGTGTGTGTGTGTATAGTGTATATATATGTGTATATATATGTGTGTATATATATGTGTGTATATATATGTGTGTATATATATATATATATATATATATATATATATATATACATACACACACACACCCTGCTTTAACAAAATTAATGTACTTCATTTGAATGTTTGCTGATATCACTATATTTAAAAAAAAAAAGTATTAAAAAAAATAAAAATAAAATATATATATATATATATAAATATATATATATAAATTAGGTTTTTATATAGCCAAGAAAGGTGCGTATTGCACTTGTCAGGGTACACAACAGTAGAGGTGGGGTTCTGTAAGTGCAGCAGTTAGACTGTGATTGAGGTGCCCACATGGATTCATTAAGATGGGGAGTTCATGTCCTACGGAGATTAGATTGTTGGAGTGGGGAGCATGCAGATAAAATTTGGAGAAGTGAGAAGGCTACAAGCATGACTAGTTTTTAAATCTATTTTACATGAGTATTAACAGCTAAATATGAATAGTGATTATATTTGCAGTGTGTATTTCCACTCCTATATGAACACATTGTTGCAAAAACAAAGAAACACATAACACAGACATGGTTTGACCACTACACTTCACAATTATGAATATCATGCAAAGTATTGTGGTAAGAACTGGTGGCTCCATTTACTATTGGTATGCTTGAGAGTTTCGTATGGATAACATTTGGTTAAATTGAAGCAAAATTACAAATACAATTTATATAGCGCCAACATATTCCACAGCTCTATACAAAAGGTAAATAAAACACAATGAATTCTAACAAAACATGATTGACATACTGTTCCAGTAGGTGAAGATGGCATTCCTCATAGCTCACAATGTAAAAAAAGGCTATCATTCTTGGAATCACTTTCCAGGATTTGTAATATTATTTTTACCAATCCTGTATAAGTACCAAAAATGGTTGAGATTTGAAAAATAAAATGAATCCACTCTGCCATGTTTAGCTCTTTCCTATTGCCTTCATCTTGGTTCCCTGTCAATCATTGTTATAGGATCTGCCATTTTCTGTCATTAAATATAATATGAGGAGGTGGAGAAAAACAAACAAACACAGGGAATAATTTTACAACATGGTGTAAGTAATTGGTATCTTTTTTTTGGGGGTTTCCAATTTATTAAAACGTTTTAAAAGTTTGTCACTCTTTTTTGTTATATTCTAGCTGGTTTTTGTACCTCCATAATTGTCCTACTTGTAAAGAATACCGTGTGAATGTTCTGTAGGTGTTCTGCCTCAATTTCTACTACTGTAAATGGGATGAGTTATTTATAAATCGCCAACAAATTCCATAGTGCTGTACAATAGGTGGACTAACAGACGTGTTTGCAACAAGATGAGCTTTACGCATAGGAACAGAGGGTATTGAGCGCTTTACTTAAACAAGATTACATTCTAGAGGGTTAAACAAAGAATAACACAAAAAAAAAAGTCACAAAAAATAAATTGTGGAAAAGACCCTCAACATCATTACTTCACAGCGGAAAATAAAAATGGCCAAGGTTACTTAGTGACCCCTTAACACCTTAAGGACACATGACGGAAATATTAAGTTGTGTCCTTAAGGGGATATAATTCTCCCCAAATGGTTCTGTATATCTTCCTCCAATTCAATATGTGCACTGACTGTGTTTGGGCTGAACTGGATTCTGAAGTAATTTGCTAAATCTTTAAAATGTTTGAAGGAAGATGGAGCATCACAAGAAAGAAAGATTAACACAAGTTATAGGTGGTATTCAACAGTGTAATTTATGTAGAAAAAAAGGTTAACTTTTCATTGCTGCATCAAATGTTATATTTTGTGTTTGAGAAATTCATTACAATGTATATACACTGGCTTCTTATAAATCATATCAATTTGCTCTAAGCTAGAAATTGTAAACCGCATCTCTTCATTGGATGCATATATTGAATGGGGGCTCTTCAGGCACCAATACCAGTTTGCTTAAACTGGTTCTGTCACTTTTGCAGGTTTTGCTTTTAAATAAATCCTTTAAAAAAATATTATCTTTCTAATTTATTTTAATAATACATAACAACAATTGTCAAAGTAATACTTTTGACAATCAATGGAAATGAGCAGAGATTAAACAAAGTTCCATTTCATTTGCTAAGCTAATTTACCCACAATCCATCCGTCTAAAGAATCTCATAGAAGGGCAAACTGCAGACATCATGGGCACCCAGGTTTTAAGATCTGGCATAACGAGGAAAAGATAATAAATGTGGATAAAGGCAATTGGCAAAGAAGGCAGAATAATCCTTAAGATATAAGGGGCATAAGGAAAATAAAAATAATACAACAGAGCCACTTTAAATATTTGGAGCCTGATTCATTAGAATGTGCACTATAGCCTGTGATACTATTTTTATTTTTTAAATATGAACTTTAATTACTAAATCATCAAGAATATTTAATTTATCAAATCTAAAACGAATTTAATATTACCAGCAAATTTCTTTCTTAAAAAAAAAGGTAAGTTAAAGAAGAAGCACTTCATACTGATATTTTAGTCAGTGATGACAAAATGTTTGTTGAATTTTCATACTCCTTTCTATTCCAACAAATAAGTAACTGCAAATGACTGAGATAGGTAACTAAATACAGGACAGCGAGGATGGTGTTCCTAGGCACATCTGGCACACATAAGTCAGGAGTGACATAAAGGCTATGGTATAGCTATTTATGTTTTTCTTTCTTTTAAATATGTTTTGCTCCTCCTAAATTGAGGGATTTTATTTATGTCAACTGCCTTGGATCTGGCAGGGCCATCCTAAATTTGGGGTCCTGTAATGCTGTTCCGGTTGTACCACCCTTGTAACAATAGAGATCAAGTATACAGCAAGTGCGGAGCAAGCACACCAAATGAACGGCAATTCCCAGATTTTACTATTAACATGACGTAAAGTCATGATTTTATTAATAACACGGAGGCTCATATTATGCATTCTCTTTCCATTTATTTCCCTCAGCAGCAAGAATGAGAGAAAAAACTTTAACTTAAAACATATAATACAATATACTACCTAGTGACGGGGCAACCAATCAACAGATTGCATATTCTATAAACGTAACGGTCCAATCAATGAAGTTCCTCTTTCTTGGGATCCACAACCGAAGACCAGGATATCCTGAACGAAACTAATAACTTCCTCCAGTCACGATCCAGGAACCATCCAGAGCAATCAAACTGTTGAGATATAAAATAGATGGTAATGTTCGTTTCTATGACTGTGCGTCACATAAACAACCATGTTCTGTATACGCTATTATTCCACAACCAAACTATAATAAACATAAACCATTCTACGATATATATATTTACTCACACTTACCGTGAGGAATCCAAAAACCCTAGTTACCCTGGTGGGGGTGGGCGGGAATAATACTCGCCTCTGTGTCATTAATAAAATCATGACTTTATGTCATGTTAATAGTAAAATCTGGTAATTTTATTAATGACACTGAGGCTCGTATTATGCAAGTTCAAAGCTGAGCTATCAATCGGCTCAATCGGATGGAAATTGAAATTACGAAATGTAGAATCATTAGACCAGTCTGCAGCCCGCTACAGAAGCTTTGGAAGCCATGGCACCTCTGACGGAGTTTGCTGAAAACAGGGAGGTATCCACTGCCTCCATTGCCATTACGTCACGTATCCAACGAGCTAGTGAACTGGTATGCACCGGAAGGGTGCGGTCTCGGAAATGAAATGAAGAGCTGGTGATAACCATCGGAGTGAATGGAGCGTGTTTGTTCCAAGTAGGATTTTACATACAAAACTGGGCACAATACAGGCTTATCTGGAAATCCTGGGTAAAATACAGATTTTCTAGAAGACTTCATCCTGCAAGTAATATCGAAAGATTAATTCCCTCTGGAAAACCAGAGCATCCCAGTCCAATGCTCATACATCTGACACACGCTTGCACGATATGAGGTAGAGTAGCATGAGTAGCTTCCATGAGAGTTGTTTAAGTGATAACGTGTCATCTGGAAACCAAGGTTCCAACAGACGTAACACCACATTGATGTCCCAGAATGAGGTATATCTTGCCCGAAAGGGTCTTGACAACTTTATTCCTTTTAATAATCTACATACTAGTGGATGTCTCCCGATAGGGGATCCATCGAGGCCACAATGTCCCGCAGATATCGCAGATCGTAACACATTGACTGTCCTATAGGCCTTTCCAGCATCGAAGATTGAAGTCAGGAAATGAAGGACCATATTCAGAGGGGTAGTAGCTGGATCCAGTGCTTGTTCCATGCACCAGCCAGCCCAAGATTGCCATGCAGTCCGGTATGATGACCTTGTGCCTGGGGCCCACGCGTTCGCGAGGAGTCGGAGAGTCAATTGTGGAATGCCAGGGATAATCCAGGTACTCCTGAAACTAACCAAGCCACCAGTTAAAGATGACCCTAATCCACCAAATCGTGTGCCTTCCCATCTGGGTCTGTCAGGAGTCAAGGCATCGTTGGGATTAGACGTGGGAAATCCAGACACATCTCCAGAAGACTTGGGAACCATGGCTGAGTTTTCCACAACGGTGTGATGATCACCAGAGAGTACCTGTGTCTGCATAGGTATGTCCAAAGAATCAGGTTGAATGGCGGAAATGTGTAGAGCCTCTTCCCCGGCCATCTCTGCAGGAATTCATCTACCGCTAGTGCGTTTGGGTCCGGCCTCCAGCTGTAGTAGCAAGGAAGCTGGGAGTTCAGTCTGGAGGCCAACAAGTCGATATCCAGTGGGCCCCACAGTCGCTCGATTGTCTGAAAGACTGAAGTGTGTAGATGCCAGTCTCCTGCGTCCCGAAGGTATCTCAAATTCCAGTCCACCCATGAATTGTCTAATCCTGGAATATGTTCCGCTATGACCGACAGATTGTTCAGGAGACAAAACCGCCAGAAGTCTTTCACCAGGTTCGCCAATAGTTTCAACTTCGTGCCCCCTAGGCGATTGATATAGCTCACAGCCGACACATTATCCATCTTGAGCAGTATGCAGCATTTCGCCTGGTTGGGCACCAGGCTGTAGAAGGCAAAGGACCCTGCTATCAGTTTGAGTCCGTTGATGTGCATCGAAGATTCCTCCGTTGACCATCTGCCTCCGGTAGAGATATTGCCGCAGTACGCACCCCAGCCGTGTAAGCTGGCATCCGACTAAATTATTAGGTTATTAGCAGGATTATCAACAAAGTCAGAAATACAGCACTTTTTTTGTTGTGCGACATTGGGTCAACTGTACATTGCATAGGAGTGCTAGTGAGTGAAATCATAGTTAAGTATTTACATATCCTAGGCACTGGTCTTGTTGGTCAACTATGTTGACAAGCTTAGGTAGGGTGAGTGTCCTGAATATGATAGGCAAACTAGAAATCATCACGGGGTTTACATGTGTATGTCTACTCCAGGTGGGTGATACTGAAGATTGGAGTCTAGGGTCCCTGTTGCGGGGAGTTATAGTCCTTAGTGTTTATCAACTGGCTTTGTTGGGCTGTGTTGAGTTTGTGTTCAGCAGGATTGTAGATGAGTCCAAGGGATATTTAAGTTAGCTCCCTGACCCCGGAGCTTGGGGGGGGGGTGGGGTCCTTGGGGGAGCGATTGTGAATATTTTTGCATTACGTAGGAATGTTAGGAACCTGTATTGGTCGGAGGGTCCCGGAGGACAGATCTATGAGAGAGCAAGCGATATCTTAAAAAACAAACAGAACAAAATGCATAAGTTTAAAGTTACATAAAGTAAGTATAATTGTGGGTTATAGGTTAACTTAGGTCCTTCAGTTAGGCGTTTCATCCTGGGGCAATTGAGTTGGCAGGTGTGAAGACTGCTACATTGTCAACATCCCACTCGTGTGCTGGTCTGTTCGGCCCGGCAGTAGTGGTAGCAGTCAGTCCCAAGGACTGCAGGAAGCTGTCGGCATTGGACACTGAGGTGAGTCTGTGCCGTTTTCCATTCCTCTCCACTACAAGCGCCCGCGGGGTCCCCCACCTGTACGGAATATCTGCTGTTTGCAGTTGATTGGTCACCTCCTTTAATGTGGCACGCCACTGCAGTGTGAACCTGCTGAGGTCTTGAAAAAAGCACAGTGGATGCTGTTCAAAATTGAATGGAGACTGGCCTTTGACTTGTGCCATAAATGTGTCCTTATCAGTTCATGACCGAAAACAAATTATGACATCCCTTGAGCCTGTGGGTTTGTTTGTAGGGTTCCCTGGGAGGCGTTATATCCCATCTACTTGCGTACCTTTAGCCTGTTCCTCCACCTCCGAATCCGCCTCCTCATAAGAGGAGTAATTCCTATTCTCTGACTCGGACCCCTCAGTCTGGTCGATGTCTGACCCTTCTTCTCGGGGCCGTGCCCGTTTTCATTTTCTGGTCGCTTTTGCCCGACCAGTGGCTCTTTTGCGCGGTATCGCGCCACCTGGGACCGCATCGAGCATAGCAGTCAATTCAGGCAAGGCCTGATTCATTAAGTGAGGGGATATGTGTTTTGTCTTGGACGTGGCTTTGCGTGCCGTTGGCGCCGACTTATCTGCCGTGACCATATTAGCATGCGACCTCTTGGGTATAAACAAGGCTTGGGCCAGGGTCTGGGAAATAGAAGAGGACATCAACCCCATGGCGGACGCAATGGCCCGCTGGATGGACCCTGCCATGGTCGAGTCCAAAAGAGCCTGAAACTCCTCAGAAGGCATAATTCCCTCCTCGCTCCCTATAGGTTGGAGTGTAATAATGGGGGTAGTGGAAGGGTCTTCCGGATCACCGCCTCATGCCTGCACGGTCAAAGTTAATACTCTAAGTTAGGAGAGGCAAAAGTAAAACCCAGGGCAGCAGCCTCTATTCTGTGGTAGTGATCTGGCAGAGAAGCTGTACAGAACACTGTGAATGTAGAATAATACCCACACTAATAAAGTAATTACTAAACAGGTTGTATGGGGTAGCCCTGATACCTTATAGCACCTAAGTAAAGGGTTGAGTAACCCTAAGCCAAATAGCTGAATAACTGCAATAGAAAACTAGATCAATAGGGGGTGCACCTGAGAAGAGAAAGAGGGAGGCACTGAGGAGAGACAGGCTGATCTGGCTCCGAGGGAGGGAGATCCGCGGCTCAGTCTGCCCAATACCTCAGGATCTCCCTCCCTCGGAGCCAGATCAGCCTGTCTCTCCTCAGTATTAACTTTGACCGTGCAGGCATGAGGCATTATTTTACATATTGCCAATTACATATTGGCATTATTTTCTCTAATTTGAAATCTTCAATGAATTGAGAAGTATAATATCAAAAGGAGTAATACAAACAAAATCCACAAACAATAGGTAATGTAAATAGGGAAAAGTAGTCACAAAATATTTTCAATGTATTACCTTACGTATATTATTATTATTAATTTATTAAAATTGGTCAACTTCAGTTTAGAATGCCCCTTTAAAGCTGCTCAGTGACTAGTGAATATACTAAATTGTTCTGAGTTATAGTCTACTGAACCATAGCGATAACACTTCATATGAAACAATTTAATTTTACTGTATAATTCAATATAAAGAAACTTATTTGTATTTGCGATGAATTAGCCTGACCCCGTTGAGATCTTTTATTGATGTCTAATTGTTGGAAAGGTCTGCCATTAAAAATAAACAACATAAATAAATCTGCAGAGCATGATTTATGTGTAATATTAATATAGACATCACATCATATCCTACAATAAGGTGCTCAAGACAAACAAATAAACCAAGTAACTACAGTAAAGAGATACCCAACCTGGCCGACAGCTGTCAGACTACAATTCCCATAATTCATGCCAACTCATGGACACTGCTGTTTTACCAATAAAAAGGAAACACATTTTTTAATGCTGCACCTAACGTAGTAGCTGGAGATTATACTCTAAGAATATTTTAAAATAACAGTAATCATATAGTGAAGGGGGCATAAATGCCGCCACCCCATCTGTGCAAGTTAAAACATTTAATTTATGTGAAATTGCACTGTTCACATTTTGCAGTGTTCACATCTACTACTAGTGGCTACAGGATTCAGACTAAAATAGTTAAAATAATTGGATCTTCTTGACGACTGGCGTCAGCATGCAGACTATGCTGACACTGGACACTGCGTACATCCAATCGTGGGACTTACAAGACTTCAGAAACACTTAGGGTTTTAGTCCAAAGTAAAAACTTTGAGGCCCTTTACACTAACAGAGACTGGGGATATACAGTATCATGACATAACCATTGTACAGTGCTACCGAATTTGCAGGTGCTATATAAATGATAAAATAATAATGACAAATTCCAACCTTTGTGTTATCTTCCTCCCGTATTACCTATAAATAGTGTGTTGTTTTTGCTCTGGGATCTCATGTTGCACAGTCAAGTATTCAATGTAATCATACTATGCTACCTAACTAATAGAGGCGTAGTTCTGTTCCCCAGCATCCTTGCTTTGTGTAACACTATACCAGTGGTCTTTTATTTTATATCAGGCACTGTATAGTGTATCACCAAACAGAGTTTCATATAAAGAATATTTCATATTGGTGTATGTCTATATTTTTTTTTGCTATATACTAACTGTATAGTGTACTTTGTTACTGGCCCTTGAGGGCCAGAGTTATATGATTGTATTATGACACGTGAATCAATATAAATTTAAATAACCAAAATGCAAAGAGGCAGATATTTTTACAGAAGGAAATATTTATAATGCAATCTTATCAATGGACAACTCTAGATGTGTCCTCAGCACCCCAAAACTGTCCAGTTGCAAAGAGATGGCAATGAAAATCCGTTTTTAAAGTAGTTTCCGTAAAGCTAGTTCCTATAATCCCATAAACCTCTTAGCATAGATGACAATAGACCCCTGACATCAGAAAGAGACATTCCTCAATATGTTACTTTAAATTTGTTTAAATATGGATGCTAATCCAGTTGCCTTGCTTAATGTTATTCACCCACCCCCTTATACAATTCCCCATTTTTAATTGTTATATTTTTGTTTAAAATTGTTTTGAAAAATGTTCAATAAAAATAATTTGAAAAGACTGAGACATTCTTGTTCTGTAGCATACCTTTTAAGCCAGTGATACTCAAAACAGTCCTCAAGGCCCATTAACACCCCAGGATTTAAGTATTTGCCTGTTTTATTCCATTGGAGATACTGACATAACCAGAACTGATCTTGGGTCACAGGGAATGGTTTGGGAATCACTGTTTTAAGGCATGCATTTTTATTTTACATTTCCTTGTATTCCTTTTTTTATTTTTTTATTATTATTTTTTTTAATAAATTATCTATATAATACATCGTTTTTTCTTTAAATTTTTCTGCTTTATAGTAAGAGTGAAATCCAGCTGGCAAGGAGTTGCAGTAATGCAAATGGAATAATATGAGTGAATGAAAAGGAAACATCAACATAATTTGTGAACTTGCTTTGAGCTACATTCTTGGCTAGGGTTGCTTGAGTACATAGAAAAATGTAATCTTCAAGGTGAAAGCTCACTGTAAATGGGACACTATCAGCAGTTATAAAGCAGCATTGTCATGGTTTGTTTCGTCTTGTCTCTCAGTATTCATATCCTTATGCCCCTTGCAGCTAATTGATTATGCTGCCCCCTCCCTTGCTACTAGCTTTAGTTTATATTTATTACCTTTTCTTCCTCTAAATCCAGAAGCCTCAATTTTGTTCTCCTTGTCTTCTAGATCCAGATTCCTCCATTTTGTCCATAATGTCTGCTGTTTGCCCCTCTGTGGGATTCTTTAGACTGATGGATTGTGGGTAAATTAACTTGGCAACTGAAATGGACTTTTACTTAAGCTCTGCCCATTTCCACAGATTGCCAGATATCACCCTGCCCATAAGAAAAAATAGTCCCTACTTTGTATCTTATGTGTTACCATGATGACCCCTTCCAAAACCCCCACCTTTGGTCCCTCCAAATCCCCACCCCTCCCCAATTCCACTGTTTAACATGCCTTTTGGCACACATACACACGGTTTCCTACATACACACACATATACACAGACATGCAGAAGCACTCACAAAAAAGTACACACAGACATGCACAAAATCCTACAGTAAAAAAAACAACAAAATCTATGCCACCGCACTCATACTAAGGTGATACATAAATATATACTTAGGCAATATACAGTAATATATATATATATATATATATATATATATATATATATATATATACACATACATATATCTGTGTGTAATGAATCACAGAGCTTCACAGCTATAAACACAGAGTAATGTGAATTTTGTATATTTGTTTCACAGAGCTCCACTGTAGTATACAATTGCTGGTGACTGTCTTTGGTATCTCTATAAGTGATATACCAGAGGAAAGAGCGGGACCGGGTCAGGAAATAATATAAAAAATGTGTTTCAAGGCCACTTGTGGGATTGCGTGTATATTGAAGGGGGCTGTTTGTGTGGTAGTGTGATTTTGTGTTTGTGGTGTAGTATGTGTGTCTAAAGACTGTAGAGAGACAGAGGGTATATGTTTTTAGGGGATGTAGTGCGTGTGCAAGGGGTATAGTGTTTTTATAGTGCATGCAGTGTGTTTGAGTATAAGGGATGCAGTTTGTGTCGGGGATGTAGTGTGTGTAAGGATTGCATTTTGTGTCCTGGTGATACAGTGTGTGTGTTGGGGATGTTGTTTGACATGGGGATGCAGTATGTGTAAGAAATGTATTGTGTTTTTGCTGGTGATGCAGTGGGTATCTAGAGGATGCAGTGTATGTATGCCCCTCTCTCCTGATGCCCCTGTCAGTCATCGTATTGGAATTTTGTGACAATTGTGTTGAAATCAAGTTGTTAATAAAGTCTTGCATTTCTGTCTGATGTTGCTTTAAATTATTGCTAGTGTGGTGTTAGCAAATAGCCTCTGGCTTGTGAGTTGAGGAGCAGTTTGAACTAGTTCTGAATAATAATGGGCGTCTGATATGCTGTTTTTGGATGGCCGGCAATTATGTTTCTGCCATTTGGAATTTGTAGGTTTAATGACGATAGGTATGTTTCTGCAGTGTGAGTCTATGTGCAAAGCTGATTCCATCACTATGTGTATAAGGGGGCATTGTGTGTGTAGGGGATGTAGTGTACTTTTGCTGGTGATGCAGTGTTGGTGCTGGGGATAAAATGTGTGTATGTGCGGTAGTGAATGTACCCTCAATGCTTTCAGCCAAACACTTGAAACCTCTCTCTCTATGTTACAATGCTCTTCTCCAGGGGCCTGCAAAAGACAAAATGCCCTATATGATCCAATGGGAGAAGGAGCTGGGGTATGAGATACCTCTGTCACATTGGCACGAAGCTATGTCATTTACTTAACGAGCCTCAAGGAGCTTATCACTCTGGGAAGCCCAAAATGACCATGAGATGGTACCTGGTGCCATACAAGTTATCGCGAATCTATAAGGAGGCATCGGAACTATGCTGGAGATGCAAAACACAGATAGGCACTATGCTACACACATTTTGGGATTGTCCAGCCCTGGGAGAATACTGTGACCGGGTGGGGAAATTTATGTCTGACACCACACTCTATAGAATACAAAAGAAGCCAACCAGCTACCTTCTGCATATCATCCCCGGGCTGATACACCACCGCAACCACAAAGTATTGCTCATCATTCTCACGGTCGCTAAGATAAACTTTGCGTTCCACTGGAAGAGCACGACGATTCCCTTGTTAGATACTCTCATACAGAGATTGAATACGATAAGTATTTACGAGAGAATGGTTAGCAAAACACAGGGTTGTGTAAGTAGGTATGTGAGAGATTGGGAATGCTGGACCACAAAAATTGGAAAGGAACAGGACAGCAACGCTAACAATGAGGAAACTGATAGGAATAAATAGCTTATAGGGCACCACTTAAGTGTGACTTGAATGTCTGGCCAGGCTCTAGGGTTCTAAGGCCAGGGTATGTGTCACAAGAACTGTTGCATAAGCAATATCAATGTGAACCTAACCTCCCCTCCTTTTTTTTCCTTTCTGTATTCCCCTCCCTTTATGTTATCTTTTTATGGTATTCTTATGTTTTAATGAAGCTAATAAGGCTACAATTACCGGAGTACAACAGCATAATACTTTTAAGCAACGCTTTGTTGTCAATCTAGGAAAAGTAGTTGTAAATTGTCGTATAGCAATTGTTTACTCTGTTATATGAAAAAGTTACGGTTTTGATATTATATGCATTGATAACATTCTCTAATAAAAATGATAAATGGAAAAAAAAGTATCTCTGGGCTTTTAATTCTAACTGCCATTTTGAAGACTCAGGGCCTTTCAGGAGCCCACTCAAAGCATAAACTTTGACCAGTTTGCCATAAAGACCAGTTCAGTCGAGTGTTGCAGTGATAGTTGTCCTTCCACATTTTTCTCCCATCTTCTAACATGATCTCTGGAGATGACAGAGAGTGACCCTCGGGTTCTTTGTCACCTCTCTTATCAAGGTCCTTCTGACCTGTTTGCTCAGTTTGGCTGGGGAGCCAGGTTTGGTTGTTTCAAACATCTTCCATTTAAGAATCTGTGCTGATGAGAACCTTCAAATCAACCACATTTTTATTGCCTTCCCCAGATCTGTGCCTCAACACAATACTTTCTCTGAGCTCTGCATGCAGTTCCTTTGACCTTATGGCTTGGTATTTGCTCTGATATGGATTTACAGAGTGTGAGACCCTTTATAGACAGATGTTTATAGTTCCAAATCATTTAAGTTTGCCATAGGTGGACTCCAATCAAAGTATAGAACCATCTCAAAGATTGTCCACAGAAATTGGATGCATCTGAGTTAAATTTCAAGTGGGATAGGCTTGCAAAGTGGCAGAATATTTATGTAAATGTAATATTTACATTTTTTTCTCTTTATTAAATTTTTAATACAGTTGTTTGCGTTGTCATTATGTGGTAGTGAGTGTAGATTAATCTGAAAAAATAAAATAATGTAAACAATTGTAGTATAAGGCTGCAACATAAAAAAACTGAAGGGGTCTGAATCATTTCTGAATACACTATATACACACTAGTAACAGTGACTAAAAAATAACATAATAAAGATAAGATTTTATGTATAAAATGTAAACAGTGTAATCATTTTTTTTTTTATCAATCCTTTCAATGTCAATTAATTTTAATTAAGTTAAGTAATAATATCAGCATGCACGTAGAAAGAAGCAAAAAAGAAAAAGAATTCTGGTTATATAATTTAAGATTGTTATTTATACTTATTTATAATTTATTTAATATTTCCCTCCTCGTTACATACAAAATGTATGATTATGCCTTAAAATCCCAGGTACCGCATTTACCTCTAATTCATTGTCTGTGATTTCTTCTTGCTTACCCCAATAACAAATAGATTGACAAAAGAAAAAAAAAGTAAAATTATGTACAAGGATTTAATTTGTTAAACATACATAAAACTGACCATTCATATGATGTAGTTAAAATAACTTATCTTGCCCCAAATTGCACAGAAAACAAATAAAATGTGTATATAGTGCTTTGTTAGTGTATAACTGATAACTAGCATGCAAAAGCACCTTTAGTATGTAAAAAGACAAAAGAAAAAAAAAGTGCTATAAGAATAATATAATTGGTCTGGCAATCTAAAGATATTGAAAATGAGCTCATTTCAGTGTATCACTATAAGGAGGGGGGGGGGGGACATGGGTATTTCTAAAAAATCTTTATATATTAGCCCCCTCCAAGCCAAACAGATTTACACCAAATATAAATAATAACTTAGATGTAATTGAGTACAATGTGTAAACAAAAATTGAACGAAAAAAAAAAAAAATATATATATATATATATATATATGATATGTAACCTTTCACCAATATAGTTTGTGTGACAGCTGTGTAAGGCAGTGGAAATATAATGTTTTCAATATGATTACTTTTTAACCCCTTAAGGACACATGACGGAAATATTCTGTCACGATTCCATTTTATTTCTGAAGTTGTGTCCTTAAGGGGTTAATCCAGCACATTAAAATAATTATTTGTTTTCTATGTATAGCAAATACTATTTGCATAATTATATGGAGACATTCAAACTTCTTTGGGAAGCAGTATCCCTGCAAATGGACTATAAATGGAACCCTCTCACAATCTAAAGCAACATTTTTAGGTCAAACTTCATGACTTCATTCTAGCAGGCTTTGCTGTGGTAGAGTATGCGGATACTGAGTGCAAATAATGTACTACAGAGATTAAAGAGATGCAATTCTATAGAAGCAGGCAGATCACTGAATAATATAGATACTTATTTTTAACTGCACCTATCTGTATAAAGACATTTTATTTATAACTACTTATAAGCTTTTTATCCATTTTTATATCCAGTATTTAAAATGCATTTTAAATAATGTTGCACTAATTTGCCACCTCTGTAGTGAAGAGGGTTAAAGGTAGTAGGTTTCATTTATGTTTTTAGGAGGTTGATATTTTATAGTTCCACGTTAAAGGACAACGGTCATCATATTTTCACTTTTTTCATTTTTTAAAAGATTATTACTTGTAATGATATATTTTTTAAATAATGCATATTGATTTTTTAGAATGTTTTATCTGGCTGAGCAGCCATCTTGGGTCAAACTCTACTGTAATCTGACCTAACTTGCTGTTGCAGTTTCACACAGAGCAACAACAGAAGCAGGCGAGTTAGGTTAAGCAGTGGTTAGTCAGAAAATAAAGTCTGACCCAACATGGCTGCTCAGACAGATAAAAAATATTAAACATTTCCCCCCAAAAGAAAATACATTATTTGAAAATATAATTGTTTCATTAAATGTAATAAAAGTTTGAAAAAAAATTAGAAGTAAAAATTTGACTAGTTGTCCCTTTAAGTTGTATCCCTCAATGCATTGTTAAATACTGTTTAAAATAAATTGTGCATATTTTAGCAACCCAGTGTCTCTGATGCAAGCATCTTTATTTACAACATACATGCAGTACATGCACATGCATGCCAGCAATTGTACTGAACACACCTAGGGTAAGTTTAATCCTTTATTATTGTTATTGTCTTCCCTATATATTTAAGATTTGCACACTGTGTATGTTACCCTGATCCTGATGAAAGTCCTGTTAAGGGAATGAAACGTCGATCCCCTTGGACCTGTTTTCTTCATGTAAATATAGAATCCTTTTTTTTTTAACGCAAACCGTGAGTGCAGACCAAATCTATTTTTGAAGAAGAAAACAAACAAAAACCATTGTGGATATCGCTGCATTAATTGGTAGAATGGATATTCATTTTTGACAATTTTATGTGACATGTGTACATACACACCCTAATGCATAGCACATTGTCCATATTTATTCACAGTGTAAAATATTCTCTATTTACATAAAAATACAAATCTCTGTGTGCAAACCTTAATAACTGACATTGCATAGCAATGGTGTTTTTTGTTTTGTTTTTTGTTTTAAATAAAAGAAGTTTTAAAACAAAAACAAATAAATAAAATGTTAACGTTGTATAGATCAGCTTCAGATACACTATCTGTTCTATATTAATAATATAAGATTAGTAAGACAATAAAGATTGCTGGTGGAACTACACATATGACATCACAACAGATATAAGCTCTGTTTAGAAAACTGGGGAAAAGGGAACACACCCAGACGATTAATTTCTTTTTTTAATAGTGGTGCTGTTTTAAAGGAACACTATATTGTTAGGACTACAAACCTGTATTCTGCACAGTATGTAACAAACCTGTCCCTAGTTTTATACAGCTCCCCACTTATGCAATAAGAATTAATAAAATCAAACTTTTGCTTCCTTTTTTCCAGCGAAGAAGAAAATATGCCACACTATGCAATATGAGTAAAAGTGCTCTGATTGGTTGGTTTGTAAGCCAGCCAGAGGGCTATGACAGCCAAATCTCGAGAGAAGTAGCTGGAACCTGGGGAATTACACAAAGTCCTCCATCTTTAATATGATAATTAGGGCCACCACAGTAATCTCTCCACCCCATTCATTTTCTTAATGTTCCCCACCTCATGCACATGTGGTGACTGGATAGCAAGCACTTACAGCTGCCACATGATTAACCCTTGCGATGTTGAGGGTTATTTAACTACTTATCCACTGGCCATTAGTACTGCCACCATGCAAATCTTTTTTATTTTTTTAATTTTTATATCAGATTTCTAAATTTAAAACATTTAGTCTGGATTTTAGCTGTTCAGTGGCATTTGGATCAGGTGAAATCCATACCAAATTCAGGTCTGTTTGGGGCCTGAATTGCAAAATCTGGGTATTGTTGAATAGTGTGAACAAAGGACTTGGGAATTGTTAAAGACAACAAACTATGCAATAATGTGCAATGTCAATCAGCAGTGGCTAAGGCCAGTAAGGTATTGTGATGCATGAAAAAAGGCATTCATTCTCGGGATGAGAATATCATTTTGCCTCTTTATAAATCCCTGGTAAGACCACATATTGAATATGCTGTGCAATTTTGGGCACCTGTTCTAAAGAAGGATATTATGGCACTAGAAAAAAGTGCAGAGGCTACAAAATTAATAATAGGAATGGAACATATCCGCTATGAAGAAAGGTTAACAAATTTAAACCTGTTAAGTTTAGAAAAACGTTGCCTTGGAGGGGATGTGATAACATTATACAAATATATTCGGGGCCAATACAAACCATTGTGTTGAAATCTAGTCACAAACCGGACTTTACATAGGACACAAGGTCATGCGTTTAGACTGGAAGAAAGAAGATTTCGTCTAAGGCAAAGAAAGGGTTTTTTTACTGTAAGAACAGTAAGGATGTGGAATTCTCTGCCTGAAGAAGTGGTTTTATCAGAGTCAAACAGCACCTAGATGCACACTTGCAAAAACTTCAAATTACTTACTGTAACGAATACATATGGGAATGTGGTCATACACTATGGCCATACCATGTTTAAGATGACCACTATGTCAAAGTACACCAATATCAGTGGGTCCTACACCAATTTTAACTTGGGAGGTAACCATGTTTAATATTGCTTAAACTTATTTTATGCTATGTATTTAAAATCCCAATATTCTGTTGCTAAAATAGAAGATTTTAAGAAGCCTTGTAAGATTTAAAACACTATTATGTTCCCTTAATCTCTTGGGGAAAACGATCTTTTGAAACATATAACTGGTTTGTAAGATTATTTTCTTATAATTGAGGTACTCTGGTAGAGATGACTTCTTTTAAGCTGGAGTGCCCCATCTTCTGCCAAAATCTCCAAATCTGTCCATTTGAGTACCCTCTCTCTATAAACCTTCCATTCCAAGGTGATTCTCCCTACCTGCTTGATTCTACCCCCTAGAGTGCTAAATTATTATCTGGTGTGTTCACAGCATATTAACAGGATTGATAGCAAAGCTGTGTGGACGTATTAACTTCCACCTCAAAGGTGGCTGAGTGTTTCTGGTGGTATCAGTGCCATGGGTTTGTTATCTAAAAGTGAAATCTTTTAAAATATAATTTATGAAAACATGTCAAACAAGATGCATATTTTGTCTAAAACATCATAATCTGGTAAACGGCAACTACTTTTAATTCCTTAAGTAATTTCTACAAACGAGGAATTTCATCATGCCTTAAAACCACTCAAATAGCAATTAAATTATTTGTACCTTGGGGATGCATTAACTGCACATTAAACCCTGATTAAACATTCAAATAGAGGAAATAGAGGAGCTCAGATCCAGTACACAGAAATGCTGCAGACAAATTATTACCACATTAATATATGGTGTGGATGAACATGGTTTAACCACCTCCAGTATATTGTACATATTCACAAGTAAAGTTTTATTTTTTTTATTGATGACATTCTTTTTTTGGGGGGGAGAGGGTGGAGAGGGAGAGTAGGAGGGTGCTTTTTCAGATTATATTTACTAAACGTTAAAATCATGATTTATTGTACTAAGATTACATGGTGTTGGATGAGAAATTGTGTAATCTATACATTGTTAGACAGCTGGTGGAACTGATAGCAAGTTGCATAAAATTTCTATATTATTATTTTATTTTTTATATAGTGCCAGTAAGTTCCATAGCACTATTCAATATAAGCTTATTATAGTAATACAAGTTTCTCTATATCACTTTTCGCAGAGTCACTCTAGTGTTGGAAAGCAAACAATGTCACATTAATGACATGTGCATGCAATGGCTCCTGAAAAAGGAAGATTTAAAGTGTATTTTAGTTTTTGGTCTCTAAATTGGTTTGATTTATTACAGTGTTCTAAAAAAAAGTTTAAAAGTGTTGATTTTTGCATGCCTAAATTCCACCATTTTCCCAAACACATCCTTTTGAGAAAATGCTAGCAAATATAGATGAGCTTAAAGGGATCCTATTGTGCCAGGAAAACAAACTCATCTTCTTGGCGCTATTGGCTCCTGGAGTGCCCCCCTCCGTCGCAGCCCCCCCTCCCGCGGTGCTGAAAAACCCCTTCATCTACTTACCTGAATCCAGCACCGATGTCCCTCAGTGCTGGGTCAGGCTCCGCTCACGCTCCTCCCCCATCGATGTCAGCCGGCGGCGGAGACCTAATGCCGGCTGACATCGGCGGAGGATGCTGACGGTGGAGGTCCTTGAGGATGTCCAGCGTCAGATAATGGCTGAATGATAAATCAATAGCATCGCCAAAACAAATGGTAATACATTTCTCTATAACATTGCTGTAGCAGAGCTCGAATACCCTGACTGGGTATATTCGCTGGATTTTCCTCGTAGGTGGAAGCGCTCTTTAGTGAATATAACATTTTCCCCCAGTAACTAGATGACACATAATTCTGGAAGTACAACTGATTTTATTGGGGTCTTCATTCAACAGATACAGTGCCTGTCCAGGCACCTCTGTGTCTGGGAGATAATTGAGTTAGACCTTGTTTAAGCTGATTATCTCCCAGATACAGAGGACCCAACATGAAATACCCCAAAGATGATATGAAAACAAGCAGGAACCCCAACACATCCCATATGCTTGGATAGTTGTAATCCAAGCACCCAAGTTGGCAAAATAACTTCCGGATCCATGGAGAACAAACAAATTGCCACCGGGGTAAAGATTGGATCGGCCGTTAGCAAAGTTCATGCTGAAATCAGTTCCAGGACTAATGTCTGTTTGGTCGGTCCAGTATCGGGAGCTCCTGTGGACAAACAAAATGGGTCTCCCCTTGGCTCTTAGGAAGCAATTGGTCCCGTTAGCCCATAGTACCGCCACTCCAAATAGCGTTCTCCTGGCAGGTTGCGAACTCTGGCATAACATGGGAATAAACTGACCAGGCATTGGGCAGGCACACAGCTGAGCTGAAGTTTCACATAGTTTGGTGCTAGGTCCTGCTGGATATCATTCGGTGCTTTGGAACCGATTGCCTGACAGGGTAGAGGCGCTCTTGGGTGTTTAACATGGAGGGGGCAACGCACTGAGCCAGGGGTAGTGGAATGGCTCTTTCAGGGGGAATAAATAAGTTTATACTGGTCCATGTTTTGGCACAATTGCCAAACAAAAGGCACAAAACTGTCTACAACACTTTTATACATTTCCCCCAAATCTTAATTTATATTATTTATTTATTTCTGTATCTATTTGTTTAAAGTGTTTATTTTCACTTTTCACTTACAAAGAAGTAAGCAAGTACCAGACAATAGAATAATTAACAGGGAATTCCAATGCACTCCTGGACAAAGTAGCATTTATCAGTGAAAAGCAGCTTTTGTAGTCTGCATTAGGATCACATAGGATACATTAGAGTAATTTTAACCAACAACAAGGCTAGGACATGGTCAAGTCCCAAGTATGTGCCCAGGAGTAACGGGAGAGGGGATATAGCCTCAGAGTAAATGGTAGGCGCGTAGGTAAAGAAAGGGAAGTGAGTGTGTCTTAAATTAGAGCGGAGGTTGGCAATACCAATGAGAATATTACTTAACTTACTGGTGCTTTTCCCTAATAATGTCACCACAGAATATGGGTGGTGAAGAAGCCGGGAGGGATGAAAACAAGTAAGGAGGGGAAAGGTAACGGATTGTGAACAGTGGTGTATTTTGGATTCCTGCTACGATAGGCACCCACCAATCTAAATTTGCCCCACCCCTTACTGTCAAGGCCACACCTGTTTTAGACCAACAAGCAATTTGACTGACACACCCCTCAGTGACAGGCACACACTCTCAAATACACATATACTGACATTGCACACACACTGATGTGACAGATACATCCTCACTGATTTGACACACTGACAGACACACACATTTACTGACAGACACACACACCAGCAAACACCCTCACTCACTCACTCACTCACTCACTCACAGACATACACTGACAAACACACACACATTCACTAACAGACCCACACTCATCACTAACAGACATACACTGACAGACACACACACCCTGATGTTGACAGACTCACACTCATGCACATTGCCTTACACACTCAATTATTATGTGTTTTAATTTAAATCCACCCATCCTCCCTATCTTTGGAAGAGCTGGAGTAGATTCATTCCCTGGGGTCCAGTGGGGTTGCTGGGCTTGCTCCTGGGGTGGACATATGGACGGCGAGGAAGCTGTGATCTTCCTGCACAGGTCCCCTGCGCACCGTTTAATGATGCCAGGAGCCCGAGTGATGTCATATACTGGCTCCGGCATCACTGCTGGGCCCACAAGGGAGTTGAGCAGAAAGAACTCAGAGGACAGCTTCCACACGCCACCCGCCCACAATATTATCACGGGGCCAGCAAGCCAGATGGGGGGCGGTGTTTTATTTGCTGACCTTTGAAATTGCCCACCAAGGCAAATGCCTTGTTAGCTTCGTAGAAGATACAGCCCTGTCTGTGAGCTATAAACAAGAGTGACATAGAAGGCAGTAGGGGAGAGAAATAGAAGTAGATTGGAGACAGGCTAGCAAGGAGTGGGAGAAGGAACGATGTGTTTCCAGGATCATGTCTAAAGAAGAGAGGTAGGAAGAGAGAGAGAGATGGTGAAAGAGAAAGAAAGAGAATAAAAGAGAGATAAGAGAGTGGAAATTAGTGCCAACATTCTCTATGACTCAAGAGATATGCAGCTTTGTTTAATAAACCTGAATAATCCCATCAAGATAAGGGGATGTCTCAATTTAGCAAGGATCCCAGATTTTGTAGTAGGATAAATCTGTATGTAGGCTAGCCATTGTGAGGTTAAATACCAGCATGTTTCTATCATTTTACAAGTCTATGGGGGAGATTTATTATTATTATTATTATTATTATTGCCATTTATATAGCGCCAACAGATTCCGTAGCGCTTTACAATATTATGAGAGGGGGGATTTAACTATAAATAGGATAATTACAAGAAAACTTACAGGAACGATAGGTTGAAGAGGACCCTGCTCAAACGAGCTTACAGTCTATAGGAGTTGGGGTATAAGACACGTTAGGACAGATTTATCAAATTGTTCTATTCTGAAATGTGGAGAAAAAATGTAAAGGTGGAGGAGTCAACAATTGGAATGTTATATGCCTACTGGTTATACTCATTTCTATGCTGAAAGTCTAACTTTTGGTACTTTAGACCACTTTTTAAAATAGAATATTTTGATAAATCTCCCCATACGTGTCACAAAAATTTAATATTAATCCTACTACAAATCCTCTCAGCAGAAGACCCACTCCATATCCAATCTTCTGCTGCAGAAGAGACAGGATGTCTGTACTCACAGCTGAGTCTGATACAGGACCATGCTCATTCACTGCTTTCAGCCAATGAGCACAGTCCTGCCTGGTCCTGCTTAGCAGGGGCTGGAACCACAACGTGTTCTAAAATATTTTTGGCAAATTACACTGGGAGGATGCCAGGGCACTACTGGTAACATAACCACCAAGGAGGACTGTAGTGGATATGGTGCTAGGAGTGACATGCTAGTTCCAATCTTTGCTATGGAGCTTGTGGAACTGTAGGTGCATACATACACAAGTGTTGGACCTGCCAAGGATACACCCCACATAGTTTTCTTTTTTAATGACTAATGATGCACTCTCCACAAGGATGACCCCTAACCCATGTTCCTATGATCCAACTTTGCATCGACACTTCAAAAGAACTCAGTCCTGCTCAGTATATAAACAGTTACATTGTTAAGCCCTTACTTAGATCTCGTTTACAATCTACCATGCAACCAAGGAGCCATTACTGAGTATATGGAACCTATGTGTGATATACACTTACACTGATTATTATGGCTATGCTCTCATATTATATAAGTGTTTATGATACCAGATTACTCCTAAGGAACACAATACCATTAATGATTGAACATGTCAATAGAGAACCAATTACCAATAGGGTAAAGAGGTTAAGATGAGGTGAACAAGAAGGAGATTAAAGGAAAGGGTTGGTAAAGGCACTCCAAAGTCCAAGTTAAATATAACTATATAAAAAATGTGTTGTGGACATTATGATATGAAGACAAAACAATATTCTAGCACACTTACATTGGCCATCTCCTCTGTTTAAAACAGATTTCCCAATTTTTGCTTTTTTGCTTTTTTATTTAATAACATTTTAGTAACTTGTTTTAATTGTTAAAGGGAAAACCAAAACAAAACATAAGAACTTTTGAATTATTTGAAAATTTGAATAAAAAAAACAAAAGATGAAAAATGAGACCCCACAGCATAATATATGTTACAATGACCTTCATGTTTTAACATATCTATTCTGCTCCTGTAGCCTGCAAAGCTGCAAAGTACAGTACCAAAGTGGTTATAAGTGATGCTTCTTCATTTAGAATTATACAATAGACGGTACATGTATGGTAGTGTTCAAAACAAAACTACTGCTTTGTATATTGCATCAATTTGTCAAGCTACACGTGTTATTAACTAATTGAGGTAAAGTTGGGAAGTGGCCATATTATTGCAAATTTTAGAACAAAATCAGTACCCTGAAAACATAGCTAAATGTGAGATATTCACTATTTAATGGGACACTATAGTCACCAGAACAACTACAGCTTATTGTATTTGTTCTGGTGAGTATAATCATTCCTTTTAGGCTTTTTGCAGTACACACTGTATTTTCAGAGAAAAGGCAATGTTTACATTACAGCCTAGTGATACCTCCACTGGCCACGTCTCAGATGGCTATTAGAGGTGCTTCTCGGGGCCGTACTGCACAGTGTGACTGATATTCAGTGTCTCCACCCTCTGCATGGAGACACTGAACTTTCACCATAGAGATGCATTGATTCAATGCATCTCTGTGAGGAGATGCTAATTAGCCAGGGCTGTGTTTGCATTGTACTGGCTCTGCCCCCGATCTGCCTCCTTGACAGTCTCAGCCAATCCTATGGGGAAGCATTGTGATTGGCTTTTGATCAACAATTCTAATGATATCATTCCTCTATTTCCCCTCTGATTTGTGACTGACCTCTGACCCCTCCCCTTTTCTTATTGATATGTTTGTTTTTATTTGAATATCCATCTCTTCATCTCTGTACCTAGATACATTTCCCCTTCCCTTACCTTTATTGCAAGCTCTCTGACCCTCACATCTCTTTATTCAACAGCCTGATTCCCCAACTTTGCAAGCCCATTCCTTCAGTGAGCAAGCCTGATGCCCACCCTCCCCTCCCCGCACCATCCCACCCCATGCTCATTATTACATTTATAGATTGTCTGTCACACCTACATTTTAGTTAGGTTAAAAAAACCTGCTTCTTATTAGTACACTCCTGCACTTTCTTAACCCATAAAACACCTTCACCTGCTCTTGATATTCCAATTATCTCCAATTTTTATTTCTCACAGTTTAGCAATGATCTGTTTTCTCCTCCTTTTTATTTCCTCAGTCTCCCTCAGTATAAAAATCTCTCCTTACACCCACTTCACTCATCCCGCCATCCACATTTACATATGCCCTTCTCTGCTACACTCCCCCCTTCTCTCATCTCATGCCTTACACTCATTTTTCTACTCTCTCACTCCAACCCACAATCGATCTCATCCTAGACCCCATGCATACAAAACCCATTCACACCTCCTGTCACTTTCTCTCCTCCTACTTCTAACAGCTGGTGATGTCTCTCCCAATCCAGGGCAATTCACCTTCTCTACACACACTAAGAAAACCAGAAACCCCACAAACCTCATCACAATACCCTACCCTTTACCCTCACTTACCAAAATTAATTGTGCACTCTGGAATGCCCGCTCCATCTGCAGTCATTTAAAATCAACAACCATACATGACTTTTTCATCTCAAACTCACTCACACTGCTTGCACTTACAGAGACCTGGCTGTCCCCCTCTGATAGCGCTACTCCTGCCTCTTTATGTTTTGGTGTGCTACAATTCTCTCACACTCCCAGACTCAACTGTAAATTAGGCGGCGTAGGCATCCTTCTCTCCCCTCAATGTACGTTTCAACCAATCATAACTCCCCCTGCCCTATCCTTTTCTTCTTTTGAAGATCACACTGTCCGCTTATTTAAACCCACTCCTTTAAGAATTGCTATCATCTACCGCCCCCCCCGGTTATCCTAGACTATTCATTGAGCACTTTTCATTGAGTGGCTTCCCTACTTCCTCTCATCTAGCACTCCTTCCCTTATACTTGGGGATTTCAATATCCCAATCAATAACCCCAATTGCACTGATGCCTCTCGTCTGCTCTCTGTAACCTCCTCCTTTGGCCTTACGCAATGGTCCAATTTAGCAACCCATACAGCAGGAAACACTCTTGATCTTGCCTTCACCAACCTTTGTACTGCCTCTAATCTCTCCAATATTCCTTTTCCTCTATCTGACCACCATCTGCTGACTTTTGACATTGGGATACCTAAAACCCTACTGACACCATCGTCTGAACATCACTCTCACAGAAACCTCCAATGTCTTGACCTAGAGCATTTCTCCACTAATCTCCAAACTCTCCTTTTGCCTATCTCAAACCTCACCTGTCCTAGTTGTGCAACCTCCTTCTACAATTCCACCCTCTCCTTTCAACTAGAGATCATGGCACCTTGTACATTTAAACGCAGCAGGCCCCCCCAACAACAACCCTGGCACACCAAGCTCACTCGATACCTCCAAAAATGCTCCAGAACTGCAGAACGCTGTTGGAGAAAGTCTCACTGTGCATCTGACTTTCTCCACTATAAATTTTTGCTGAGCTCATACACCTTGGCTCTTTCCTCTGCAAAAGTTAATTACTTCAATACCCTCATAACCACACTCTCCCGCGAACCCAAACGACTATTTCACACATTTAACTCTCTTCTTCGCCCTGCTGTTCCTCCTCCACCTACTAACTTGACCGCCTCAGACTTTGCAACTCACTTCACTGACAAGATCTCTACAATCAGAGAAGAGATCTCTCATCTTTCTTCTTCCCCTTACAATACTTCCCCTAACTTCACTCCCTTTGCTGTTCTATGTTCATTCGCACCCGCTACATTGGAAGAGGTTTCTGCTCTGCTCCAGTCCTCCCTCCCCACCACCTGCTCCCTAGATCCAATTCCCTTGCATCTCATCCGTACTCTGTTTTTATCTCTTTCTCCACCAAAATTCTCAGTCTCTATCTCTCCTCTGGTATATTTCCATTGCCCTTCAAACATGCAACTGTAACCCCAATTCTAAAGAAGCCCAATCTTGACCCTAACTCCCCATCCAACTATCGTCCTAACTCGCTACTGCCTTTTGCATCCAAGATCTTTGAAAAAATTGTGTATGCAAGATTGACAGACTTCCTCGAGCCCAACTCTCTGCTAGACCTGCTTCAGTCTGGTTTCCGCTCTAAGCACTCTGTGGAAACGGCACTGACCAAAGTATCCAATGATCTACTGGCAGCAAAATCTCGTGGTCACTACTCTATCCTAATTCTCCTTGACCTGTCTGCGGCTTTTGACACTGTTGATCATCTACAGCTTCTTCTCATCCTCCGCAATATCGGTCTACAAGATATTGCTCTCTCCTGGTGCTACCTCTCCCAGTGCTCTTTCAGTGTTTCTTTCTCTGGCTCTGCTTCTTCTCCCCAACTCCTCTCTGTTGGTGTCCCCCAAGGTTCAGTCCTTGGTCCCCTACTGTTCTCCATCTATACTGCCTCCCTTGATAAACTCATTAGCTCCTTTGGCTTCCAATATCATTTCTATGCAGATGACACGCAAATCTACCTGTCCTCTCCTGATCTCTCCCCGTCCCTCTTGACTAGTGTCTCTGACTGCCTCTTTGCTGTTTCTAACTTGATGGCTGCCTACTTCCTTAAACTAAACTTGACCAAAACTGAAATTCTGGTCTTTCCTCCCTCTAGTGTTGTTACTCCTGTGTCTGTCTCCCTCCAAGTCAATGGTGCTACCATCAGCTCCACCATGCAGGCTCGCTGCCTAGGTGTTCTCTTTGACTCCGACCTCTCCTTCAAGCCTCATGTTCAATCTATCGCCAAATCCTGTCATTTCCATCTCAAAAACATTGCGTGCATCCGCCCCTACTTAACACCAGATGCAACTAAGGTGTTGGTCCATTCCACTGTCATTTCTTGCCTTGACTATTGTAATCCGCTTCTCAGTGGTCTTACGTGCTCCCAACTTGCGCTGTTACAGTCCATAATGAATGCGGTGGCGAGGCTCATCTTCCTGTCTGCCCGCACCTCCCATGCCTCTCCCTACATTGACTTCCTATAAAATATAGAGCTCAATTTAAAATTCTGGTTCTTGCTTTCAAATCTCTACATAATGCTGCTCCCACCTATATATCCTCCCTTATACACAAGTATGTCCCGTCTAGGCCCTTACGATCTGCTGAAGACTTACGTCTATCTTCTGTCCGTGCTCCCACCTCTGATGCTCTCCTTGAAGATTTCTTGAGGGCTGCACCGTTCCTGTGGAACTCGCTTCCCTCCTCCGTTAGATGCTCACCCAGTCTCCACTCCTTCAAAAAATCGTTAAAAACCCACTTCTTCATAAAAGCGTATCAATTAAACTGTTAATAGCTACTTACTGGTTCCTCTTTTGCAACTGTCACTAGTCTAATACTATCCTTACATTTTTTTGTGTCATTTTACCCCACTCCCTCTAGCATGTAAGTTCATTGACCAGGGCCCTCAACCCCTCTGTTCCTGTGTGTCCAACTTGTCTGGTTATAACTACATGTCTGTTCGTCCACCCATTGTAAAGCGTTGCGGAATTTGACGGCGCTCTATAAATATCATAATCATAATAATAATAATAATAATAATAAGCAGGCAGAGCCCGCAGCAGCAGACTGGAATAAAATTTTTACTTAGGAGAGCAAGGTCAGGAATACATATTTGTGTTCCTGACCATCTAGTGTTCCTTTAAACTTCATTGACTAAAATTTTTGAATTCCTAACAGTTCTTATTTTGTGAAGACTACTGTTGGTTGGGATTGTGCTTTATAGCAGGATGGATAGTTAGTTTTTTAACAGGAAACTGTCACAACTTTCCTGGCCCTTTGCTCTCCGATGCAATCTTCTTACACTTCTAACACCTACCTTGGATTGGCTCGCGCTCCTTGTCTGCTCGTCACCGATTTTTCCCTGCTTGAGGACACTTCCACCCAAGCAGAACAAAAATCCTCAATGACACTGACATACTGGTTTTGTTGCCAGAGTACCGGCATCTGAATAGAGCATGTGCTGCGGTTGCTAGGAGTGGAGAGCAGAGGGCGATGTCTCTTCTGTTCACCCTGACTCTCAATTCATTGATATTGATTGTCAATGAAGGAATTGAGACACAGATGGGAGAAAAAATAAATTTTAAATGTTTTTTTTTCTACCAATCTATTTATTAGCTTTCAAAACTGCTAGTAAGGTGTATAGATGGACTTTAAAGCAGTTTTAATACTAGTGTGGGTTTTCCCATAACAGGATCCAGTTAAGTCTTTAATGGTACACTCCAAGCTAGAACTTAGAACCTATTATTTTTAAATGCACCGAATGAAAAATAATGTAAATACATGGAAAATCAACCAACCAATCCAAAATAACAGTAGATAAACATTTTACTCACATTTTATAGTTATAGTTCAGGTATCAGCTCTCTATAATCTGAACTATAACTAAAAAAAATGTGCCATGCTTCCTGATGAAATAAACAACTGTGTTATTGGAGAGATACCGCAAGTTTGAAGGACAAAAAGAGTGATGTACATATGAAGAGTTACCAGAAAGAAAATACATTGTAGCTGCAAACATTATTAGTAGGTGACATAAACTATCTCAGAATAGCCCTTCCCCTAGTTACGCCCCTCTCATTCCTCTAAAATTAAAGTGTCCTTTGTCCATTTGAGATCTTGGGTGCGCATGCAAAAAGTATGGCATAATAGTAAAGCTAACAGCCATCAAATGCATTCAAATTGTATTAGTGTCCTTTAGACTTTTTGAAAGGAAAAGTAAACATGTACATTAACCATGATTATGACACAGGTATGGCTGGTGCAAGCACTTATGGCTACATATATGAAGATGCATTTTGCCACCTCCCAACCCCCCAAAAAAAATCTTTATCTGTGTTTCTCTTAACCCCCCTTTTGAATTTCTTGCCCGCTTTTGTGCTTCTTATCCCCTCTTTTGATTGTCTTATCTGCTTTAGTGTATCTTTTCCCCAATTGTTATCCTATTTTGTGTCTATTATATCCATCCTTGTGTGTCTCTTACTGCCCCCCAGACCCTTTGTGTGTCTCTTTTTACCTTTCTCCAGCTCATCTATACGTCATCTATACGTCTTTTCCCCCAATACCCTTTTGTGTGTCTCATAGTCTCAGCCCCAGGTTTGTCCCTATCTCCCCTTCCCCAGCTCCTCTGTGTATTTTTCTCCTCATCCCTTATGTGTGTCTCTTTATCCCCCTAAGCCCCTTTGGGTGTTTCATGCTGCCCTTCCTCAGCCCCTCTGTATGCCTTTGTTTCCCTTTCTCAGCCCCTATGTGTGTCTCTTTATCCCCCAAAACCCTGTTTGGCCCTCAATCTTGGTGTACAGGTAGAGATGTTGTCATGGGCACGTGAAGTTGCTTTGCCCAGAGGGACCTCTCCCGAACTCGATCTCCAGCGCCTCCCTCTGCTTGCCGCAGTCGGAGATAGTGTTGCTGCCAAGCGTTCCATGAGGCAGCACTTCCTACTCTGCCTCTTCCAATCTAGCCAGAAGCTAAGTCCAGCAGTGCAAACAGGGGCTCATTCTCTGAGAGCTCTTAGCTGACCTTCTTTGCGAGTACATTGTCCTTGCACTGCGGGGACTAGCACATGGGAGCTAGTGGAAGCTCCTTGTGAAAGCTCCTTGTGAGGCAACTGGCATCGAGCAGACCCCAGGTAAGTTGTCAAATTATTCTTAAATTGTTTGACCTGTAAGGGAACCAGGGCACTCATGGCACAATAACCACTTAAGCACGTTTCTGTGGTTATGATGCTTGGAGTGTTCCTTTAATTTATTTGGTGATGAGCATATCAAACTTGCTAAAGCATAACTAAAGTGACAATGAAAATGTAACTATTTTAAAGGTATAGGTAGGTAAGGTAAGGTAAGATAGGTAAGATATCCAAGATATTGATACATCATATGGGGTACAGAAAAAAAATTGGCCTCTGTGAGGTCAAAGTGAAAGTACCTAGCCAGAAAATGAAAAGAGAAATTCCGTACAACGGTACCTGGCTTGTCAAGATCAAGACAAACCAAGCTTGTATGTAAGGTTGAGACAATAGATACTATTTCTGCTGTGTTTGGACACTCTGGGTCATGCTCTCTGTGCCTGTATATAATTAAAAGTCAATAAAATCCTTCTATGTACTTGGGTTAGGGACAGTTTTCTGTGATCTTCGCTTGTGATAACCATGGTTATCCATATCCTATATATAAGTGAAACATGACTTTGTCAATGCTTCTACCCCATCACCTTCTGAGCTGGCCCTCCTATCTTAACACTTATTTTGCAGTTTACTATTTTGAAATCTAGGTGTTTCCCAAGGCTGTTCTGGCTGATACCCTAGATCCTTGGATCATTAGCTGATTTCTCTCTCCCAAGTGATAAAAGATATCATCTTCTACAAACATCTTGCCTCTAAATGTATCTCATGCAGTAAAACAGATTTTAGGTGCATTACTATTATTATTATTGGTATTTTTATAGCCCCAGCTTATTCCGCAGAGCCTTACAATAAAAGTAGAATTTAACAAATACCGTGGAACCTCCAACTTAGTCCTTTCCACAAGGGTGTTTGAGTTCCGATTTGTTTTTTTCTTGAACCAAATCAACATTTCCCATAAGAATTAATGTAAATTTGATTGATCCATTCCAGACCCCCCAAACTACAGCATTTTAACACAAATTTTACAGTTTAATAATTCCTTATATGTATTAAGTCATATAGAAATAAAATAATAAACACAATGTACAGTAAATGAAATGAAAATGTAAATTCACTTGATCTGTAATAATGTGAGTTGATGGCAAGGAGAAGTGATATTATTTTTAAAAAGATTTTTAAATTCTTTTTTTTTCTTGTGCATGAAAAGACAGTGAACATTTTCTTGCGATGCCACAACAGCAATAGCAAGCTGGGTAGTAGCAATGAATTTGGTATGGCATACAATTAAACAGCACATTTTTATATTAAAGACAGGCGAAAACTGAAACGTTATGTCAAGAGAAGAGATATGATTTTAAGCTAAAGTTTCTAATAATTCAAACATATGCATATGTAAGGTAAGTATAAACGTTTGCATCCATTTAGCTTAGTGTCGCTTGCCCCAAAGGTGTTTCCTGCAGCGCTAAACGATTACAGTGAGGTACAAGGTGGTATACAGATATGGTATTATGAATCTGTGCTAATGCAGGTGGGGTGGTTGCATAACGTAAAGGATGTCATTAGGTTCTTTAATGAGGGTCGCTAGGGAGGCAGACCACAACAATCCCATATATTTACGGTCTTGGGCCAATTAACGAGACCTGCTTAGGGTGACCGAGGTAACCCATTAAGTGTGGTGGGTAGGGATACTTATAACAGGCTCACTATAGTTTAGCAGGCTCTTGTGTATATCCCTGTTAGGCCGTTTCTCTGGGTGATCGCGCCCATGTGTGAGTCATCCGAGCAGGGCATAAAACAAGCAATGAGAGTTAAACTAAACGTAGGTCACAGTGATCATGTACCAACTAATACACTATAACATTGGCAAAAGTCTCCTCTTGCCAGATACAAGAGAGTTCAGTGATGCAAGGGTTACCAACCCGACAAGGTATCAGGGTATTCCGGCAGCAGCAGGAGTGTGCCCACACGGATCAGTTCAAGGTCTGTCAGCTGTGGGGCAGGGTGAAAGGCATTTCAGCCAATGCCCAGTGTGGGAATGTCTCGATTGCCGGCACAGCTGGCCCCGTCGGCAGAGATCCTGGGCCCGATTCCAGCTCTTGCAGTTGTCAGCGAGGTTGTCTCTTGTGCGGCCTCTTGGTGTGCAGCGTGATCCTGGATCTGGTGCTTCGTGCCGCGCTGGTCAGACGGTCTTGGGTTTGGTGAGTTGCAAGCAGGCAGGTTCTGCTTGGTGTACTTGTGGGTCGATGTCCTCTCCCCCATGGGCCGCGGAGGGGCACTCCGCCCGTGTCCCTTTCCGGTATCCAGCCTCCCTGCCTCCCGATCTGCGGCGCGGCCGGTATTGTGAGTGTCCAAACGAGGGGTTGCGCCCTGCCGGGTGATGGCAGTTGGGGCCGCTGAGGTGCAGGCGTGTCAGGCATATTTGCAGGATCCCCTCCGAGGCGTGGGAGCACCAGTGCTGGTGCCCAGGATAACTGTCGTTGTTTCCCTCTGTGCTGGTCTCCAGCTCCGCTGGTGGGCCGCTCTGGGGACACGAGGGGGATTCCCGCCTAAGTGGCGCCAGATTGCCGGGCAGATCCACGTCTCCACCTCTTTGATCGCCATCATGTAGGGCCGTCTTTGAGCCTGGAGCTTTAACCGAAGGCTGGCGCAGATCTGGTCGTAGAACTCCTGTGAGTGCTTGGGAGGCTTGATTAGAGTGCGTTTAGTGGTAGGCTGTGTCAGTGCCACCATCTTGTGTGGGCCTGGATATGCCCGCGTTGCTTTGGGTTTAGTTGCTTGGTCAGACGTTGGTGTGGGGGTGATCTTCCCCAGCGAGGACCGGGATATCCCCCGCCGGTCAAGAGGGGGCAGTAGCAGGGTTTGCTGAGTTCATGCATGTGAGCGGGTCCCGTGCTGGGAGATCGGCCACCTCCCCCAGACCTCAGGTTCCGCTCCATTGTAGACCGCATGGTCGGTATAGGTCATTCCGCCACGCATCGGTGCCGGACCGGTACCGTTTTGTTACTCATGATATCGTGAGTGGATCCCTGGGCACCGTGAGTTGCTAGCGTTAAAGGGTCGATATGTGGTAGCTCGTTTGTGCTCTGTATTGCAGGAGCTCTTAGAGTGTGTGACCGGCCATTTTGGCTGCCAGGCCCCGCCCCATGATATTATTTTTAAATGGGGATAGGTTACTGTTCTACTGGCATTTAAAATGTGTCTAAATTGTGTCTAACTGAACATGTTTTTGGCATGATTTGTTCAGGTTTCCGAGGATCGTTTGTACCAAGACATTTTTTACTAAAAATTTTTGTTTGACTTCAGAATTGTTCGAGAAAGGGACCATTTGAGTTCCAAGGTTCCACTGTAAGACAATAACTAATGTTACAGGAACAATAGGTAGATGAGGACGCTGCTTAAACAAGCTTACAGTCTTACAATGTTCTTGGTTTTAGTAGGGGGCAGTGGCAGCTGGTGGGGTGCAATACTCCTCGCTAAGATATTTAGGTGAGATCTATCCTAATCGCACTTTGTCTTTCAAAAGACTGTTCGCTTTACAGACATAAGCTTTAAATATAGCCCAAGTGTATTTAATATCTACAATATAATTTTTTTTACTTTTTTGATAACATGTTGATTGCGACCTAAATTGGCAATCTATGATGCATAACGCACTCACCTGAGCAATCTAATGGAATTGTCCTTTTTCCTATAATAACAGCACAGCAATATTTGTGTGATTTACACTTTTGTAAGATATATAAATGTATGTGTCAGCTGGTAATCTTACATTTCTTACCAATGTGTATACACCCTAATTTTTGTAAAAAAAAAAATACCCTAAACAAGGCATTTTTTTTTTTTTTTCTGATACCGGCATTGTAACTATTGTGGAGCACATTATAGCATTCAGGACTTTTTTGAAGGACGCAATTTCTTCTTCCACTTTGGGAACAAACTCCTTGAGGAATATGGAGACATTAATATTAATTTTTAGCAATTCTACATAATACTATAGTCTCCAAAATCTAATTCTGATGAATTTTGCTGAATTTTGCCCCTCATGCCTCCATAAATATAGCAAAATCTTACTGTATTGAAGCCTGAAGCTGTAGATCTGCATGCTGTTTGCTTCAGAAAAAAAAAGCTGTTTCCTGACATCATCATAGGATTGGCTGAGACTGACAAAGAGGCAGATCAGGGGCAGAGCCAGCATGATTCAAACACAGCCCTGGCCAATCAGCATCTCCTCATAGAGATGAATTGAATCAATGAATCTCTATGAGGAAAGTTCAGTGTCTGCATACAGAGGGAGGAGATACTGAATGTTTGGATGCATTTTAGGCAGCCATGACCCAGGAAGGATCTCTAACAGCCATCGGAGGAGTGGCCAGTGAAGTTATCACTAGGTTGTAATGTAAACACTGCATTTTCTCTGAAAATACATTGTTTACAGCAAAAAGCCTGAAGGTAATGAGTCTATTCACCAGAACAAATTCAATACAGGGGCATACGTAGAGCATTTAGTACCCAGGGCAGATCCTACATTTGGCACCCCTCCCGCCCCCCAACTGAGCAGTGCTTGTGTGTTTGAATGTAAGCATGTTTTTGTATGGAGTATGTAAGTGAATGTAGGTGTGTGTTTGGGTGTCGTGTTGGCATTTTAATGCAGACGTGCATCTGTGTGTATTGTTTTTTTTAATACCATGGTGTGTTTTTATATAATGGTTGTGTTCTAATATTTATGTGTGTTTGTAGTGTTGAGGTTTGAATACAGGGGTGTATTTGTGTGTAGTGTTGGCAAGACACTGAGATGTATGCATATATATACACTGATACACTTGCAGATATATAGACATACAGATACACAGACACAAAGTTACACACACAGATACATACTCACATGTGTGTCAGTGTGTGTCTGTGTATCTGCGTGTGTGTCAGTGTATCTGAATCTGTGTGTGACTGTGTATGTATCTGGATGTGTGTACCTATGTGTCTGTGTATATGCATGTGTAAGTATGTAACTGTGTTTGTGTAGCTGTGTGTCTGTGTCATTTTTGTTTGTGTAGTGTGTGTGTTTGTGTAGTACATGTAGTGTGCATTTTTGTGTAGCCGATGCAGTGTGTGTTTGTGTAGTGTATGTAGTGTGCGTGTTTGTGTAATGTGTGTGTTTGTGTAGTGTGCGTGTTTGTGTAGTGCATATACTGTGTGTTTTTGTGTAGCCGATGCAGTGTGTTTGTATAGTGGATGCAGTGTGTATATAGTGGATACAGTGTGTGTTTGTCTAGTGGATGTAGTGTCTGTTGTGCGGGATAATTACTGGGAAAAGCAGATTTTGAATTAATTGGGCATATTCCCCCCTTCCCTCCACAGGCAATAGGCAGGGAGGGGGGAATAAGTCCAACTAATTAAAAGAAACTGCACCCCATTCTCCCAGTACTTATCCCACACAACAAACACACACAGTACATGCACTACAGAAACAGACACTGCATACAAAACATACTACATGCACTACACTCACACTGCATCCACACACACACATCACACTATTTCCCCCCTTCCTGCCTCCTACATGTGGCCAGGAAGGGGGACACATTTCCCTGGTGGTCCGGTGGCTATAGCAGGGACCCAGGAGTCATCTTGCACCCTCCAGCAGCAGCATGTCCTTTCCTCTTGCGACCAGTGATAGCATTGCTGCGGGTTGCCATGGCAACGCTCCGGCATGCATTGCGTGCTGTGCGCAGCATTGCCATAGCAACCCGCGGAAAGGACATTCTGCCCCTGTGTCTTCTTGCATGATGAAGAGGGGCCCAGGAGTCAACATGCTGCCCTGGGCATTCCCCTAATCGGTGGCACCTGGGACAGACCGCACCCCCGCTCCCCACTTAGTACGCCACTGTTGTTATCAATCTGTTATTAACCCCTTCAGGACAGGTGACGGACGAGGTCCGTCACAGAGGGGAGACCCTTAACGACGGGTGACGGACCTCGTCCGTCACGCGGTAAAATTAACCCCGGATCGCCGCTATCGCGGCGATCGCGGGGTTAATGGTGCTCCCGGTATGCCTCTGCATTAGAGGCATACCGGGAGCACCCGGTCAGTCTGCCCAGCACATGTGCTCGCTCTGACCGCAAGTCTGAGCGAGCACATGTGCTCTCTATACTCACCTACCGGCTCCCTGCACTTCCGGGTTCTGTGTGAAGTGCAGGGAGCCGGATCAGTGCTGATCCTGCCCCCTGCTGTAAAAAAATAAATAAAGTTTATTTAAACTTACCCATTTTAATAAAAAATTAACCCCTTCCCTGCCAATTGATCACTGACTACAGTGATCAATTTGCAGGGATTACATTTTACTATGATCTGATTTTTTTTTTTTTATCCCCTGAGGGTTAATTCTTTTTTTTTTTTTAACCCTCAGGGGTTAAATTAATTAATTAAATTATTTTTTAATTATATATTTAGCTAGCTGGGGTAGGTGGAAGTTAGTGGGGAATTGGGGGATTTGGCGTTAGGCTAACTAGGGGTTAACGTTAAAAAAAAGTTTTAAAAGAAACTTTCAAAAGTTAAAAATTAAGCTTAAAAAAATGTTTTAATAACATTTAAGTAAAAAAAACACACTTTACCTAGTCCAAATAAAAATTAACCCCTTCCCTGCCAGTCGATCACTGCCTACAGCGATCAAATAGAGATCACAGTATTATACTGTGATCTAATTTTTTTTAACCCCTGAGGATTAACTTTTATTTATTTTTTTAACCCTCAGGGGTTCAATTTATTTAATTAATTAATTTAAATATTTTATAACTATATATTTTGCTAGCTGGGGTGGGTGGGAGTTATGGGAAAATGGGGAATTTACTGTTACTGCTGCGTACTGCTAGTTAGGGGTTAACGGTAAAAAAAAAAGCTTAGAAAAATGTTAAATCTGTAAAAAAGTTTTAAGAAAGTTTAGGAAAGTTTAAAAAAAATTTATAAGCAAAACAAAAGTTTAAAAACTAGTTTTTAAAAGTAAAAAAGTTATAAAAAGTAAAAAAATACATTTTAAAAACGCTCATTACCACTACACCTGGAGCAAACTAGAGAAAAAATTATCCCACGCCAAGGTTCAAAATATGCCTTTTGAATTACCCCAGGGTGTATTCTTTAATAAATAGTATGTGTTTGTGGGGAAGTTTCAATAACCAACCGTCTAAACTACTCCAAATTGGAACATGGACACAGCGTAAAACTTCAAAGTTAGAAAAAAACTGAATGGCTGCGTCTCAAATGCGCCCCTTCAACATCCACATATACCTGGCAAAGGTACATACGGGGGTATTGCTGTACTCAGCCGACATAGCTGAGCAACATATGAAGTATTATACAGTCGTAGCACACATAAGGTTTGCAAAATATACTGTGCAAACTCACTTTGTATGTCAAAAAGGCAGAAAAAACGCTTATTACCACTACATCTGGTACAAGCTAGCGGAAAAATGATCCCACGCTAAGGTTCAAACTATACCTTTTGAAACACCCTGGGGTGTCTACTTTAAGAAATGGTAGGCCTTTGTGGGGTAGTTTGAATTTAAAACCTGCGAAGATGCTTGGAAATTGCACATAGGCCCAGCGTCAAAATTCAAAGTTTGGTAAAAACGGATATGGCTTGGTCTCCTATATGGCACTGTAGCTTCACGAAATAGTGCCAAAGACATTCATATGGGGTGTCATTTTACTCAGAAGACTTAGCTGAGCATAATTTGGGGGGTTTGAACTTAGTGGCACATATGAAATATACAAAACGCCCAGCAAAAATGCAATCCGTATGTAAAAAATGCACAAAATTATTTTTTTACCACATACTTTGGCATATATTGGTGAAAAAATGGGGGCATGTTAAGGCACAATATGCACCTTATAAGATACCCTGGAGTGTCTACTTTTACAAATGGTAGGCCTTTGTGGGGGTTTTTTGAACAGTCAAACTGTTATAATACCCCAAATGGAAGCTAAGGCTCATTAAATCCATCTCTCAAAATTCTACTGTGAATACTGTAAAGGACAGGTCTCCTATATGGCACTGTAGCTTCACGAAATAGTGCCAAAGACATTCATATGGGGTGTCATTTTACTCAGAAGACTTAGCTGAGCATAATTTGGGGGGTTTGAACTTAGTGGCACATATGAAATATACAAAACGCCCAGCAAAAATGCAATCCGTATGTAAAAAATGCACAAAATTTTTTTTACCACATACTTTGGCATATATTGGTGAAAAAATGGGGGCATGTTAAGGCACAATATGCACCTTATAAGATACCCTGGAGTGTCTACTTTTACAAATGGTAGGCCTTTGTGGGGGTTTTTTGAACAGTCAAACTGTTATAATACCCCAAAATGGAAGCTAAGGCTCATTAAATCCATCTCTCAAAATTCTACTGTGAATACTGAAAAGGACAGGTATCCTGTATGGCACTGTAACTTCACGAAATAGTGCAAAAGACATACAATGGGGGTGTCATTTTACTCAGCAGATGTAACTGAACACAAAATAAAACTTTGTACAGGAATAGCACACACCAACTTTACAAAATATACACGAGAATTTCTCTGTTATAAGTTTGTGTGCCAAAAACCAAAAAGAACACAATTTTACTCCAATATTTAGCAGAGGTTGGCGGTGAAATGGCTACGTAGAAAGTGTCAAAACAACCTTAGGTAAATAGCCCGTGATGTCTACTTTATATAAATATATACTTTTGTGTGGCAATTTTGTTTTCTTTTATGGCTATTAAGCTTACAAGACAAACATACCAAATTCTAAAATCGCTCCACATTAAAAGTTTATTTTACTCCTTGTGCTTTGTGACCTGTAACTACCAAAAAAAACTTAAAATCCCAGACACATTATATATTCTGTAAATCAGAACAAATAAATAAATTTATTTTTAATTACTTTCCTTAACCTGCACTAATTATGCACACATTATTATTGCAAAAACTGTAAAAAAAACCAATATTTTTCATTTTTTTTGCATTTTTCTGTATTTTTTTTATAATAAGTAAGCATTTATATATATATATGTTATATCAAATTAAAGCCCTTTCTGTCCTTTAAAAAACAGTATATAATATGTGTCGGTGCAATAAATGAGAGAGATGCAAATTGCAGTTGAACGCAAACAGCAAGAAAATGCAAAAATTGCTTGTGTCATTAAGCGTAAGTCAAGCTTCTGAAGCTGTGTCCTTAAGGGGTTAAGCATATCTCTAAATTGGAAGATTATTTGTAAATAACGACTACAGAAATACCCATACAATGGATAGAGCGAAGTAAAATATATTAAAAAAAACACAGACTGGCTGGGCTCAATAAGGAGATAATATAACGATCACACACAGCCAGGATCACTGTGATGAATTACACAGAGCTGCAATTTAAAGATCCCAAAAAAGTACGTCTCTCTAAAATGCTTTAGCTCATCTCTCTATCTTACAGGTCCTCTCTTAGCTCTCCCTCTCATGATCTCATGTTCTCCTGCTATGATAACTTTAGCTTTCTATAAAATATTAAATATTGCTGCTGTTATGAAACAGGTAAGCTACTTCATTAGCTCTCAGCACACAGTGTACACTTGGTTAAATCATCAAGAAACTGTTAACCATTTCAGCTACTCCTGTCTCACTATTAGTTCTCAGCACACCGTGTATACAGAGTTAAAGCAGCAGGATACTGATAGACTCCCTACTACCTTTGCAGCTGGCAATATAATTAATCTACGGTGGTAATATGCAGGGCTGGCCTAAGACATTGTGCTGCCTGGGTCAAGGATGAAATGCTGCCTCCCCCTCCCAAAAACCCCCCAAAACATATATGCTTCTGCAATGATAGTGTCTCTATGTGGGTGTCCTGGTGATAAAGTGTGTGTGTGCTGGGAATGAAGTGTGTGCCTGTGTGTGTGCTGGGGATGTAGAATATGTCTGTGTGTGCTGGGGATGTAGCTTGTGTCTGTGTGTGCACTGCAATCAATACACTTACCTGTACACCGTGTCTGTGTATATGCATGTGTGTCAGTGTTTGTATCTGTTTGTCTATGTATCTCCATGTGTGTCAGTGTTTGTGTCTGTATATCTGCATGTGTATCAGTGTGTCTGTGCAACTGTATGTGTGTCTGTGCATCTGCAGGTGTGTCAGTATATGTATAAAAAACTGACATACAGGCAGATACTGACACACATACAGATGTACAAACACACTGATACACCTGCAGATACACAGACATACAGACACTGACACATACATATACACACAATGACACATACTGATGCACACACTGCCACACATGCAGATACACAGACATACAGATACACACACACAGATACACATTACACATATACAGTATACACAAACTACACACATATACACATACTACAACACATAGACACACACTACACACAGATACACACATTACAAACTTACAGATACACACACTACACACATTACACACATACAGATGCACACACTACAAACACACAATTACACACATACAACACACACACTACACCCATTACACACAGATACTCAAACTACATACAGATATACACACTACACACACACAGATACACATATTACACACATACAGATACACACAGTACACACACACTACACACAGATACACACACATACAAACAGATACACACTAAACATACACACAGATACCCATACTACACACATACAAACACACAAATTAAAAAATTAAGCCACCCAGCAGGTTCTTACCTTCTGCTGGCTGTGGCTGGTGGGAGTTGGGGGCCTGCTATCCCGATCCGACCCCATCCTTGTGGCTTCCTCCTCCTCCCGCGCGGCTGTGTGAGTGAGCTGGTAGGAAGTGATACGCTGTCACTTCCTCCCAGCTCTCTGTGCAGGATAGAAGGGACCTGGTAGCGTGGTTAAAGTGCCACAGCACACGACTGGGCCCCTCATTGCATATGTCCTTCGGGTGGCCCTAAGGGCATGGGCCAGCCGATGGACCCTTACACAGGTTCCTAACCCGTGCGGTGCTGCCGCTCCACTGCCATGGGTTGGGGACTCCTGTTTTAGATTATGACAGGGGCGGAAAAATGCTTCCCCTGTCAGAGTGCCATCTGCAGCCGTGGCTCCACCGCGGTCTATAGATAGGCCGGCCCTGGGAATATGGATTCAAGAAGTAGCTGACATTGTAACAGAATCAACAATCATTACAGATTAAAACAGATTGAAATCAGAATAAGATCATGCTCAGAGTCACAGCCCCAGTCTTGGAGTTTAAAGCTTCACAACATTTCAACTAGCCACAGTGTGAGTGTCTCAGGGGTAATATGGATTCAAGAAGCAGCTGACATGAGTAACAGAATCAACAGTCATTACAGAGTGTCTCACTGTAGAATGACTGAGCACTTTAAAGAAGATATGTGCAGTAGGAGCTATTAAAACTATTAGTGACAGGCAGGACAGTGTTCTGTGTCAGAAATGTGCACCCCCCCAGGGGCGTACCTGGAGTATTTGGCACCCGGGGCGGATCCTTATTTGGCACCCCTCCCCCCCCCCAACTTTGAAATGTAAAAAACAACTGCAATTTTTTTAAATGTATTTGGCACTGAACACCGAAACAAACTCAGACACGCAAATAGTTACACATACAGATACACAGACATACAGATACACAGGTATAAGTGTGTGTTTGCGTAGTGGATGCAGTGTGTTTGCGTAGTGGATGCAGTGTGTGCGCTTGTATAGTGAATGCAGTGTGTATAGTGTATGAAGTGTGTGTATAGTGTATGAAGTGTGCCGTGTGTATGCAGTGTGTGTATAGTGTATGAAGTGTGCAGTGTGTGTATAGTGTATGCAGATACACAGACATACAGATACACAGGTATAAGTGTGTGTTTGCATAGTGGATGCAGTGTGTTTGCGTAGTGGATGCAGTGTGTGCGCTTGTATAGTGTATGCAGTGTGTGTATAATGTATGCAATGTGTGTATAGTGTATGAAGTGTGCAGTGTGTATGCAGTGTGTGTATAGTGTATGAAGTGTGCAATGTGTGTATAGTGTATACAGTGTGTGTATATACAGTGTGTGTATAGTGTATGAAGTGTGCATGCAGTGTGTGTATGCTGTGTGTATAGTGTATGCAGTGTGTGTATGCAGTGTGTATGCAGTGTGCGTGTATGCAGTCTGTGTATAGTGTATGAAGTGTGTATGCAGTGTGTGTATGCAGTATGTGTATACAGTGTGTGTATGCAGTGTGTGTATAGTGTATGAAGTGTGTGTATGCAGTATGTGTATAGTGTATGAAGTGTGTATGCAGTGTGTGTATAATGTATGAAGTGTGTATGCAGTGTGTATATGCAGTATGTGTATACAGTGTGTGTGTATGCAGTGTGTGTATAGTGTTTGAAGTGTGTATAGTGTATGAAGTGTGTGTATGCAGTATGTGTATAGTGTATGAAGTGTGTGTGCAGTGTATGGATGCAGTGTGTGTATACAGTGTGTGTGTATGCAGTGTGTGTATAGTGTATGCAGTATGTGTATGCAGTGTGTGTATAGTGTATGAAATGTGTATGTAGTGTGTGTATAGTGTATGCAGTGTCTGTATAGTGTGTGTATGCAGTGTGTGTATGCAGTGTGTGTATAGTGTGTGCAGATGCAGTGTGTATGTTGTGTGGAATAGGCGCTGCCACTTACCTGCCCGTCCTGTCCTCCTCGATTGGTGATCCGGTGGCACAGCATCACTGGGCAGTGAAGAGGGGCCCAGTACTTTCCATGCTCGTTTCCCATCCAGCAGCAGCAGCAGGGTCCTCTGTTCTCGCGATCCGCGAGAGCATTGCCAAGGATCGCAAGAACAGAGGACCTACTGCTGCTGGATGGGAAATCGCGTGGATACTCGAACACGCGGCACACCGGTCCCTTTTCATAAGACACATAAGACAAAATGCCGCCCCCGTGAAAGTTCGGCCTGGGCATCCCCTTAGTGAGTGGTACCCGGGACGGACCGCCCCCACCGCCCCCCCCTTAGTACGCCACTGCCCCCCCTTCCTGCTATTGCTGTGCTCTTTCTCTCTATCTCTGTTACTTCCAAGAAGGCTTCTTGCTTTTCTCTCCTGTGAGCACTCTAACCCTAACCCCTGGTGCTATCAGCCAATGATGGCCCATGAATAGAGAGGCCAATAGAATGCCTCCACTCATGAGCAGTGGTTCTGCTGCCCGAATGGCAACTCAACTTAATGGATATTCTGGAATTTCCTTCTTAAAGGACACTAGGCATGAGCAAAACCTGCTGAAACAGGACAGGTTTCAAATCTGCTCCATTTTTTATCTGTCTTGGTGCTCTCAAGCAGTGGCATCACTGTGTGTGTTAGTGAGTGTGTGTGACATTATGTGCATACTTAACAGTGTTTGTCAGTGACATTGTGTGTATACTTAACAGTTTGTGTTAGTGAGAGTGTGTCACATTGTATGTATACTTAATAGTTCTGTTGGTGGCTGAGGCTGATGGGAGTGAGCATGCAGCAGCAGCTCACTCCAGCCCTTTCCTCTGCCTCCATGCTGCTGCCTCCTCCCGAGTGGCAGAGCAGAACAAGCAGATAGGAGCAGAACAAGCAAGCAGAGAGGAGCAGGTATTGTGGCCAGTGGCCTGTGCCACATCTAGGTTCTGAGAAAGTGAATTAATTGCAGTGATTACAGCAAGTGGTGTGAGTGTGACAAAGGTTACTTACCGCTGATTGCAGACAGTGAGTGGTGTGGCAGTGGCACTTACTCCCGAGATTGCAGACAGTGGTGTGACAGTGTCAGCTTACTTACCAGAGATTGCAGACAGCTTGCAGTGCGGCCCCACATAAGCTGTGAAACCTTACCTACCTGAGAGTGCAGTTTGCAGAAGGACTGAGTGAGCGGAGCAGACACGCCAGACAGTGGCACTACTACTGAAAGTAACATGAACTTTAATTGAAGCTTTTGAGTAAATGATATGTATGTACCCAGGATTCCATATTGTGAGCATGAGAATGAAACAAGTAATTTAGTTTGTGTTGGTATAGTATTCACCAACTATAGGTCTGGGCACAAACTTTAGTGCCAACCATTTTTAGTTTTTAAAAATAACTATTTAAAAGAAACACTATAGTTTTGTAACCATTCTGGCATCATGAGATATTGTTACAATGGCATATCTAAAGCAGATAGCACATTTAACAAGGTGCTGGAAATCCGAATTTTGTTCACTTTTAAATGTTCTCCATGTTTGTGTGTGCATGTATGTGTATATATGTATATGTAACTGAGCTTCCTGTACCCTGGTTGGGTACCTCCGCCGACGGATGCTCCTTGTGCTTGCCGAGGGCTCCAAGCACTCCACTTGACACCATAAGCATTGCAGACCCCACGAACCACCGCAGCTTAGTTGGGTTCTCGCCGTCTCCTACCCACCCTGGACCTACGACAAGGCTCCAGGTTCCAGTGGGTGAACCTCTCTTTCCCCAGAGAGTGAAGCAGGGACAGGAGCTTAGTGATTATTCAAGGGAGTATGAAGAGCATAGCAATCCCTTGTAGCGGTTTCCCCCAATAAGAAACAGGACTCTAGACTGAGGGTGAAGTAGAACTGAAGGTTTAATGGTACAGCTGCTCTTTTATACAATTTTTCCCCACAAGGTTACCGCCCAGGTGGACCTTGTGGGGCACAGAACATGAAATTCACAATCCAATAAAAACAGAGTTTTACACTTGAACACTCCCAGTTACTGTACACAAACCCTCCCCTCTGCCTGTGATACAATCAATAAAGACAATGGACTAACTCAATTAACTTTAGCAGAAAAAAACATACATTTTTACAAACCCCCAAAAGTACCCTAAAATACAACATATCCCCACAAAAGTCACATCCCCTGATAGCCCCAATCTGGGTGAACAACATATCCAAAATCACCCAGATCAGTTCAGGGGTTCAGGAAAATCCTGGAAGTCTTATTTTTGCCCCACCGTGCACATGGTCCCAATCACAAAATAGTTCCATACACTCAACGACAAAACACTGCTGGACAATTTAAGATGGCTGCCGCCACATATTTGAATCTGTTCCAGTTAAAAGTTCAAGGGGCAGAAACAGTACTTTTGAACATGGGTTATCACAGGGCCCATAGTCCCAGGGTAGGAGGCTGGCAAGCAGGCATTTCCAAAAACTCATGACAAACTCCCTTAAAAAGGGGAGTTTGTCACAGTGTATATACACATACATACGCATACACACATGTTTTGTAATTGTCCCCCTACTTTTGTCCCTGGCCCCCCATGTGTCCCCCTAAATATGAATGCTGGAGACGCCACTGCTCTCAAGTAAAACAGCTACCAATAATGGGAAGGGGAGAAGCAGAATTAGAGACAATATTTTCTCCCAATATTTTTTGGCTTACCTACTTCCCCTCCAGAAAAAGAATAATAGTGTTTCAAAACTACTGCAAATATTTTTCCCCACATAAAAACTAATGGGATGCTGCCCCAAGTGCCCATATGAACAAACCTACACTGGTTGGGGGGGTGGGGGAAGGGGTATTTCTGTACACTTTTTGGCCTCAATTCAATATTTTTAGATAGGCTTTTGAAATTATTTAATAATTTGGAATAAACGTTTAAAATATTGTTTTCAAAATATTAAAATATCAAAAAAATATCCTATATACGAAATATATTTAACTTTTTAAAAATATTAAAATATTTTTCATAATATTAAATCATTTTATAAATTTACCCAAGAATATTAAACCATTTGAAAAGCTTATCCAAACTTAATAAATTGAGGCCTTACAGAGTTATTCACTAAGTTGAAAATTGTTGGGAGATTAAAGTTAATATAAAAAATGTAAGGCCAACACTGGAAAAATTCTCCAGTGATTCTCCAATATATATATATATATATAGTCCAAAAAGTTACCGGCACTCACGGTTTTCTCAATTAGTATCTCTTTATTCCAAAAATAATATCGATATTATTTTTGGAATAAAGAGATACTAATTGAGAAAACCGTGAGTGCCGGTAACTTTTTGGACTATTAATTTTGCAACCAGAGCACCAGGTATTTATATACTTTTAAGGTTGGAGTGCAGGAATTATTTTTTTGTGTATATATATTTATATATATATATATATATAGTGCTGAAGCAAACTGTTTTCATACATGCGGTGAATGGCTGCTAATTACAGTATATATTTATATATACACATATCTGGCATGCCACATGCATAGCCATCTAAATGGCCACCTGCATGTTTCTTACTTCAGGAAGCTCTAGCTACCAAAAAGTTAGTTTTTGAACTTTAGCAATTTTCCCAGGTTCCTTAACTCCTTAAGGACCGAACTTCTGGAATAAAAGGGAATCATGACATGTCACACATGTCATGTCATGTGTCCTTAAGGGGTTAAAAACACTGTTTGGGTTCCAAGATAAGACTACAATTTATCAATCAATCAATTTGCCTTACTTTTTACACAATAAAACATTACTAAAATGCTGTGAATGTACATGCAACAAAAAGAGCAACATTTCAGTTAAAAGTCCATAATGGTGTGTATAGAAAACACAATTTTAGTACTGGGAATAAATGTGCTAATCAAGAACCAGGCAAGTGAGAGATATAAATTACTGGATTTCTAACAGAAACAATATTAAAACTTTTGTTCATGTCTTCTTAGCTTTTAAACACACACTAAAATGATTGTGGATTGGCTGAGACTGACAAAGAGGCAGATCGGGGTCAGAGCCAGTACAATTCAAACACAGCCCTGGCCAATCAGCATCTCCTCATAGAGGTACATTGAATCAATGAATCTCTATGAGGAAAGTTCAGTGTCTGCATGCAGAGGGAGAATATACTGAATGTTTGGATGCATTTTAAGCAGCCATGAACCAGGAAGGATCTCTAACAGACATCCGAGGAGTGGCTTGTGAAGTTGTCACTAGGCTGTAATGTAAACACTGCATTTTCTCTGAAAAGACAGTGTTTACAGCAAAAAGCCTGAAGGTAGTGATTCTACTCACCAGAACAAATTCAATAAGCTGTAGTTGTTCTGGTGACTATAGTGTCCCTTTAAAGCATTATTGTCTCAAACGCTGGTTTGAGACACCAAAATTGGCCCTAATGCTATTTCAATGGGAACCAGGAGTAAGGCCTGAATTTGGAAGGCTTCAAAGGAAATGGTCTCAGGGTGTCAAGCGGGATAGGAGGATCGACACTTGCCCCTACCAGCTGTCATTTCATTATGCATCTTTTTATTTTCCCTTTCTTATAGTCTGGGGCTGATCGATTTTTATCAGAACCATATCAATCAGCCATCCGCATTAATTACTCCCTATGACAAAGGCGCAATGGCTAGCAAGAATTTAGAGGCAGCATGATGGTGTCCCGCTCCTTGTGCCCACCGCGGCAGACAGCAATCTCTTGTATTTTCCCTGCGCAGCACTCTGTGTGTGAGGAGGAGGGGAAGTGACATTACTTTCCTCCATGGCCTCCTCACATGCAGAGTGCTCTGAAGCAGAATGCAGACAGGGAGGACTGCCAGTCTGACAGTTTTGTTGAACAGGGGCCACTAAAGAGACACAACTGTGGGGGGAAAGTGCTGAGAGTGTACTGTAGCTGTGAATGTGAGTGTATGTGTCTCAACCTATTATTGTGTTTATTATTTTGTTATTATTATTATATTTATAAAGCACCAACAAATTCCGTAGCGCTTTACAATGGGTGGACTAACATACATGTAATTGTAATCAGACAAGTTTGACGCACAGAAACAGAGGGGTTGAGGGCCCTGCTCAATGAGCTTACATGCTAGAGGGAGTGGGGTATAATGACACAAAAGGTATGGATAGTATTAGGGAAGTAGATTGGTAGAATAGTATTCAATGAAAACTGTGTTTTTTTTTAAATGACAGTGGCAGGAGAAGAATCAATTGTGAGTCATTAACAATTTAATTGATATGCTTTTGTGAAAAAGTGAGTTTTCAAATTTTTTTTGAAGGAGTGGAAACTGAGTGAGCATCTAACGGAGAAGGGAAGGGAGTTCCACAGGAACGATGCAGCCCTAGAGAAGTCTTGAAGGCGAGCATCAGAGGTGGGAGTACAAACAGAGGATATATGTAGGTCTTCGGCAGAGTCTGGGGGCCTAGACGGGACATACTTGTGTATTACATAGAAACATAGAATGTGACAGCAGATAAGAACCATTCTGCCCATCTAGTCTGCCCAATTTCTAAATACTTTCATTAGTCCCTGGCCTTATCTTATATCTAGGATAGCTTAATGCCTATCCCACGCATGCTTAAACTCCTTTGCTGTGTTAACCTCTACCACTTCAGCTGGAAGGCTATCCCATGCATCCACTACAATATCAGTAAAGTAATACTTCCTGATATTATTTTTAAACCTTTGCCCTTCTAATTTAAGACTATGTCCTCTTGTTGTGGTAGTTTTTCTTCTTTTTTTATATAATTCTTTATTTTTCTTGTGCATACTTTTACAAACAGGCCTGTAGTGCCACGACAGCGAGTACAAGCTTTACATTGGTATACAATATCATGACGGAGTTGTCAGCACATTTAATTTTATAAAATATCACGCTTAGAGTACTAGTGTAACATTCATATATATTAATTAGACTATGCTTACACACATTAGTAGATTGTCGTTGCTTCGTTAGCGAGTTTACTGACTGTTTAAGACAGCCTCAGTCACATTCTAGTGGCTGCAGTAAATGAGTATGCATATTGTTCCCTGCTTAATACAACATTACCATTCAAGTGGTTGATAACTGCTAATGATAAAGTTTTGCATGTTGGTTAATGAGCTCTTATTAGGCTGATTACAATAATGAGTAGCCATCTTTCTTAGCTGCCTAAGCTTCGTGAGAGTGGTTGCAGGTTATGTTGGGCTAGAGCATGAGTGGCTATATCAAACTCTAAAGCAGCCGTAACCCTTATGATTAGACTGTAAAATGTCCACCCCAGGTGGTTTCCACGTCGGTCAGGCGAAGGGTCTGTGTTTGCCTGTCAGGAGAACAGTCTTTATTCAGTGAGGATAGTTTCTTTGGTGGGAGAAGCTTAGGTGCCTGCTGCACTTCTGATATTCTCTTGTTAGCTGGTCTGTCAGGTGTTTGTTGTGGGCTGGTGAGAGATCTCAGGCGTCCCGTCTGCTGTGAATGATCAGTCCATGCATTTCGACTCCCTCTCGGTGCGCTGCTTAGTATGGTAGGGTAAACCAGTGTGCAGTGACAGTTCTTTTTGTTTTTGTTGTTCTGCCGCTCCGCTCATGGGATCCTAGCACCCACTCTGTCGGCTCTCACCCCAACCGGCTCGGCGATCTGTCTGTGTGGCTGCAGGAGAGGTGAGTGCGCTCGGCTGTTATCAGGGTCACTTGCCATGTGGTCTCCGCCATTTTGGACACGGCTTTCTCTGCCTCAGCTTCAAGCGCCGGCCTTGTTGTGGTACGGTGGGTCTCGGGGTGGGGACCGGGATCACCCCCACCGGTCCAAAGGGGGGGGAATGGAGCCGGACCCGCCTAACCCCGGATTGCTGCCTTACCACTGGTGGGCAGGATAGCCAGGCAGCGGCCGTCCACCTCGCTCACCGCCCGAGCGGTCCGCATCGTGTGACTTGGATCGCCCCTCCGAGGGACTAAAACTGCTCAGCAAGCCTCTCCTCGGGACCAGGGTGGCCTCTTACACCGGTGCTCGGCAGCCAGTTGTCAGGTAAGCTTGATGCCGTTTTTTTTTTTGGGCTAAAACTGGAGGTTTTTACAGGAGCTACTCCATTTTGCGTCCTTTCAGCCTGGCGGTCCGGCCCCGCCCCCCTAGTTTTTCTTCTTTTAAATATAGTCTCCTCCTTTACTGTGTTGATTCCCTTTATTTATTTAAATGTTTCTATCATATCCCTTGGGCTTTTACGTCCAAGATGCATTATCTTGCACTTATCCACATTAAATGTCGGCTACCACAACTCTGACCATTTTTCTAGTTTACCTAAATCAATTGCCATTTGGCTTATCCCTCATGGAACATCAACCCTGTTACATATCTTAGTATCATCAGCAAAAAGACATACCTTATCATCAAGACCTTCTGCAATATCACTAATAAAATATTAAAGAGAATGGGTCCAAGTACAGATCCCTAAGGGTACCCCACTGGTGACGAGACCATGCTTCGAATATACTCCATTGACTACAACCCTCTGTTGCCTATCACTCAGCCACTGCCTTACCCATTCAACAATATTGGAATCCAAACTTAAAGTTTGCAGTTTATTGATAAGCCTTCTATGTGCAACAGTGTCAAAAGCCTTACTGAATTCTAGGTAAGCCATGTCTACTGCACCACCCTGATCTATTATTTTAGTTACCCAATAAAAAAAAATCAATAAGATGAAGTAAACCCATGTTGTCTCTGATCTTGAAATTCATGTGATTTTAGATGTTCAACAATCCTATCCTTTAACATGGTTTCCATTACTTTCCCCACTACTGAAGTAAGGCTTACTGGCCTATAGTTGCCGACTCCTCCCTAGTACCTTTCTTGTGAATGGGCACAACATTCTCTAACTTCCACTCTTCTGGGACTACTTCTGTTAACAATGATTGGTTAAATAAATATGTTAGGAAGGATAGATAGGTGGTAGATTATATAGAGATTTGAAAGCAAGAACCAGACTTTTATATTGAGCCCTATATCTTATGGGAAGCCAATGCAGGGACTGACAGAGAGGTGAGGCATGGGAGGTGCGGGCTGACAAGAAGATGAAGAAGATTTGAATAATCTTCGGACATAGTCCACGCCCACACACACACATTCCCCCTCCTACCCCTACAGCACCATTAGCTGTATACACCTCCCGGCCGTTGGCATTAAAACCACTCCCCCGGCCGATCGACACGCCCATGCTATCTTTCCCTGCTCACTCCCTCCCACCAGTATGCCATTTGTAGCAGTCCCCTCTGCACACTACATTTCCCAATACCCCTAGTGGCACGTCACGCGATCGGTCCGTTTTCCAAAATGGAAGCCGATCATGTGACCAACAAAACATTTAACTTTAACCCTATTTGTAACCCTCGTTTTGACTTCAAACTTCAGTGGAAGCTGCTCTAACTACTATTGTGTGTATATATATATGTATATATATATAGTTTATTTTATATTTTGAAAATGCACCTTACCTGATGACGTCATTTAGGCGCCAAACCTCATTTACTGTCTATAATCAGTCCCCCTATATAAACCCTACCCTACCAAGCATGTTTTTTTGTCTCCACTTGATAAAGCCATTATAGGTGAAACGCATTGTGGATATTTTATATATTTTATTCTGTATTCCAAATAAAGGTATTTGGGCTACTTTTAAATCCCTCTGATTGTGCCATTTTACTCTTTTATTTATTATTTTTATTTTTGCTTGGTATCCTGATTTTATCTTTCCTGCTGAGCATTACTCCAAAGACATCCGAGGTGGGGGTTATACCACTCACGCTTAAGTCATTGAGCAGTCCGCCTGCTCAATTCTATGTGAGTACACATTTTATAATTTATACTACTTATATAAGATTTTATATCAGTTGTCTCTCTTCTCCCTTATGATCTACATATCGGCAAAAGACTTAACCCTCTACACGTATCTTACAAGCAGGGATTATACCGTTGTACGTTATTCACACTAGAGCTGGCTTAAGCTCTACTAAACGTGCGTAGGACTGTAGTAGACTATGTTGTTATATACACCATCTTTACCAGACGTACTGCCCTATCATCTGTCTTTCTCTTCCACATACGGAGTAAAAGACCAATACTTCCCTACGTATCCTATAAGCGGGGATTGTACCGCTGTATGCCATCCACACTAGAGCTAGTTCAGCTCTAGTACACGTGAGTAGGATTACCATAGATCTCTTCTTCCTGCATATCAACCCTCTTATCAGATGTATTTGCACTATTATTTCTTTCTTTACATACGGATCCTGGAAATCCATCTTCACGTGACCCTTAGAGAGAATACTCCTCCACATAGGCCGTCGGTGCCCCTTCAGGCCCAACTAAAGACTTTGTTTTGGCACCACTTACACTTTGGACTTTGTTCATTTTAGCTGCACTTTAGTCCGCTTTGGCACATCCTTCTTCTGTTTTGTCTTGTATATGACAAGAAGATGAGCCTCGTCACCGCATTCATTATAGACTGCAATGGGGCAAGTTGGGAGCACATAAGTCCACTGAGAAGGGGATTGTAGTAGTCAAGGTGAGAGAGGACAGTAGCATTGGACCAGCACCTTCGCCGTATCTGGCGTTAAGTAGGGGCGGATGCCCACAATATTTTTAAGATGGAAGTGGCAGGATTTGGCGATCCACTGGACATGAGGGGTGAAGGAAAGGTCGGAGTCAAAGAGAACACCTATGCAGCAAGCCTGCGTGGTGGAGCTGATGGTAGCACCATTAACACGGAGGAAGACAGAAGCAGGAGAAGCAACACTTGAGGAAGAAAAGACCAGAAGTTCTGTTTTGGACAAGTTGAGCTTAAGGAGGTGGGCAGCCATCCAGTTAGAAATAGCAGAGAGGAGTCAGAGACAGGGAGGAGAATTTGCCTAAAAAAAAAATCAAATTGTGTTTCTGTGTGTCAGTGAGTGTGTGTGTGTCAGTGAGTGTTTGTGTCTTTCAGTGTGTGTGCTCGTCTGTGCTAGTCTTATTAATTAAATTCACCAAATGCATTGAATACATCATTTATTACAGCGATAAATTATGTATTCAATGTAAATATCAGGCAGTATGTGTGTATGGATACATGTCTTAGGCAGTTTTTGTGTATGGATGTATGTATTAGGCAGTGTGTGTGTACGGATGTATGTATTAGGCAGTATGTGTGTATGGATGTAGGTATTAGGCAGTATGTGTGTAAGGATGTAGGTATTAAGCAGTATATGTATATGGATGCATGTATTAGGCAGTATGTGTGTGTGACGGACCGCCTGGCACCCGACCAGGTAAGTCTGTCAATCGCTGTTTCCTAGTACTTATAAGCACTGTACTGGAACACCATAAACAACGTAAACCCCACAAACTGCCACAGCTTGGTTGGGGTCTCGCCATCATACACCCATCCTGGACCCAAGATCAGGATCCAGCTTCTAGTAGGTAGACCTCTTCTAGTCCAGACAGCGTAGCAGGAACAGCTTTTATAAGAGCTAGTGATTATATTCAGGGGAGTATTGTGATTTAGCAATCCCCAGAGTATATGTTGTTCTCCAATCCCCCAAACATGAGCCAAGACGTCATGAAGGAGTAAACGAATCTCTCTTTAATGGGACTCACACTGGCCTTTTATGCAAGTCCCCAAGCAAGGTGTACGCCCACATGGACCTTGTTGGTGACAGGGACACAAACTTACAAACCAATAATAACACAATTACAATTTAAGGCACTCCCACACATAGCATAACATCCCTCCCCTCTACCTGGGAGATAATGGAGTCAGATAATGTATTAGCCCAATTATCTCCAGGCAGAAAAAACACATATTTTACAAAACACATGATATCCCCACAAATGTCACATCCCCTGACAGCCCTGATCTGGGTGACCAACATATCCAAAAATCACCCAGATCAGTTCAGAGGTTCAGAAATTTTATGTAAGTCATGTATCTGACCGACCGCAGACATGGTCCTATGCCCAAAACAGTTCCAGAGACTCAGGGCTTGCGGTCGGTCTAGTTCGGTAGTTTGAAAATGAACAAACTACCAACAGAGTCAATAATCTTACCCTGGAGCTTGTTCCCTTCATCCAGACAAATGATCCTTCTACCCAGGACTCTGCTTTCCATATACAACTGAAAGCTCTACACACAGGACTTACCAAACACCGTAAGAATGCTTGGCAGACGGCTCCAGGACTGGTATACTACATTTATCACCTTTTACACTAATAGTCTGGGACAGGCATACCACATCTCTTAATTTTGCGCACAACACCCTCCTATGTCCTGCAGATTCCTTCAAAAAAATAATTTTCGCAGGTCTTGGATCTAGGTGGATGATACTGGTCGAGAGGGCGACCTAAAAATGCATTGTATGATCTGAGAGTCCAATGATAGAAACATGACCAGTTCGTACCTGTCATAGTATGTGCGTAGCTGAGGCCCACATTGTATGCTTTTGTGTAACTTTCTTTTAAGCGGCATCTAAAGTTCCAGTTATGTAAAAAAAAAAGTTTTTTTTACTGCTCACCATGCAAATGTTCGGTATGCTCGGGACAATGTTAGTCATATAATTGCATGTAGTACCCTAGACAGCCCACTACGAATACCAAAGGTCTTAACTAGAGTCATACGTTAGATGGACTAGGTACGGCATGAATTCTGATACGTGGCATAGCTTATTTTCATCTGAAAAGGATGACACGTTATTCTCCCCTGTACATCTAACCTACTCGCACATAGATATGTGCATAGTTGTCAAATGTTTCTGATGTGTCTATTGGTAAAAGGACATGGTCTGATCACGTGCCGGTCATCACTACAGTCAGAACCCTATATCCTGCACGGGGAAGGAGTACGTGGCGACTTAACAAATCTCTATTAGACAAGGCCGTTCAAGTATCCACATTACGTAAAGTGATACAGTCGTTCTACGATGACCATTCAAAGGACACCTCTCACATAGACACACAATGGTTGGCCCTTAAGGCAGTGATGAGAGGATTTATCATACAAGTAGGATCTGTCCGCAAAAAAAAGATGAATGAGGACAGGAAGCGACTCTTAAACGACCTTGACAAAATAGAACCTAAAAACAAATTAAACCCATTGAAAAAGCTGACAAAACAAATCAATATGATCAAAAATGAACTACAGGTGTTGTCCCTAACTCTTATGGAGAGACAGTTAAGAAAACTTAAACTATCTCACTATGTGAAGGGTAATAAAGCAGGCAGGATGCTCATGAGGAAATTGAGGTCCCAATACCTACAGTCCAAATTACCTTACATGACATCAGCTAACAACACCAAACTGTACAACCCTCATGACATAGTTGAAGAGCTTGCCTCTTTTACACTTTATAATACACAATACACTTTATAACCTACGGCTTGTCCCAGGTACACATCAACCTATCCATGACTAAATCAATAATTTCCTGAGGGAAATAGACCTACCACAACTGACTTGTCAACAATGCCAATCCTTACTCACACCGTTCACAGAAGAAGAGGTACGAAATGCGATCTGTAAACTCCCTAATCACAAGACCCCTGGCCCGGATGGATTCCCCAATTACTTTTACAAAAAATTTTAAATCCAACTCACACCGCACCTCACCAAGCTTTTTAATCATTTTAAGAACTCAGGGTCCATACCACATGAGATGCTATTGGCCCACATAATCACTCTGCCTAAGCCTGGCAAAGCACCCACAAAATGTGCCAATCTAAGGCCTATCTCACTATTAAATGTGGACACAAAACTCTAAGCAAAATTATTAGCTACACGCCTAAAACCTATGTTGCTGGATATGGTCTCTCCAGAGCAAGCGGGATTTGTTCCTTCTAGACAACCTGGGGACAATATCCGTCATTTCCTAAATATAATTAACTCGGCTCAAACTAGCAAAGAGCAGGGCTTATTACTAGCCCTGGATGCTGAGAAAGCGTTTGATCGCTTGAACTTTACATATATGTATGAGGTGCTGTCAAAGATGAGTTTCCCTCCCTCCTTTTTAAATAGCATTCTAGCCTTGTACTCCCACCCCTCAGCAAAGGTGTATAACTCTGGTTTTCTGTCCCATCCTTTCCATATTACAAATGGAATCAGACAGGGCTGCCCTCTCTCCCCGTTGATTTTTATCTTATGCTTGGAACCCCTTGAAAGACATATCAAAATCCATGATAAGATACAAGGCCTTTGCACCCCGCCCGGTGAAATGAAAAAAGCTCTCTTTGCGGATGATGTACTGCTGTTCTTGACAAACCCAGTTTAATCACTCCCACACCTATTAACCTTGTTAGACAGCTATGGACAGATATCCTACTATAAAAATAATTCTAAAAAATCCTAAGCATTGGCGCTACGCCTTCCCGCACATACCTTACAACTGCTACAATCTAACTACCCCTTCGACTGGCGCACAACGTTGATATCCTACCTCAGTATTAAACTCCCTTGAAAATCACTTGACACTAATACATAAGTTGGATTTGCAGCTAAAAGCACGGGAAGATAAGGGAACATCGTGGTTGGGACGTATATACACTGTAAAAATTATGATCTTACCACATATTTTGTACCGTTTCCGAACATTGCCAATTGCCCTGCCAAACTCTATATTGAAGAAGTTCCAATCACGTATCAATGCACACATTTGGAAAAGAAAACCCCCATGAATAGCACAAAACTTACTATGGCTCCCATTTACGATGGGCGGTCTGGGCATCCCTAATGCAAAATTATACTACAGAGCCTCGTTACTCGCACAGGGCATATCAAGCCTTGAGAGGACTTCTCCCCCATTAGAAAATGCCTGTGTAACCCGAGGAACGGTGGAACATGCCCTTTGGGCTGGCTCCATAAAGACCGATAGGAATAACAATATGCTGCCCTCCACTAAAACCTTACTCCGCATATGGAGACAGGTCACCCCTAAACTTATGGATGATAATGACTTACTGTACGCAGATCCCTTACAGGCCATTGCCTCACGCATGACAGACCTGAACTTAGATCCATGGATAAAACAGGGTGCCCTTTATGTACGTTCTCTATACAACAATACAGGCATTAAGCCATTTCCCGAGCTACACATGGCTCATTCCTTACCACCTAGGAAAAATATTCACTTATCTACGCATCAGAAATATTCTGCATGAAACCAAAATTAAAACTAAAGATACCCAACTACTACCACCCTTTCTCCAAAATTGCATGGGGAAACTACCGAACACCAAAGCTCTGTCCTTCTGTTATAACACTCTCATGGTCCAAAAAGACAACGAGAAACTCTCGTACATGCTGCACTGGGAGAAAGATAAGGTAAACAAATCCCACTGTCAGTTTGGAACCAAGCACAGAGGAAAACTAACCTCAGGCCAATATGAACAAATGGCGTGCCGCCTCCAAGGCAACAAGGGTAAATATACAAAGTGGTGACAGAGATGGCTGTCAATCAGAGACTTATATGTGTAAGACTCAGAGACAAAACTAGATAAAACAATGACTGTATCAATGCTATCAATATACACAATGGATAAAACTGCACATACGACCACATAATGTCATACATCCCTCACAAGAATAAGCCACAGGATACTACCGCCCGAAGGAAACATGGTAACCCTCTCCCAGCCTAGAACTTAGCCAGTTAATAACCTACGATACTATAAAACCAGGACCGACCAAGAACAGGCTCCCTAGCAGACACCAGAGTGCACCCAATGTGTTTTTCACAGCATGCTATTCCCTTGCTCCTACCCCCCCGTCATGGTTGAATATATTTATTACCTGTTATGCATTACATTTATATATGTATTGTTTGTATATTGTATGTTTTAAAAAATATTGTATCCTATTGTAACAATGCAATGTTTTGTGGATCCAGGACATACTTGGAAATGAGAGAAATTTAAATGTATCCATCCTGGCAAAATAGTTTATACATAAATAAATAAATACATACAACCCCTAAACCATGAATACATGCACTACAGCAAACTGCACACTACAGCTCCAATTTAACACATACTACATCACCAATTTACCTCCCAGAAACACTACAGCTCATATCCCCATACACACATAATAAAGCCCTTATCCTCTTAAACACACACACACACACACGAGCCCCTACCCACATTCAGTTCCTGTCCCTGCCCATGCACACAGATATAGTATATTTCAATTAGCCCTATTCACACTCACATCCCCACAATGCAAGCAGCCTTCCCCTCTCATACACAACCACGCAAGCAGAATCCCCCATACACACAACCCTGCATGCAACATTCCCAGAAACAAGAAACACCGCATGTAGCTTACCCTCCCAAATGCAACACAGCAATCAACAGACTGCACATGTGCATTCCCACTAACATACAAAAACACAAACATCCTCCCCAAACATATGTCCAATCACATACACCCACCACATTTCTGCATCCATCTATCTATCTATCTATCTATCTATCTATCGGGATGGGGAGGTTGATTTGAAGAAACTGGCCTTGGGGCAGCAAAAAGGGTAAATCTGGCCCTGTCAGCAGATAAGAAAAAACACATCATGCTGAGCAGGCCTCAGGAACTTTAAATTGGCTATTATGCTGGCTGTGCCCTCTCTGACAATGCTAAGTCTTGTGAAAGAGTTTTACAGAAGTAATCATGTTAGCGGTTACATAAATTATATGTCACTGAGGTAGTTTTAAAATTAAAGAGTGGGTAGCCATGTCAATACCATGTTTGTTATTTAGGTCCAAGCCAGAAAAGGTTAAAGTTGCAATCTAGGCACCATAACCAAAAGTTGAAGGAGCAATGTATCATCATAACCACTAGAGCAGATATGGTACCAGACATGCCCTGGGGCCATATCATGATAAGTAGTCGGACCATAGTTATCCGGGTCCCCATGGTCCTTCCTGTTAAGCCTCCTCATCTCAGGTCACTTATGCTGAAGTTCCTACTTCCACATTAATGATGTCAGTTTAACCCATTGGCTAAGGGTATTAGCTGATGCTCTCAACTAATACATTTCATCAAACGAGAGGCAAAAACTATACATCTATTACAACAAACTAATGGTTATTGTGCTTTGACTGGCCTTTTAAAAACAACTACATTTAAGTGGATGTATAAACATACTGTTGCAATGCACGCTAGCTTTATATAGGTAAGAGTCCATCACCTTACTTTAGCCTCCTAGATAAAATGTCCTTATCTCCCTTCTCTGTGGTAAGCAATATAATGCCCCAGTGACATTCTCTGGATCTGCAGAAAAAGTAGTTAAACGTTTACAAAGTGCCTTCATAAAGCAATTAGCACAAAGAGGTATGAAAATAAAGGGAGTGACCACATGGTAACTTAAAATGGTGAGTTACAGGTCAGAAGAAACGGGAGATTTAATTTAATGAGAAAATAAACAAACGTGTATTTTTGCTATTCTGGGCTATACTATGTTGTAATTCAAGTAGATCTGTCACAAAAATGCATCTTACTTTATAGTATAATGACTCAATCGTACATAAACAACAGTAGTTTGGAAACACTAAGTTTCTTTTTCTGGAGGGGAAAGTGATTAGCCAAAAAAAAAAAAAGGGGGAAAATGAGTGTCTCTTTTATTCTGTAATAGGCCCTACCCTCTCATTGATAGTTGATTGCAGAAGCTTACTTGAGAGCATGTAGGCATGTCAAAAATGGGTCTGGTTTGAAAGCTACCCTGTTTCAGCAGGTTTTTGCACATGCCTAGTGTAATTTAAGAAGGAATTTCAGGAATTTCCATGGTGTTCATGTTCTGGCAGCAGAGATGGCTACTTATGAGTCAAGGCATTCTATTGGCCTGTCTATTCAGGGGCTATAATTTGCTCATAGCACCAGTGGGTGAGGTTACAGTGCCCAGGGCCAGATTAAGAGCCCAGTGGGCCTCGTGCTGACAATTATGATGGGGCTTAATTACAGAATTGTCACAGCCCCTGGCTCGCTGGCGAGGTGCGGTCACACCGGACCGGTGCAACCGCGCCAATGAGCTGAACTTACCTGCTCAGCGGCGAGTCGGGAGCGGCTCTACCGGGTTCTTCTGGCTGCCCCCCAGGGTCACACATACACGCACGTTCTGCAGTCAGAGGCCATATTTAACCTAGGTTATTGCCCTGTAGGGGTTTTCGTTCCTGGTTCCTGAGAGTGCGTTTTCTTGTCCTGTTTTTGATATTCCCAGTATTTTGACCCTGGCTATTCCTGACTATTCTGATTTCTGGCTTCCCTGACTTGGCTTGTTAAATGGTATTGTATATTTCTGGCTCCCTTGATCATTCTCTGTTTTTAACGTATTAGTCCGGCCATTCTAAGGACCGGTTTATGTTTTATCATTTTCTGTTCTGTCTATGTAGATGTTACATAGTTCTGCTTGCTGCACCACACTAGCAGTCATGACAAGAATCTTATCGACCATAAACACTAAAACAGTCATACCTCTCAAGCGTCATGTATCTAATGGAGATGGTGTTGGCGGGAAACTCAAAGGATGCAGCTTTAAGAAAACACATACTCTATGCTAATCTCTCTCTAATTTATGCTTCATCTTTCAAGTAAATCCATACCCCCTAACAGCAGTGTCCAGTGAAGCAGGAAATCAATGGGGACACTGGGAGAAATGGGGACACAGAGACATGGAGACACAGACACTGGGAGACATGGGGACACTGACTGGGAGGCATGGAGACACAGGCCTGGAGACACTTGGGGACACTGGGAGACATGGGGACCCAGACATTTGGGGACATGGGGACACTGAGACACCAGGGACACAGAGACATGGGGACACAGACACTGGGAGACTAGGGGACACTGGGAAACTAGAGGACACTGAGACAATAGGGACACTGGCTGGGAGGCATGGGGACACTGTGTCCCATGTGTCTCCGTGTCCCAGTGTGTCTCCCAATGTCCCCATGTCTCACAGCATCCCCATGTGTCTCAGCACCCCCATGTGTCCCAGCGTCCCCATGTCTCACAGTGTCCCCTAGTGTTTCAGTGTCCCAGTGTCTCCAGGTCTCCCTGTTTCCTCTAGTGTCTCAGTGTCCCCATGTCTCCCTGCTGCCTTTCCCCCCATCCTTCACTTACCTGAGCTGTAGGCTGTCTCTGCAGGCTGGGAGCTGCTGTCTAGCTGTGTAGCTGTGTGGCTGTTCCCCCGCGGATCAGTGAGTAGAGAGAGGCAGGGAGGGATATGCTGTAACTTCCTATCCCTGCCTCTCTCCACACACAATGACACCTACTGGCTGGTGCTGGTATTGCAGAGTAATCTCCGTTTATACTGAGAAAAATAAAGTATTTCCAGCTGCAAAAGTAATATGCAGTCTATCAGTATCCTGCTGCTTTAATCCTGTGCACACTGTGTGCTGAGAGCTAATAGTAAGTCAGAAGTAGCTGAAATCGTTGGAGTCTATCAGTATATTGATGCTTTAATTATGTGCAAACTATTTGCTGAGACCTAATGGAATAGCTGACATGTTTCATAACAGCAGCAATATTTAACCCCTTAACGACCGCAGACGTACTAGGTACGTCTGAAAAAAAACAGTTGTTAAGGGTCGCGGATGTACCAAGGATGTACATGGGGGATACTGTTTTACTCGGGAGACTTCGCTGAACACAAATATTAATGTTTCAAAACAGTGAAACGCATCACAAGCATGATGTCGTCAGTGAAAGTGCAATTTTGCATTTTTCACACACAAAAGACACTTTTACTGATAATATAATTGTTGTGATACGTTTTACTGTTCTGAAACACTAATATTTGTGTTCCTCGAAGTCTCCCGAGTATAACAGAACCCCCCATGTACAGGTTTATGGAGTTTTCAAGAGTTACAGAGTCAAATATGAGGCTTGCATTTCAGTTTTTTCACATTGAAATTTGCCAGATTGGTTTTGTTGCCTCTGAGACCGTATGGTAGCCCAGGAATAAGAATTACCCCCATGATGGCATACCATTTACAAAAGTAGGCAACCCAGGGTATTGCAAATGGGGTATGTCCAGTCTTTTTTAGTAGCCACTTTAAAATGATTTTTTTTGCATTTTTCACACACAAACAAATATGAAGGTTAACTTTGGCCAGTGTTTGTGACTAAGTGAATACTAAAAAGACTGGACATACCCCATTTGTAATACCTTGGGTTGTCTACTTTTCCAAATGGTATGCCATCATGATGGTAATTCTCATTCCTGGGCTACCATTTGGTCACAAAGGCAACATAACCAGTCTGGCAAATTTCAATGTGAAAAAAACTGAAAAATGTAATGTGCTATATTTGACCCTGTAACTTTGCAAATCACCATAAAACCTATACACGAAAGGGGAGGTACTGTTTTACTTGTGAGACAATGCTGAATACAAATATGTGTACTTTACTGCAGTAACAGCTAACAGTATTATGAGATTCACAGTTAAAGTGTCACACAGTTAAAACAACATTTCTTAATTTCTCAATTTTGTTTAAAAAATTTTTTCATAATAAATTATGTTTCATATATAACTATTTGATATGAAATGAAAGCTCTGTTTCTCCTGAACAAAACGATCATATTAAATGCACGCATTTAATATGAAAGAGGTGAATTACAGCTAAACACAAACCCTGCATAAATGTAAAAACAGACTTGATCCTTAACTGTAAGAAAGCTGAAAAACTGTCTGGTCACTAAGGGGTTAATAGAATATTAAGAGCTAAGTGAGACTAGATAGATATAAGATAGAGAAAGAACTAAAGCATTTTACAGAGACGTGCGTGCTGTGTGTGTATTGCAGCTCTGTGTACTTCATCACAGTGATCCTGGCTGTGTGGGACAGTTATAAGTATCTCCTTATTGTGCCCAGCTCTGTGTGTTATTTATCTATATTTTATTCTGCTCTGCCTGTTGTATGGGTATCTCTGTAGTCTACCCAGCTCTGTGTATTATATAGGTGGTATCTTTGTATTGTACCCAGCTCTGTGTATTATATTACTATTTTTTCAGCTCTGTGGTATGGTTATCTCTATATTATGCTCAGGTTTATAGATATCTTTATAGTGTGCTTTTTTTTTATTGTATGAGCATCTCTGTATTATGCTCAACCCTCTGTAATTGTATGATAATCTCTGTACTGTATAGCGAGGAGTAAAATCCCCTGTTAGGAGTCTGGCACCCCACCATCTTAACATTTCACCAGCCGCAACTGGGCAAAAGTGTCAACTGTTGTATTTATAGAGACACTACAAGAACCACCATGTCCTGTGCATAGTGAAAGGAAATCATAGCCATTGGAAACATGGACATGACATTTATAAAACACATAATAAATTCTGCCTTTAGTTTTAGTGTGCATTTACAACTTTCTGATACATCATCATCATCATCATCATCATCGGATTGTTGTGAGCAACCATTTTCCATCTACCCATAGCTTTGCGAGACTGCGTTCTAATAGTCAGAGTTAGAAATAAGCCAAGGATTATCTTTTGAGATAAAGCAGCTTGCACAATATCGTATAACAAGTGATTAAAGTAGACTACAACACAACTTTCAAGTATATACCGTATATACTCGAGTATAAGACAAGTTTTTCGGCACATTTTTTGTGCTACAAAAACCCCACTCGTCTTATACTCGAGTCACTGTCTGTATTATGGCAACTTACATTGCCATAATACAGACCAGGACCGCAGGCAGGAAGCGTTAATTACCTTTCCTGCAGCTCCTGTCAGCTCCCTTCACCTCCGTGCCGGTCAGCTCCCTTCTCCTCCACTGTAAGTCTCGCGAGAGCCGCGTGGTAAGAGCGTTGCCACGGGTTACTGTGGCAACACTCCATGCGGCACTCAGACCGCGAGATTTACAGTGGAGGAGAAGGGATCTGACCGGCACGGAGGTGAAGGGAGCTGATATGAGCTGCAGGCAAGGTAACAGCTCTCTGCCAGCCCCCCTCCTACACAGCCCATGCCACAGGACCACCAGGGAATGAGAGCCCCCCCTCCCTGGCCATGTATCAAGCAGGGAGGGGGGACAAAAAAATATAAATACAAATTTAAATAATAATATAATAAAAAAAATTATATTAAAATAAAAATAATAATATTAAAAAAACACACAAAATTTAATATTAAAATAATAATAATTAAAAAAAATAATAAAAAATGCCCCCCCCCCCTCACCAAGGTTACACACTCTGCATCACACACACTGCATTCACACACACACACTGCAGTCATACACACACACTGCATTCATACACACACACACTGCACTCATACATACACACACTGCATTCATACACACTACACACACTGCATTCATGCACACACACACACTGCATTACATACACACACACACACACACACACACACACTGCATTCATTATATACACAAAATAAATATTCAATTAATGTAATTTTTTTGGGATCTAATTTTATTTAGAAGTTTACCACTAGCTGCTGCATTTCCCACCCTAGTCTTATACTCGAGTCAATAAGTTTTCCCAATTTTGTGGGGTAAAATTAGGGGTCTCGACTTATATTCGGGTCGACTTATACTCGAATTTATAAGTAGATCAGTTTACAAGCAGTTTAACAAAAGTAACAACCTCTTAAACTGGATGGTAGCTTAATGGTAGCTCCCTAATTATTTTAGTAATTAGCAATCAAATTGAATAATTAAAGAAGGGGGGCATATAAATTATTATATAGGTTAAAAATTAACACAGTACATTTACTAGAAAACAGCTTGAAAGAAATCAATAGGGCATTCACAATAAAGTTAATAACATTTTGTTGACACCTGTTAAATCATTTTTTTTCTTTAGCACAAAACATAATCTGTTGCATTAACCTCATATATATATATATAACTGTTACAGCAAACACCATTTGTATCCTTAGACTGGAAATACACTGTCCCAATATTGTTCTGTATCTCCCATTAGATAATCAAAACAGAATTTCTTGATTTTTTTTCCCCCCAGAATATTATTTTCATGCTCTGGGCATGTATAGGATATTACACAGATTCATTGCTCATCCTGGCTACCTTTAGGAATGTACAGGTAACATGTTAATGCCTTTCTGATGTCTTTGCATGTTCAGGCATGTATATGCACCCAGTCCTACTAAGTGAAAATGTGGCTACAAGGATTGTGGAACTTCCCAAGGAATAATTGTTCAGTCTTAAAGTTTTGTTGTGATTTAATGGGAAATGACAAGCATTAAAGTCACAATTAGAACATTATAAGACAACATTATATTTATTTTCTTTTTTAAAAGAACATTATAGTGTAACTCTGCCTATGTGCCCCCAGCCCACGTGGCAATCAAAAGGTTAAATAACCCTTTTTTCATTAACTTAATTCCAGTGCCAAGGTACCTCGGTGCTGGCTCCATCTCTGCCTCCTCTGTCGTCACAGCGAGGGAAGCCTAATGCTCATGCGTGAAACAGCTCGTAGACAGTCGCTAGATGCAGTCTTAAACCTGCAATGGAAACAGGGTGATGTGGGCGTCGGAGTGCTAGAAACAAGACTGGATGTGTTGGATTATGAAGGGAGGAAGTTTTGTTTCCTAGATTCGTTTTCCTTGAGACAGGCCACTGGGCATAAGTTAACATTCTGAGGAAAAGCTGGGTAGAAGACAGAGGTGATTGGCGTTTTGGTACAACTTGAGATATCGAACGAAACACCCTCGGGAGTAAACGAACGTGCAGAAAGGTCCAGTGCACGGACATCTGATACACGTTTACAGGAGATCAGGCAAAGCAGCATCACCAGCTTTGCCGTGAGTTGTTTGAGTGAAAGGACTTCATTCCTTGGCCAGTTTGCGAAGAGTTTACATCCCATAACGAAGAGTATTTAGGTTGAGGTGGGTGTGCAAATCTGATGCCATCCAATGTCTGTCTGTCATAAAAAACTATTTGGTTGGGTAGGCACATTTGAACAGGGTATTGTACGAAATCTATGGAATAACCCATAACAGTTTGTAGGACCCACGAGTCCAAAGTTAACATGCGCCAGGCATTTACAAAATAGTATAATCTGCCCCCAACAATTGTTAGTGAAGAAAGATGTGATGGGAGCAAACTTACCATAAGGGCCATAGGAAGAACCTCTTATTCCACGAGATTGCCAGGGCCTGCCACGAACTGGGAAAAATGGTGAGGTGGTTTTAGGCTCAGGAACTTGGAATCGAGAGTGCATGGAGCCTCAGGAACCCTGGTACGAGCCTCGGGAGTAGCGGCCTGGCAGACTGCCCCGATATCTGCCGCCCCGTCAAAAACTCTTTGGGAGAATACTTTTTTCTTATTGGCTTGCGCCTTATCGAGTGCGGTAAAAGTCCCCACATACATGCCCAGTTCCTTCACAAAATTGTCCCCAAAATGGAGGCGTTTTGCCTGTGGCCCATGCTCCAATATAGCCAAATTCACAAATTTTTCAATCTCAATAAAGATTGCCTCAATAAGGATTGCCCAATAGTGGCCAAAGCCGTATTGACATTGACAATCAAACAGATGGATCGCTGGATCCAACCCCTGATAGCCAGCAAATTTGCAGGAGTATCACCTGCCAGGGCCGTTTCGACTGTGTCGAATATTTTAGCACTGGGTCCAAGGACATCCAGTAGTTTGTCTTGTCAATTGCGTAAAGAAAAATGTAGGCCTTTCTTGGCCTTCCACCCAGTTTCTGGTATGACGCATGCAAAATTAGGAATTAGGAAAAGACGCGGGCATTCAGCCCGAAGTTTATTCCTTGTCACTTTATCAAGTGGCTTCCTGATACGTGTGATGAAATACTTTGCCACATGATCCAAAGGGTACCACTCTGAAGATCTCGGATGTTGCAGTGCATCCGGATCAAAAAGTGGTTCACCCTGAGGGTCGAGGAGGGTGGAATCCTCCCTACCGACTTTAAGGTCAGTCCCAGACACGGATAAAGAACCGTAATCAGGATAAAATGTTCCTGAATTGTACGAGTCTTTGTCATCGGACTTGCTCAGTGCCTCCTCCTGTTCCGATTCAGAATTGGATGATTCGATTGGGGCTTTTGCCCTTTCCCAACTCCTCACCTATTTTGCCCGGTGGGTGACTCTTTGTTGTGGTGCAACCACATCGTCTGCGACAGGACGTTCCCGGTCCGATTGTACTGTTTTGGAGGCCTCCGCGTCTAGGTGATGGGATTTTTTGCCGGCTCTGCACCCAGCAGTAGTAACTGGTTTATTCTCCGGGGAGGGGGGGGGTTTAGGAAAAATGTGGGTAGATGTCTGCTGGGTGGACATAAGGGCATAGGTAATAGAGTGGGACAATGTGTCTGACATGGCCCCCATAGTGGAGTAAATGGCCTGAGTCACTGACTTAGTGTCCAGGAGGGAATGAAGCTCTTCTGAGTTCATTTGCTCCTGTGAGGCTTGCCTACAGTAGTCAGACTAGGGGTTTTTGATACCACCTGGGGCGTAAGGTGCTTAGTGGCATTAAAGGAAGAACCATTAGTGGCAGTGTCCAAGTCTTCCTGTGATTGCATTTTAAAGTGCAAAGTACAGAACACACAAAAGGGGGGTAACAATGGCAGGACAAAACACAAAGAGGGGCAAGGTAAGACTCCTAGAGATCCTAGAACAGTGCAAATTCAGTAGCACAAGCAAGGCAGGGGATACCCACACTGACCACCAATATAAACACAGATGACAATCTGAAAAAGGCAAGCTAACTGAGTGTTCCCTTAGGAATGGCCCCTGGGGAGCACCAGTGAGCTGCCAGGTTACTGTGCCGGGGAATCAGCACGCACCCGCCCCCAAACTTGTGCAAAATGCCCGGGAAACAAAAACGCTGCAAAATAGCTAACCCCAATATGGCAGCCAAAATGCGCACTCGCGTCATGCAAATGTGTGGGTGGCGCCAGCCGCACCTGGATCCGCAGACCAGCGGGACCGATAGCGAATCTTGGAGTAGGGTTGTGAGACACCAGGACGGAGAGAGCCTCAGGTAGTGAGGCTGCAAACCGCCCCAGAACGTCGGGTTATAAACAACCCAATCAATGAGCACAGAGAGGAAGGGGAGGGAGGGGAAGAATGAGGGAGAAACGGGGCGTGGCTTGGAAGCCGAGAATGATGGCGGCGTAATCCCGGAGCTCCCCAGCAGGCCAAGCACAAACCCTCCTCGAAGCACCTATACCCCGGGCAAACATGGGTAAAACTCACCGGGCACCGACTACCACCAAGCCGACGGACACGCCGAAGGGCACAGCTGCCGCCTCCCTCCGGCAATTCCTAGTGACTCCCACAGAGGCGGCCGCACGGGCCTGCACAGCCTCTGAAACTGCCGACGTTTCCCGCCCAGCGTCGCCACGAGACAGCCGCCAGATGCAACAGGCCCAGACCCCTCCGGACCCTCAACCGGACTGGGTTCAATTAATCCGAGCCCTGCCTACAAAACAAGACCTGAAGGAGGCTAACTCAGAGCTGAGAGCCTCCATCACTGCAGAACTGCACTCACTCCGGGAGGACATCCAGGGCCTCCACACAAAAGTGTCCCAACTCGAGGCGGACACTGATCATCTGTCCTCCGCTCAGTCTGCAAACACAGACGCGATACAACATCATACAGCGCAAATGAGACAAATGGCCCTGCATATGGAGGATCTGGATAACCGTGGCAGGCGCCAAAACATACGGGTGCGCGGCATCCCAGAAGACCTAGACCAAACAACGCCAATAGCAGACACCCTTAAAGAACTATTTAACAAGCTTCTGGGCCGCCCAACTACCACCGCAATTGAGTTTATTAGAGCCCACCGCGCACTAAGACCGAGGGGCCCCCCGGGGGCTCCCCCAAGAGACACAGTTTGTTGCCTGGCCTGCTTCCGCCTAAAAGAGGACATCCTCCAGAAGGCACGAAACACAGAAAAGGTGCTGCTGAATGGCGCGGAACTCCAGCTATACCCAGACCTTTCCCCGGCTACCCTGGCTTACCGACGGGCGATGAAGCCCCTTACGAGAATCCTCCAAAGCAACAGGATCAGATATCGGTGGACCTTCCCGACCGGGCTGCAGGCTCTCACCTCGAAGGGGCCCTTTGCTGTCCGACACCCGGAGGACCTGAGTGATCTCGCCGCAGAGCTACAGCTCCCACCCATCACCATGACATGGCCGGATCCCCTCGCTTTCTACACGACACCACCGCTGAACCAGCGGCCCCAGCCACAGCAACACAGAAGCAGAGGGACCCGACAACAGGCCACTCGGCCCTCGGGGACGGCGGCATGAGGGTCAACCGCTGGCAGCTGCAGCATGTAACCGCAAGTACCACCAACCGGGACTCACCCTTCAATAGGGGTACCAACCTCCTCATGGACACTAGGGGTAACGAGACTGCTCTCCTAAATCACTTCGAACTGTGAGTGGTGATCTGGGGGGACGGGCACACCAGGGGGGCACCTACCCTGCTCACGAACCCTGGGGGGGGGGAAGGCACTGGGGAAGCGTAAGGGGAGCACGTTACCGAAGGCAGTCAGAGGGGGCAGCCACCAGCCCAGCTAGACACTGCCATAGGGCAACACGCATAGGCCTAATAGAAGAGCCCCTACCCACAGGGGAAGCTACTCGCCCCCGAGCACGCAAACGAGTTAACACCCATGGTACAACAGACGGGCTACACATGGCTTGACCCCACCGGGGTTGCTGGGGGAGGGAGGGAGCCGGCTGGAGGGGGCCGCACCTAGGGACCGAAACCATCGTGTAGAGGCCGACCCCAGGGGGGCTGCGACCCCAGCCCAGGCGCATTCACCAAGGCTGACCCGAGGGGGGGGGGCCAGAGGGAATGGGGGGGGTAAATTCCGGAGCTCCTCTAGGACTGGGGCCCGCCGCTGGGGCCCCGACCGCCCTGCGATGACCCAACCGAGCAGGGGGCGGGCCCCACCGGGTGGTCCCACTCACACACGGACGAAGGGTGGGGGGGACACGCTGAAGAGGGGCCCGGGCACGGGTTAGGGAGAGAGGGGCACCTGAGAGGAGGGCCGGTGGGGGACGACCCGAACCATCCCTGGGGGGGCAGGGAGACCCGACACAGGCGCCAGAGAGGGGGAGGTACGGGAGCGAAGGTTAGGTACTCAGCTAGGTACGCAATCAGGTTATAACGCAGGCAGCTGCATGCCACAACCAAGTTCACAGTTTAAAGTTTACTCTTGAGAAAGGTTTATTGAGTTTCAATGCAAAATTGTTGTATCATCTAATTCTTATTTGCCTACGCACATGATAGGCGCCTGAGACGGCGGCTTGACCCATGACCCGGAGCCCAATACACAGGAACTATACCGAGGAGGACGTTCATAACGACCAGAACCTGACAGATAGAGCCGACAGGGGGACTACACGGACCAAACGGACCGAGAAACGCAACCCAGGTACACATCTACCACCGACATACGCACGGACGCAGGGAGGACTGGTTCCACCCGGAGTCCCTTAGCTTCCTTCTACTGCCCCAAAGGGCCCAGCGACACAGACAGGCGAGCGGCAGCCGCGGACCACAGGTGGCCGCTGGCTAAACCGCTCCCCGTCGCTGACACCTCACTGTCACCCTATAGTGACAAGGACACGCACACCCACATATCTCTCATCCCCCTTCCCCTCACCCCCCTCTTTTTTCTCCTCTTTCTTCTCTTCCTACAACCCCCACCCAACCTACGACACAGACACAGACAGGACACAGACCGCGGACAGATCCCCTGACTGGACTGAGACCCAAGGACGAAACGATGCGGCCACACTCACACACAGGCACGAAGGCACTGGTGCCGGACTGTCTCTCTGTCCTCTCCATAAACGCCAGAGGTCTCAATAAACCGGAGAAGCGCTCAGGAGCGCTGAGAGACTTCCACGCTCAACGAGCCTCGATAGTACTAATACAGGAGACACACTTCAAGGGCGGGTCCAGGCCCAAACTGACAAACCATCACTACCCCACGGGATATTACAGCGACTATCACGCAGGAAGGTCCAGAGGCACGGCCATTCTAGTTCACAAACATATACCTTTTGTAGAAACGGGCCAGCTGACGGACAGGGAAGGCAGAATCCTCTTCCTAAAGGGCACAATAGCAGGACAGGCCTATACATTCGCGAACGTCTACGCCCCGAACACCCGACAATACAGATTCCTGGCACACACACTTAGGAAACTAAGGCCCTTCACGGAGGGAATCCTCATAGTGGGGGGTGACCTAAACGTAGCGCTCAATCCGCGGTGGGACACCTCCGCCGGACGATCGTGGGTCCCGGCGCAAAACCTAAACTCAATCAAGACCCTTCTAACTCGCCACCAGCTGATAGACTGCTGGAGGGCCTATCACCCGGACGAGAGGGATTATACGTTTTTCTCCCACGTGCACAACACTTACACCAGGCTAGACTACCTTTTTACCACGCACTACCATTTACCAATAACTAACGCTGCAGAACATGGGGTGGCGACATGGTCAGACCACGCGCCGGTAACCCTAACACTCTCGTCCCCCCTGTACAGACCCCGGCACAACAAATGGAGGCTTAACGAATACCTCCTTACTAGGCCCGACTTCACGTCCGAGGTCAACGACACACTCAAAGAATACTTTGAGATGAACACAACTGAACACACCTCACCGACCATTAGATGGGAGGCACACAAGAGCGTGATACGAGGACACTTCATCCGTCAGGGGTCCACCCTTAAAAAGCAGACAGATAGTCGCCTGACGGAACTAGTGACCGAAATACACAGGGTGGAAACACTCAACAAAACCACCCAACAAACGGCACACCAGGCGACACTACTACGTCTCAGACGGGACCTGACGAGCCTCTTACAAAGGAAACACCACAGAGACATAACCAGACATAAGGCCTTCTTCTTACTTCACGGCAATAAAAGCGGTAAGCTACTGGCCAGAATGTTAGCCAAACAGAGACAAAGAACGTACATCGATAAAATGAGAGACGGGCAGGGCACCCTGCACCACCTACCCTCTAAAATCCTCGACATAACGCGGGAATACTACGCGAACCTATACGCCCTCCCCCGGCCCCTCCTAGACACGGCGAAAGACAGACTGCGGGAGAAAATACAAGCCTACCTGTCAGCCCACCCCCTCCCGTCCATAGACCAGGTAACCGCAGAAAGCCTAGACGAACCAATTTCGATAGAGGAACTAGCCTATGCCATTAAAGTGACAAAACAGGGTAAAAGCCCCGGTCCAGACGGGCTCCCGTTAAAGTATTATAAAACGTTCGCGGAACATCTATACCCCCCTCTCCTAGACGCCCTGAACGCACTAAGGGAAGGACATCACCTGCCAAAACAGTCACTGACCGCACACATCGCACTCATCCCGAAGGAAGGTAAGGACAGGGAACACTGCGGGAACTACAGGCCCATCTCACTTATCAACTGCGACGTCAAACTGTTAGCAAAGATACTGGCCACACGCCTCCAGACACACATCCCCACTCTAATACATCCAGACCAGGTTGGCTTCGTCATGGGCCGCGAAGCAAGAGACAACACGATCAGGGCACTGACGCTCATGCACAGATGTAATTGCGGGGACGAAGGCGTTCTACTGCTGTCCACGGACGCAGAGAAGGCCTTCGACAGAGTCGACTGGCAATACATGTTCCACACACTGGCCCACACTGGGCTGGGACCGCACTTCCGGAGATGGGTCGAGGCACTGTACGACGGCCCCACAGCCCACATCATAGTAAACGGAGCCCTGACGAGTGACTTCCCTATCACCAACGGCACACGGCAGGGGTGCCCCTTGTCACCCCTGCTTTTTGTGCTGACACTCGAACCCTTCCTGACGCACATACGACAGGACGCAGCAATCAGGGGCATTGGACATGGAGACACACAACACAAGGTCGCGGCATACGCCGATGACCTCCTCTTCTTTATCACTAACCCGGAGGTCTCGCTCCCGAATATCCTGAAGGCCTTCAGGACCTTCGGAGAGATATCCAACCTCAAGATCAACTTCACAAAATCATACATCTTGAACGTTAGTATACCAGAACACAGAGCTTCCCCCTTAAAGCAGAGCCACACATTCCAATGGGCACAACATCAAATACAATACCTAGGCACATGGCTGACGAGGAGGGAACCTGATCTATTCAGACACAACTTCATCCCCCTGCTAAACAGGTTCCGGAAAGACCTGTCGGACTGGGCATACCCACACATATCCTGGCTGGGCAGGGTCCAGGTTATAAAAATGAACCTGCTCCCACGCCTACTATATCTCATGCAAGCCCTACCCATTACCATCCCCAGATCATTCTTTCAGGCCCTGCGACAGGAAACCGGGAAATACATTTGGGACCGCAAAAGACCGAGGATCAAACTAGCCGCACTGACGTTGCCCAAGGACAGGGGGGGACTGGCCATACCAGACTTCTCCCTGTACTACGAATCCTGTCACCTCCAACGAATTATGGAGTGGACAAAAGAGAAGGTGCATAAGAGATGGAAAGAGGTAGAGGAAACGGATGCGGGGATACCGCTGTCCATCGCCCCATGGCTGGGGAGGGGAGGGAGCGGGAGACAAGGCACACCCTACACAACCGCAACCCTACGGGCATGGGAGAGAGTAGCACAGAGATGCAGACTAGCACCATTCCCATCCCCCCTTCTCCCTCTCACGCATAACGACAGCTTCCCACCGGGGCTAGACCCCAACGCATTCAGGGACTTAATCCGACATAAACCACCTAGACTACACCACCTGCTGGCAGGCACGGAATGCAAAACACTTCCGACCCTATTAGAGGGAGCAACCCCCACCCTCCTACACCACCTAAAACACAGACAACTACAGAGCTATGTACACACCCTCCCGGGGGGCACGGCACGGAAACGTGATCCTACCACATTTGAAAGAATGTGTATGGACCCAGACCCGCAACCACACGGGATCTCACTCATTTACTCCATGCTACAGAGGGAAACACCAATGGAGAAACCCAAATTCATGGGGAGATGGGAACAAACATTGGGGAAAACCTTCACAGACGGGGACTGGGAAAAGATATGCTATTTAACGCATCACTGCTCAGTCTTCAGCAAAACACAAGAAACGGCGTTTAAACTGTTAACGAACTGGTACTGCACCCCGATCGCACTCCATGCCATGGACCCGGAACACACGGATCTCTGCTGGCGGTGTAATAGAGAGGCCGGCACAGTACTCCACCTGTGGTGGGCCTGCGAAGCCATAAAGCCCTTCTGGCGGGGTATACACGGCTTCCTCAAAACCTTCTCAGACACGCCACCCCCCTTCCTCCCAGAACATATGCTCCTTCACCATACAAGGTCACCTAGAACGAGATACAAGCACTCACTAACCATTAGAATACTAAACGTTGCCAAACAATTGATCCCTCAATTCTGGAAGCAACAAACGACACCCCCGTTGACATCCTGGTTCTCCCAAATGGAGGAACTCAGAGCCATAGAGGAACTCATTATGACCGCATCCAACTCCTCGAATAGGTACACGGACATATGGACCCACTGGATACTGACTACCACCAAGGCAGAATTCACAAACAGGCTCCAATATGACACATAAGGACAAAGTGACGAAGCCGCATAGACCGACAAATACAGAGACGACTTAGACAGACGCAACCCAGACGCGGACGCACCCCGACCCCCCTACCTCCCTAGACGCCACTACCCGGACATCCCCCAACCCCAAATACTGCATGCGAACAGACAAGTACTTGGCACACGCCAAGGACAACATAAGAGAAGACTTATAAGGCCTTCGGGAAGACACTCACCCCTCCACGAGGGGACAATAGAACAGAAGACACCCACATGCACGCACTACAGATCAGGCCGCGGGACTTAACGTGAGACTCAAAGGGGCCAGCGGACCCACCCTGACACTTGGAGTTTACTGGAGGTAATACCTGACCGCCTTACTGCAACGAGACACACGGGCCCGACACCCGACTATAATACCCGCTACATAGTGACCAACACGACACCAATGCTGGTTCCGCAGACCGTCTTTCCTTTTCATAGGCTGCTTCTGTTCCACCCTAAGTGGACCTGCGAGTCCAAACTGAAGTTTACCTAATGTTACCTAACAAACGAAGCGACCGAATGCAAACGTCACATTAGTTTAGGGACAAGAACTGCATGCTGAAAGGGACCTGCGAGTCCAGCGAAATTGTGGGCCTGCGCGCCCGGTTGCCCGAAGTAAAAAAGTTATGCACATGTTGTACCTTGGTTACTGTGCCCTAAAGGCTTACGGAGACCTGCGAGTCTCAATGTGACTTATTCTTGACAATATAAACTGAAATAAAAACATATTTACAAAAAAAGAATGAGGGAGAAACACAAGAGCCAACAGAGCTCACTAAACAAGACAGCACGAAGCACCGAAGCAGTTACTTGGGTAAACAGAACATGAAACAGCAATTATGAAAACACATAAAATTACACTGAAATCACTGGTAATGACAGGAAAAAAATAAATTGTACTTAGCTGAGGAGGCAGCAGCAAAGAAAGAGGAGTGGCTTATGGCCACATGGGGACTTATGGTGCATGGAGCATTCTTATTGGATGTCATGTTATGTTATTAACCCTTTGAGAGTGAATTTTTTGAAGAATATTACAGTATCCTTTCTTTGCTGCTGAGGAATAAATAAAGAGATAAAGTATAATACTCGCCTCTGTGTCCTTTAATAAAATCTTTAACCTGAATCCCCACACACTGACACTCCCATAAACAATGGTAAAGGTCTGCTCCATTATACCTGCACTTCAAACAGTTAGCTGTAGCTGTCATTTTTAAAGTAAATTGTTTTTGAGGAGAATAGTAGGAATAGTGTGCAATATTCAAATGCATCTCCTGATAAGAGGCACCTGGAAATAGTTTAAGCAATTTAACAGTGGTTGCTATGAGCACTCAGAAGTTAATGTAGGGAAGCAAGCAATCCACTGAGATAAACCCGGTTGCGTTGTTGAGTAGTCCAGTTGTGGCCAAATTAGGGAACAGAGGGAGCTAATGCAGTAAGTAGGAGTGGTGGACTGTGTAAGTAAACAATCAATGGGATGATCCCAATCTGCAGAGTCATAATTCGGAAGAATAGTGTGAATCGAGGTACATGTCTGGATGTATGCAAAGAAAGAACATCAAGGTCAGGAAATTTAAGTTTCATTTGCTGAAATAAGAGAATCGACTTATTGTGATCATCCAGAAAATTGAGTATCTTAGTATGGCCCTCAGCCAACCAGGACTGGTAGGAATATTGGACTTCCTCATCCGGAAAGTGTGGGTTACGCAAAAAAGGGATAAATGTAGTGTATTGAAGCCTTAGGAGAGGTCCCACTAACTTCCATGTCTTAATAGTGGAAGGAAGCACTGCTTAGAATTTGACATTTTTGCCCAGCAAAATACATCATGATTGGAGGAAGAAACATAATCTTCACAACCTCACAGGCTGTATTTGTGACGGAGTATCAAATTACCAAAGAGCCCAGTCATTGTGTCACCCCCCTGAAAGCCTAATTTGCCCTGGTGGTCTAGCAGGGAACAATAAAGGAGTGGCAGTTTGCTCCGTGCTGTTATACAAGGATCTGACATCAGTAAGAACATTTGAGGGTGCAATGAGGAAATCGCTGTAGTGTTAAACCACCGGGAACCTGAGCCTCACTTTTAAAAATATGGAAGAGGATTGAGAGATATCAGCAAAACTGGGGACCCAAACATTTTCATGCTTTTTCACCATCTCAAGATTTTCGATCTCATAGAACTAACTCTATTGTCTACTGGGAGTAAAATAGAGTATTAACAAAAAAAATGATGCTGTAAACATTGCAATTCTTAAACTCAGAAAATCCCATTGGGTAAATGCATCCCAGACCAGCCTGTTCCTGTCTGTTTCCATGAGAGTGCATGTAACCATACTGTTATTACTGTTTGCTTATGCAGTCTTGTTACAAATGTACACTTTAGAAGGGATAAATGCTAAGATTAGAGCCCTACCTTTTTCCTATACACAGGCACACTTGTATCGTACTTGTCATCTTACATTAATTACACCTTATATTATAGTTCCCACTCATTACAAGCTTGACTAAGTACACAGAGGTAGTCACGCATGGATGCTCCAACAATTGTTACCAGAATATCTTACAACTAGATTTTAAGCTTCTACAAAAAACTGAAAATGCATTATTACATGCATGCAGCAGCTGTTCCTTTACGGTTGAGTTCCCCAGCAATGAAATGGTTACTGTGACTTGATAGCAAAATTCATTTTGCAGGTTTACACTGCAATAACAGATGGCCCCATGCAACCCTGAAACATGGATGGATCAGATTCCATTCTTAACTCTTTGATTACTGGAGGGCTTTTAGCCAGTGCTGGAAGAAATGGAGTTACCATACAGCAAAATTAAAAAGTATATTGAAATATATTTTTAAAGGAAACCACTGTACATTTGTAGTCACCATACGCACCACTAGTATGGGTGGCAGCTCTTAGCTGATTACTGGTTATTCACAGCCCAAAAAGGACACAATATTTTATTATTCTAATCAACATTTATAGAGCGCCAACGTATTCCACAGCGCTTTACACACTATTATAAAGGGGACATTTTAATTTGGGATACACCGTTACAGGAACAATAGGTTGATGAGGGCCCTGTTCGAAAGAGCTTACAATCTAGTATTTTAGTATTTCTGTGGCCAATAAATACACATGTCAATAAATATTATTACTTATGTGTCATTAAGCATATTCAAGATACTGTACACAACACTCCTGCAGCAGATATATGTATTGTGGCATGTCAAGTAACAACATTCTTAAGTTTTAATGTTCATTGTGTTGTTTTCTGTGTGAATGTAGTACTTGTTTTAAAGAACCATTATACATTTGCAATGATCACCTTGTTCTTATGTTCAATTACAGCTAACATGGATGGTGAGTTAAGAAGAACAATTTGAATACAGGGATCTTGATATATACCTATTAATGGGCAAGGAGCACTTAATTTCATGTAAGTGCAATAACAGTAAGTATTTCATATTTTGTATGACATAAAATCCATGAAATTGTAAATGTTTACCGCTTTTAGTCTGTTATCTTTTTTGTATATGTTGTATATTCTGAAGATTTGAAAGGATTCTTGTAAGATACAGAAGTTAAGGGAGGGGTAGAAAAATTGTGTTTCCTAAATGTTCTCACTGGTCGTTATTTATTCAAAATAATAATAGACCAGAGATGCAGACCCACAGTATATGATATTCCAAATGTAATTTACCATATACATAAAAACAAATAGGGTTATCTACTTAAGTGAAAATTATGGTGAACTCAAAGTGAATTTAAAATTTAAGGCCATAGAAATTGAAAATTTTGCCAATTTGGCTATATCTGACATATTTGACATACACTTAAAATTTCTGGCAGTTCTCACTAATTACTATCTCTGAAAGTATCACACAGTGGCATCAATTTAATATTTTTAGATTAGCTTTTCACATGATTTAATAGCTGTGGAAGGGGGAAAGGGGTAAAAACTTACCTTTTTCCAGCGCTGGGCGGGGAGCTCTCCTCCTCCGATCCTCCTCTTCTCGTCCCATGCGGCTGAATGTGCACGCGCGGCAAGAGCTGCGCGCGCATTCAGCCGGTCACATAGGAAAGCATTATCAATGCTTTCCTATGGACACTTGCGTGCTCTCACTGTGATTTTCACAGTGAGAAGCACGCAAGCGCCTCTAGCGGCTGTCAATGAGACAACCACTAGAGGAATTGGGGGAAGGCTTAACCCATTCATAAACATAGCAGTTTCTCTGAAACTGCTATGTTTATAAAAGAATGGGTTACCCTAGCTGGACCTGGCACCCAGACCACTTCATTAAGCTGAAGTGGTCTGGGTGCCTAGAGTGGTCCTTTAATAGACAGCAGCTCCTAAATCTGTAAAATTATCTTTTATCCTAAAAGTAATTTATATATTTTTAATGTAAAGCGCTGCGGAATAAGCTGGCGCTATATAAATACTAATAATAATAATATTTAACTACTTCATGGGATGTTATGCTAGCACTCACCTCCTCTGCAAGACTCCCAGTCCCTCCTGTCTCCCACCCCTGTTCTATTTGAATACCCCCTGCTTGGAACACTTCTGCAAGCAGAGCTATCCTCCCCTTTGACGCCAACATGCTCGCTTCTTTGCCAGTACATCAACATTAAACAATCTGACGTCTGAGAATGGATTGACAGAGAGAGGAGGGGCTATATTCCTCCATGACTTATTCAGAAAATCTATACATTTACAAGCATTTCTCAAAACACAATGTATGGATGACATTTAATAATTTCATAATAATTTCATACCAAGTCAGTTACACTTTAAATCTGAAACAGAGAATGAAATATTTATGTATTTATTTGCTGTTACTTCATTATTTAGGCAATTATTGAAAAAAAAAAAAGTTAAACTTTTTTTATTGTAGCATGAAACAATTGTCATATTAAACAATTGCTGGATAAGCGTTGCATTTGTAAAAGGTAACTTCCGCTAAAAACTAGTATACTGAGACAGTCATGTTGACACACACTGACAGACACACATTGACAGACAGATACACACACATCCTCTCACACACTCACAAGGTATTTTTTTTATTTGATACACACACAAAGAATCATAGATGCACACAGGCAGACACATACACACAGACAGACATACATGCATGACAGATATACACACAGAAAAAAAAAGTGAATACATATTTTAGCCACTCTCATGATTCCTACCTTTTGGGCACAGGAGAGTTGCTTCCCTGGGATTCAGTGGGACTGGGCACAGTAGCAGACATTGGCCTGGCTGCAGCTAATGGGAGTGGGCTGCTGCTGGTCAAGACTCCTCTCCTGCACCAGTCTCGGTATCACATGCAGCTCACTGTGCGCTGGGAGGAAGTTAAGGGATCTGCAATTACTTCCTCCTGGTGCTGAAGCCGTGCAGGGGAACGATTGTGCGGGCAGTCGGGTCTGTGAAATGTGGGCATGCATTGGGTCTGTGAAATGGGGGCGGATGGCGAACAGAGACAATTTTAGCAGGTGTCCTGCTAGCTTGCTAGTTCTCTGTGCAACTGCAGCGCCAGGAGAAATTAATTACAGATCACTTCCTCCCGGTACACCTGCACACAGAAAGCTACACAGGGATTGAAATAGAAGGAAGTGGAGTGAATTGGTATATCAATCCCAGGCGCCTAGGCAAAAATTTTAGTCACCATGGTGACCTGGCGCCTGGGATTTGTCAAGCCCTGCTTTAAAAGGTGATTATAAAGAGGATAGCAGACATCTTAGGTAGCGAGGAACCTCATTGACAGGTATGTCTTCTGAGACAACTCTAATCTGGAGCTTACATTGTCACCTAGAGTCTTCAATCGTTGCCACTTTGTCTTCCATAATTAGGTTGGCCTGCTTGAATTTTCCATCTCTATCCTCAAATCTTCATTTCTGCCTCTTAGAATATTACTGTCACCAGTGCTTGCAGCCGATCAGTCATATCCTTCATATCCTCTTGGACAACTGCTATGTCAACTGCAAAGAGAGCTTTGATTTCCTTAAGATGGTCAGCCTTACTAGCCTAGGTCCTTACTGCATCCTATGGATATCAGCCTTACTAGCCGTAATATGCACCGGTGCTTTGGTGGGACTTGTCTGCTTGTCCCTCCTGAGTTGTCAGGATTACTCTCCTGAGATGTGTAATCTGAGAGCTCCAGTGCGGGTGACATCTTTGCAGGCCGCGATTGCAGTGTCATGCAGTGCAGATCACTAATATCTTAAGAGGAGGCAGTGGTTTCACTCCGTTAAAGTTTAGCTTTCCTTCCCATACTATGCAGCAAAATTTTAGCAATGGTATAACACAGTTTTTGCAGGAAATTATGTTCGGATGACGAGTATTTCTCAGGAGCTCTAAGCATGTGCATCTGCTTCCCTTCGTTGTTAGCATCGACCCCCAAAAGAATTAATTTTACAACCAACACATTAAACAGCATACAGTGAATTAATATCAGTTTGCCTATTAACAATATGTTCTATTAGAATAAGAAAGCATGATTTGAAATTAGTGTTTGTTAGACTGTGGGGTAATATGAGGAAATGCTACGTTACAGAAAGGTTAAGTAGATACCTAGAAAGATCTTCCAGTAGATTTTGTAAAGGGTAAAGCAATAAAGGAATTTAAGAATGGCTGGGATGTGTATTAATCTAACCTAAAGAACATATTCACAAAATCAGTCTGAGCTTTCATAATAGACTAAATGGGCCAATTGCTTCTTATCTGCCATCACAATCTATGTCTGTATTTAACTTACAGATAAAACATGTTAAGGGATAATTTACACAATTACACAAGTTTGTGTATTCTATTTTTTGTTTATTATATTTGAGCTAGTATACAACTCACAATAACTGTGAGATAATGAAAAAATATATTAAAAATATGATATGTGTTAAGATACAGATGAGCAAATGTAATGTTTAAACAAAATATTGTTATAATATAAAATTAAGTGATGCTCAATGCTTTATTGCAATCATTGATTAATTAATACAAGTAAAAAAAACCTCAAATTTAATTTGACTTTTTGCTAGTTGTACAATGGATCTAGAATATTTAGCTACCTCTATATTTATTTAATTAAAATTTATTTATCTTCAGATTGTAAGCTCACCAGTTACCTACTTTTATTATTAGCCATTATATAGCTTAGTACTTTATTAAAAGGGCTGTGAATCGCCAGATCCCAACTCGCAGCCAAGGTCCTACATTCCTTTTGTATCTGTGAGTCTATAATGTACTGTCTATTTTCCCCGATTCTACAATCCTGTGCTATATGTTCTTACTTTATAAATACCAGTAATCATAATAATATAAGAGTGTTTCCTAGAAAATGTTGGAATTAAAGGAGCAGTCTATGCACCATAACCACTACATACTTATCAGGCCACAGCATTGTTTCACATCTGCATTAGCAAAATCTGTTTTGTTCACATTTGGACAGCTGTGATAGGCGGAGTAAGTCAGTGATACAATAAAAAAAATAAAAATAAAAAAGTGTCCCTTTATGTAGAAGTGGAATACTTGTAGCATGTCAACTTATGCAATATGTAGAGAGAGCTTGTAGCAGAAGAGAGTTGGCAAGGAAGGCAGGAGGGCAATTGTCTCCCAGGCCACACGCATACTAGTTTTGGGCTGTAGCTTCACATCACCATTCTTCTGATAATTAAAAAAAACACTCCAGGCACTAAAACAACCACAACACACATCCCCAGAATCCAGTTGTCTCCAGCAGGAGATCCAGCTTGCTCTACAGAGCAAAATAAGGCCATTATAGTCTGTGAAAGAGTGGGTCCTGCTTCAGCTTCATTCTATAGACATCCAGTTTTTCTTGCAGGAGAAGACATGATGTGGCACAGATACCTGGTAGGACCCAGGAGAGATATCAAACCATACTAGAATAAATGTTTACTGTGAGACAGCAGTATGGCGCTTCTAACAGCACTGCAGGAGTAAGGTAGGAATTGTCCAGGGCAATATCTATATAGGTTAACATGCAACCTTTTTTTGCTTTTTCTTAGGGAAGCTTACATAAAAAAAGAGTCCGGCAAGATGGGTTGATTTGGTCTCAAAAAGGACCATTTGCTTGTACATACCCAAGGCCAAAAGTTCCCAGTCTTTCTCTGGCTTGTACTATACAAAAACATATTAAAACATGGTTAGAGTAAATGAGGTTTTAGCTTATAGTCACTCAGGAAATGGATAACCTCTTGTCTTTCTGATTCTATATTTTAAATAGAATTGCACCAACACAACCTGTTCCTGAAGTCCTGATACATATTAATAAACACTGATTTAACCATCTTCCCTGTTTAGGTAAAAAGTTGCAAATGAGGCAAATGCTGTGTATGTTCCAAGCACTGATCTCTGGATCAGATTAGAATTCCCAGCATTCTAATGTCTGTTCTATAAAGTGCTAGCATGTGCTTGGCAGTATATAAATACAAATGTACTTTACCTAGAAAAGGATGACACTATCTATCTTGAGCAGTCGCAAAGCAAACACATGTGAAAAGTCGCTGATACAAAGCTAATACACTAAATATTATTGTAAAAATATTTTAATGTACATAGATGCCTGCTTTGATTTCCAATGGACTGGCTGCATTATAGATGTCTTTATTAACACTATTTCTAAAACATCTATAATATATGACAAATCCAATGTACAGTGCTACGGAATTGTTGGCGCTTTATAAATAATATAAATATTAAATAATAATAATACTCCTCACTTCACCTCCACCCCCTACTTGATACATATTTGCAATACCAGTTAGAGGTCATACTTACTCCAGTTATGCATAAAAGAACAGCAATATTTATTTATTAATATTAATATATATATATATATAGAATATATTTTACATAGGTACATTGATCTTGAGGAAGACCCGAATGGGACAAAAATTCTGTCATTTTTTATGTAAATACCTTTATGAAATAAATTTATATTTATCTACAAAAAAAAGCCCTGAGAGTGCATCTCTTCATTAATTTTTATATATAAATATATTTACATTTGAATGTATAAACATACATTTATATATATATAATTAAAATAATAAAATATATATTTATGTGTATACATTTAAATGTAAAATAAATAAATGAATGAAATATGTATATATATATAGCCCTGGCGAACAATATAAATATGTTATTATTATTTTTCAAGAGCAAACATATTCTGCAAAATAATACTATTAAGTTATTAAAAACAAGTATTTATTTATTTTAAAAAAATCTATTTAACTGATAAATGTGAATGGCTTTCCCTATAGGTTATCCCAGTGATTCTAAGTGTTGCTCTGGATGCATGGTAGATAGCTAATTACAGCAGCTAATATTCCACCACCAGTCAGGTACCTTTTCTTGTGCTGAAACAAAGATTGCATTGGGGCAAGAGGAGAAATGTGCAGCTCAGAGCATCATCTGCCTTGGAGGGGGAGGGGGGCGGAGAGACAGGGAACGGGGAGGAATTCCTTTCCCAGGAGCCTTTTGTGGGGGGAAGGGGTCCCTGAGCAGAGCACTCTGGGAAATCCCTTTCTGAAGTCATCTGATGTTTGATAGACAGAATGCACAGCCAATTATAAGTCATATTTGGAAGTTAACTTATATAACATGAGTAGTAATAAATCGACCCCCCCCCCAAAATGCACGTGTTTCATTTATGATTGAAAGACACTCAATGTAATCACAGCAACTCATAGAAAAAAAAATGTCCTGAGCTAATATGCAATAAAGCTAAAGAGGTCTTTAGCTGTGTATGTATAGTACTTACACACATGTAACATATTGTTTTGCTGTACAATATACATGCCTGGTTGATCTGTTACAATTAAACAGATTAGACACTTCTGGAAGTATAGTAGAAAAAAAGCATATGTGCATTATAAATATATTTATCATCAAGTAGCAATGTATTTTATGATCTGTGCTAAGATCTGGAGATTTTCCTGATCTGCTCTCACTTGCCCCCCTCCTCCTCCTCTCCTTCCCTAGGAAAAAAAAAACCCTCAGAGATGACGGAATGTTCCCACGTTGCAGATATCTATAGTTACACTATCTTTATTTCTTAAATATTTTGGGAAGCACCATCACTAAGTAATTGCTTTTAAAGACCATACAAAACACTATCCATGGCACCAACTTACTGTGACATCCCAGATAAGACGACCTTTGACCTAGTCACATCAAAGCTGTGAGAAGAATGGACTCCTTAGAATTTAAAGTATGCACCTAAGAACGCTTGATGGGCCAGGCATGAACATTTCAGGACATACAGGTGGGGACATATGCAGCATCCCACTGTTAAATGCAGTGAAACAGCGCTTGCTAGTGGCGTATGCGAAAACTGCAATTACAACAGTGAAACACGTCGGTTATATTTATAAATAAAAGATCTAGAATTGATGTTCTAAAACATTTTAGTTTTGGGAGGGGGGGATCGGCTGCTTCGGTTGTGTGTTAGTACTTCCTGAGTAGTGGGAAGTTTTAGAAAACAGATAAACAGTAGAATTATAAAAGCAAGTTGAGTGATGAAGTTTTGCCTTCTCAGAGGCCAAAGACCACCAGGAAAGCCCTGATGAACTCTGACTCACCTTTGTGGCGATTCATGCACATAGCTAGATTCTATGTATATCGTGCAACATGTTTTGTCAGGTGAGCAGATAAGGCAGCTGTACCACCTCCAAAACATTAAACCAATGCTTTATTAGCAATATAGCAACATCATTCATGTGTTCTACTGCCAACTTAGAGCAGAGTGTTTACCCACAAATACCAAATTATTAATATTATCATTACAATAACAGATTTGTAAATTAAAGTACCCCCAATACAAGTATTTTATGTACTGGTTGCTGCTAATTATCTTTACTCTTTATGAAACAGGTACTGATGTAACCCTGGGTTAGGGTTGAATAAATTGAATAAAGGACTGAAAGCTCAAAGCACTATATTTCTGCTGAATAAAGGCAGGAGGTATGCAGGGCAGGCTGTCACAAAAGCATTTGGGTTAATATACAACCCCTTTATTCTTGAATTAGTGGCCTGCACTTTCAAAATTCCATGAGTCACAGTATATGTGGGCTGCCAGTCTATGTATGGTGTCCATGGAATAATTTGTATGTTGCTATCACTAGTCAATGTGTAGAATTCCTTGGTGGCAGTGGGTTTACAGAACCAGCATTTATACCTTTTACATGAGTCATCTGGTGTAACTGTGAGTTTGCATGTATCTGTGTATGCAAGAGTAATTGTGTAGGTGTATGTGTGAGTGTGCATGTATCTGTGTAAGACTGAGTGTGCATGTAGGTGTATGTATCTGTGTAAGGCTGAGTGTGCATGTAGGTGTATGTGTGTAAGTGTGCATGTATCTGTGTAAGGCTGAGTGTGCATGTAGGGGTGTGTGTGTGTGTGTGTGTGTTTGTGCATGTAACTTTGTAAAGCTGAGTGTGCATGTACATGTAAGTGTGCATGTATCTGTGTATGTGTGTGAGTGTGCATGTATCTGTGTGGGTGCAGGTACATCTCAAGTTTAAAATATAAGATACACCTAAAAGGTAAAGGCAGAGAAAAAAATCATAGGGTAACACTATTTGGTAAAATGTGGCCCCTTGGTGATAATAATACACTCACAAGATGTACGAATATTATGAGCCCATCAAGGTTCCTTTAAATACTCAGCTACAGACGTCCTCAATGTCCCAGGGTACATGTAAAAAAAAAAATAAAAAAAACTGGACATAGTTTTATTTTATTTTTGCTGCTACAATTGTATTTTTATTCATTTGCTCCTGAGGAAGTCTTTATTAAGAGACGAAACGCGTTGAGCTTTGTATTGCTGCTTATTCCTGTCTCCTATCCAGCTGGAACAGAGGGACACAGAGACTTATTGATGGGCATTTTTATCTTTCACTTCTTGTAAGTGCGTTTAATTAAAGTGTCTTTTTACATTTTAAGCATTACTGTACTATGTCCAGTTTTTTTTTTTTGACATGTACCCTGGGACATTGAGGACGTCTGTAGCTGAGTATTTAAAGGAACCTTGATGGGCTCATAATATTCGTACATCTTGTGAGTGTATTATTATCACCAAGGGGCCACATTTTACCATATAGTGTTACCTTATGATTTTTTTCTCTGCCTTTACCTTTAAGGTGTATCTTATATTTTTTTTATTTGCAGTTTGAGGACTTTTGAGGAATCCTCTTGTTACGAACTGATATATAAGGGAAGTAATTACCTTTATTTTGTATATATTGCTGCACCTGGGTGGTCTACACATATATATTATTTGTTACATCTCAAGTTTAAATGTATCACGGCCTGAAATGTCAAGTCCTACACTACTAGCGATGTGATTTGTAGAAGAAGTTTTTGCCACTGTATGCCTGGAGGGTCAATGGCACACTCTACCACCAATGGGTGAATTTCTAATCTCCATGGTTGGAGTTTGTGTGAACATGTATTGTGTGGGTAGATCTATGAGTTTAGATGCTAGTGCATTATGTGTCTGCTGCATGTGCAAGTGAGAGGGTTTATGCATCTAAGATTGGTGTAAGTCTCTGGAAGTAGGCCATTATTGAATGGATTCATTTGAAAGTGGTTTTAGGTTGATGTCCTGTTTGTCCATTGCTTTATATCTATGTCTAGAGAAGAAGCCTTATGATTCAGGGCAAATTAGATTATTTTATTGGTAGGTTTACTATAAGAATGACATCCAACAGGAGGTCAAGTGAAATATGCCTACCATGTGGTCCTCAGACCAGCTTGATGTCTTGACATTTACAGCCAGGCACAAAATTCAGCTAGCATTGTATACTGCTAAGGACATACTGTACATAAAAGAAAAATAAGAATACAAGCATAAATATATGTCAAAGAGAGGTTGTGAAGATGAGAATATGGCGGGCAGTGTATTCCTTAACAAAGTATTTTTTTGAAACTTATCAAATGTAAATTGACCCAACTTATGGTGGTGACATTATATTAGTACATTGCATACTGATGCAGGACCCTAATAGTCAGTAAAGATGGTATTCCAGTTAGCCTATGTGACCTATCAGTTCTCTTAAAAGGTCACTCCAGACCCCTAAACAACTTTAGCTTGCTGAAAAGCTTTATGTGTGAAGAGTGTGTCCTCTTTTTTTCATTTTGCTAAAAGTGCAGATTTCAATAGAAATGGAAACTTTTTTAAATTAACTTGGACACACCCTTGGCTTTCAAGCAGACAACAGGTATTGTTACATCCTGCTTTTGTTAGCTTAATGCAGCTGACCTCGAGGCTGCAATTGCTTAGACCACCTGACTTACAAAAACTTCTCATTGAGCTGTGATTGGGCAGCCACAGGAAATCTGAGCAGGGATAGAAGGGGAGAGCTTGCAAAGGCAGCAGACAAGAGAACTTCAGATTTTGTAGTCTGATTTTAGATATAACCCCAATGAAAAAAAATACATAATTAAATGCATACAAGTTTTCATTTGGATTATATCTACTTAACAGTGATTTTTATTTATTTTGTATTTGGGCAGTGGAGTGTCCCTTTAAGTTCTTCCGCACTTCTGACTTAACATGGAAGCTGACGGAAGTCTCTATGAGGAGACTGCGCTCCCCTACTCATCTTGAGGATGTAGCCAAGTTTTCCCCATTCATACCAGGGCCACACATAGATTTGATGCTGTAGAATCTCCATGTTGATATGGTTTGCAGATATTGAGCTGGCCTACATCCCACACCAAAGCACAATCACAGTTATCTTCTCCCAGTGGGCATTCAGGTTGATTTATTGTCGTATCCCTTCATTAAGCCCTTCCCGACCTTGGACGTACTAGGTACGTCCAACAAAAATGGACTTTAAGGACCTCGGACGTACCTAGTATGTCCCTGGTATTCTTAGTACTCATTCGATCGCCACCGTTCCCCCGCCGGCAATTGGTGTTCCTCTCGTCCTGGGGGGACTGTCTGACAAAAAATATATATATAAATAAGTATATAAATACATATGTTATATCTATACAATATGTATGTATATATATAAATATATATATCTCTAATATAAAATGTCATACTAAGTGTATTTTTATATTAATATATAACTATATTAATATAAAAATATAGTTAGAGTAAAATTACACACGTATATATATATATATATATATATAATATATATAATATATAATAACTATATATTGTATATATCATATAAAAAATTATTAATCTAAAAAAATAAAATGTAAAAATAATAGAATAAAATTACATATATATATATATATATTTTAACGGTATTTTGATATTAATATATATATATATATATCAAAATACACTTAGAATGAAATTATATATCTATCTATCTATATATAAATGAATAAAAATAATATGAAATATACATATGTCCATATACATAATTACATAAATATTTTCATAAATATACACGTAGACTTCAAATATATAAATATGTATCTATATTTAAATTCTTTGTGCATATTTATGTAATATTTTTACATAATTAAGTAATTTTATTGATTGCAATTTGGGGGACCTGCCTGACAACCGAAGGTCCAGAGAATTTAATTTGCTAGCACCATATTTTACCCTGTAACTTTCCAAGACAGCCTAAAACCTGTTCATGGGGGTACTGTTTTACTTGTACAGTTACACTCGGGAGACTTCGCTGAACACGAAATATTAGTGTTTCAAAACAGTAAAACATATCACAGCAATGATATTGTCAGTGAAAGTGAAGTTTTTTTGCATTGTTCACACAGAAACGGCACATTCACTGATGATATTATTGTTGTGATACGTTTTACTGTTTTGAAATACTAATATTTGTGTTCCGCAAAGTCTCCCGCGTATAACTGTACCCCGGATGTACAGGGTTTATAGTGTTTTTTAAAAAGTTACAGGGTCAAATATAAGGCTTGATTTTCATATTTAAATTTGTCAGATTAGTTATGTTGCCTTTGAGAGCGTATGGTAGCCCAGGAATGAGAATTACCCCCATGATGGAATACCATTTGCAAAATAAGACAACCCAAGGTATTGCAAATGGGGTATGTTCAGTCTTTTTTTAGTAGCCACTTAGTCACAAACACTGGCCAAAGTTAGCGTTCATAATTGTTTTTAGCATTTTTAACACACAAACAAATATAAATGCTAACTTTGGCCAGTGTTTGTGACTACTACAAAAGACTGGACATACCTCATATTGAATACCCTGGGTTGTCTACTTCAAAAAAATATGTACATGTGAGGTGTGATTCAGAGATTTATGACAGATAACAGTGTTACAATGTCACTATTGATACATTTTAAAAATATATATTTTGAAACAGCTCTGTCCTACAAGTACTTATAGCCCTATAACTTGCAAAAAAAAAAAGCTAAGAACATGTTAAGATTTGGTATTTCTAAACTCAGGACAAAATGTAGAAACTATTTAGCACGGGTGTTATTTGTCGGTTGTAGATGCGTAACAGATTTTGGAGGTTAAAGTTAGAAAAATTAATAATTTTTTTTATTTTAAATTATATGACATGATGAAAATAATGGTATATTTAGGAAGACCATTTAATGGCGAGAAAAACTGTATATAATATATGTGGGTACGCTAAATTAGTAAGAGGAAAATTGCAGTTAAACACAAACACCACAGAAATGTAAAAACAGCCCTGGTCCTTAACGGTAAGAGAATTGAAAAACGATCTGATCTGGTCACTAAGGGGTTAATATAGCCTGTTTGCAGTGTGTTCATTTATACATGTATGTTTTGCTTTTGTTTTTCAGTTTTCCTATTTATTTATGGTAACTAACATGCCTTATGAATGACCTTTTGAAGGTTTTTCCTCATGCGGACTACCAACATGATGTGTATATACCTCAGAGAATGGCTCTGAAATGTTAGTTTTTGCCAACCTAAGCATCGGATGGGGACTGAACACATCTTCATTTATTTGTATAGTGTAACATGTTTATCCACTAGTTGAAGATCTACTGATGTATTGCTATTTACAGTTACATTTCACAAGGAGATACCTTTTTATGAATCCCTATTGATTTTACCTACAGGGAACAAGCAGCAAGCATATGTCACACCAGAAACCCCATCCTACTATTTATTCTCTTTTCAAGAGCCTCTGTGATGTGAATATTGATCATTATACTTACCACAGTAAGAATCTGTGTTTTAAGAAAGAATAATACATTTATTGCTCCCTCCCCTTAGTTGTAGGTAATTCTACTAGGCCTTTCAGTACAGAGCTTATGAATTTCACAAATAGTAACATAGCTCATTGTTTATGACATTCAAGGAATATAATGCATTTTATAGTAAAAGGTGCATTTTTTTTAAACCTCTTATTTACTCACGAGATCCTCCATTTTAAGTGCAGTGCTGTCCTACTACAGGGAACTTGTGCATTCTCGATATAGCCACAACCCATATTCTATATATAGGTACGTCCCGGTGGAGAGCGAGTTTCTTGCCTCCTAGGTGGTCTCTGGGGTCTTGGTGGTGGGCCCACGGGCCCCAGGATCCAGTTGACGACTGGCGTGGGTGGTATGCCCAACTCTTCCATGAAGCGGGGTACCTCTTCCGGCCATCTCAGCGGCACCCATCTGTTTTGGTGGCGGGCGAGTAGGGCAAATGGGAATCCCCACTTGTAGGTGATAGTGCGCTCTCGCAGGGCAGTTGTTACTGGTCTAAGCGCTCGGCGTGCCACTAGTGTGATGGGGGATAGGTCATTATAGAAGGAGATCTGTGCTCCCCTGTATGGCCAGGTGGGCCTCTCGCTGGCTTTTTTAATTATTGCTTCCTTCAGTGGGAAGGAATGTAGGCAGCATACCAGGTCTCTCGGGCCGTCTTCAGGGCCGGACTGGGAATTAAAAGCAGCCCTGGAAAAAAAATATTTACCACCCCCATAATGCGTTGCGCCAGCATAGTGTGCAGATACAGAGTTAGAACAGACAACTTAAAATTAAAAAGTACTTCAATGTAAAAAGCGCACTCATAGGCTTCAAAATAAACAAAAGTGCAGATTTATTTTAAGCAGACGTGCCTTTGCATGTAATCAATGTTTCAGTCCAACTACCTTGACATATTAAGGAAAGCTTGTTAATGGGACTGAAATGGTGAATGTATGTAGGGCACAACTGAAAAAATGTTTATTTTGAAGTCCTGTGGGTGTGCTCTTCACTTTAAATATGTTATTGTGCTGGAGTATGCACCTAGCAACAAGACTGGGCCAATATCTGCTCATTACATATGGTACATATTAATGAAATTTCTCTGTGTATTATGCATTTATAAATGTACATTAATAAGTGTAAATATAATAGGTATATATATTACATTAATATACATGTCATATACTAGTGGCAGATCCAGAGCCTGAGCCTGAGAGGGGCACTTGTAGATTATTTAAAGAAATATTCCATGCACAATAACCACTACTCCTCTGTGTAGTGGTTATGGTGCCAGGAGCGTCGGCACCCCCTCCCAGAGTAAGTCGTCAAACCGTTTAAGAATAGTTTGACAACTTACCTGGAGTCTGCTGGGATATGAGGCTGTATTAGGGTATAGCAGCAGTGGTGCAATGTGTGTGAAAGGTTCAGTGTGTGGGTGGGCAGTGTGTAAATGTGTATGGTGTGTGTGTGTGGGTGCAGTGTGTGAATGTGTATGGTGTGTGTGTGTGTGTGTGTGTGTATGGGGCTAGAGTTCACTCCTACTACTGGGACCACCAGGAAGTGGTGAGAGTGAACTCTAGCCAGTAGCTCCAGGGATAGAGTTCACCCTCGTGAGAGCTGGAGCGTTGCCCTAGGTCCTCTCTTCCTCCCCTGCCGACTGGCTGCACGGTGCCCCCCCATCCACCAGTGATATATACTGCCCCTATGTGTGTCTCTTTATCTCCAGCCCCTCTGTGTGCCTCTTTGTCTCCCCCAGTCACTCTGTATGTTTCTTTCTCCCCCTCACTGCTCCTCTGTGTCAATGTCTCCCCTCTCCTTCCCAGTCTCTCTCTTCCCCCTCTGCCTCTTTCTTCCCCTCCCCTTGTGTGTCTCTCTCTCATTTCTCCCTCTTTGTCTCTCTCTTCCCCCTCTGCCTCTTTCACCCCCTTTCCCTGTGTCTCTTCCTCCCCATCTCTCTCCCTCCCCCCTTTCCCTGTGTCTCTCCCTCCTCCCCATCTCTCTCCCTCCCCCTTTCCCTGTCTCTCCCTCCTCCCCATCTCTCCCCCCCTTCCCTGTGTCTCCCCTCCTCCCCATCTCTCTCCCTCCCCCATCTCTCCCCCCTTTCCCTGTGTCTCTCCCCTCCCCTGTCTCCTCTCTCCCCATCTCTCTCCTCCCCTCTCCCTGTATCTCTCCTCCCATCTCTCTCTCCTCTCCATCTCTCTCTGTGTCTCTCCCTCCTCCCTCCCCATCTCCCTCCCTCCCCCTTTCCCTGTGTCTCTCCATCTCTCTCCTCCCCTTTCCCTGTGTATCTCTCCCTCCTCCCCATCTCTCTCCTGTGTCTCCCTCCCCCATCTCTCTCCATGTATCTCTCCCTCCTCCCCCCTTTCCCTGTGTCTCTTCCCTCCTCTCTCCCTCCCCCCTTTCCCTGTGTCTCTCCCCATCTCTCTCCCTCCCCCCTTTCCCTGTGTCTCTCCCCATCTCAGGGGGCCAGAACCGCGAGGGAGCATGGTACAGAGACATGCTCCTCCTCCATCAGCCACAGCAGTGAGAGGAGTGCCGCCGGACCGGGGAAGCTGCCCCAGCTGCCGCGGCCCACCGGGAAATTTCCCGGTATCCCGGTGGGCCAGTCCGGCCCTGGCCGTCTTCCACCGATCTGGGTCTCAATGCCCTGTGTGCCCTCTCAAACTCAAAGCGTTGGGGGGTCGCTGCCTGCATCATGGTGTGGAAGAGTTCTGTCAGGACTTCCTCCGCGTTTTCTTTCCCTTCTGATTCAGGTACTCCTCGAATCCTTATGTTGCAGCGCCGCCCTCTGTTATCTAAGTCTTCGGCATGCCTGTGTATTGCTAATAGGATTTCACCCTGTCGGGCTACTGCTGTGTCTGTTGCAGTGAGTTTACCAGCGTGTGTCTCAGTGGCTTGTTCCAGCGTGTGGATGCGGCCTGTATGAGTGGCAACTTCTGCTCTGATACCTGCCAGCTCCGAGCGCATCATCTCTTGTAGGGTAGTGGTAATGCTATGCAGGTCCGTTTTGGTGACCATGGAGGCTGCCAGGCTCTTCAGTTCTTCCCCTATTCGCTCCAGGGTAGTGCCGTCTGAGCTCTCTGGGGAGGTAGGCGCCATCTTGGGGCTCCCTGTGCCGCTGCTCCCGCTGAGTTGGGGCTGTAAAAACCCGTCAAGAGGGCCTTGTTGTGTGCCCCTCGGAGTTTGGGGGGCTTCCGGGCGTCCGTTGCGACCCATTTGAGTAGGTTTTGCGGAGATCCGGTGCTTACATGGGTGCGGCGGAGCGGAGCTCTCCTATTATGCTGCCATCTTGTTCAGCGTCCGAGCCACGCCCCATGATGTGGAATTCTCTGTCTGAAGAGGTGGTTTTATCAGAGTCCGTACAGATGTTCAAACAGCAACTAGATGCATTTTTGCAAAAACAGAATATTCAAGAATATAATTTTTCAATGTAGGGTAATAGCTGCTTGATCCAAGGATAAATCCGACTGCCATTCTAGGGTGAAGAAGGAATTTTTTCTCCTAGTTTGTTGCAAAATTGGAAGTGCTTCAAATGTTTTTTTTTTTTGGGGAGTTGCCTTCTTTTGGATCAACAGCAAAAAACAAATGTGAGGAAGGCTGAACTTGATGAACGCAAGTCTCTTTTCAGCTATGTAACACATGTGAATGGGAAGTCATAGGCAGTAATGTTATACTTTGGCACACCTTTTTATTCAGTTATATGGAAAAAAAGCTGCACATGGATTTGTGCAAGTATAAAAAAAAGAAAATAACTAAGTGACACTTTTTAAGTTATTCAGCACTTTATTAGGTTAAAGGAACACTATAGCTTTAGGAATACAAATGAGTTATCTTAACGCTTAGTGCCCTGGTAGCCGTTTATGCCCCTTGGCTCTCACCTGTAGGAACTAAATAAGTTAGTTTTTTAACTTTTTCTCCCTTGCGTCTGACACGCCACCTCCATGACTGAGATCATCAACACTGATGACCACCGCCAGGGCACCTCTTTCCCATAGGAAAACATTGGGAGGATAGTATGTATGTGCGGCGAAACTCCATGCTCCGCCAGCCTCATGGTCTTTTTTGTCTAAGGTGATTGATAAGTTATGTTTACCTACACAAATGTATTTTGTTTCTATTTTATTTTACTCGTATTCCCATGATTTCATGAAGTAAAATAATTGTATTTCACCAGGAGCCTGGTTGTTTCTGTCTCCTTCCCCTTCTGTTCTCTTCCTCCTGCATTAGGACACCTGAGTTAAAGAGAAGAAGATGTACTGTCACCTAGCACACAACAGTTGATGAGATTTGAACCTGTCCTAGCTGGCTCTCCTACATGTGACTGTGTCTAATTTATAATTCACAATCTTCCCTTTACCCAACTCCATTACACTATATGAATAAAAAAAAAAAAAGTAAATTCTTTATTTTTATTGTGCAGTGAATATACAGAGTATTTTTTTTTTGTTAAGTAAATCATGCTATTCAGCTATGTCTAGAATAGATATCAACTTGCGTGTAGCCGTTTTGGCAGCAAAACTAGACAGAGATACTAAAGGGAAAACAATTAATAATGAAAACATTTATACCAAGCTATGTCCATCGTGAGAATGGTGGATTGCTATTTCACACGCTGGCTGTACAGAAATTGTGAGCAATAAGTGCCGTAAGGCACGTGTATAGCATCCTAGTAAGGTATATATGATGAATGCGATCATTGGGTAGTTAAACTAAGCTTGGTGTCCATACTCGCTTGCATTAGGACTAGCATAAAAAATAAACAGTAGCTGTATATCTGAGCCACAGGGGTTTCCTTGAAGCTTGCCTCAGAGTTAATGTTTTACAAAATAATAAGTAAGGCAAAACATAATAAAAATGCAAACAATGTGTATAACAATACCAGGATTGAAAAATCCTGAGAGGCATAACAGGCTTATTATTACTTCTGGTAGGATCCCCATGGTGAGAGCCAGTAGACATAGAGACTACCAAGTAAGTATCATCTATATTGAATACATAGGCATAGATATTAAATAATCGCTCACAACACTACATTCTCGTAGCAGGTCAGCTGCTGTGTGTAGCCCGGGGTTTACCCTTCACAGATTAGTCCCGGAGCCATTCTCAGCCTATGCCAGCATGGGGTACAACGCAGTCCCAGAGTGAAGAGGTACACTGCATGTCATCTTGCCACGATGTGATCCGGTAGGTTGGGGTTCGTATCTTGGGTGTATTGCTGCTCAGCCCTTGAGGTTGTGGTTGCGGTCCTGCTCGTGTGTGCTTGGGTGATTGTTTCAGCGCCATTTTGAGGCTCAACTCTGTGTGTCTCCTACTCCACCGCCATGCTGGGATTCACGCAGCAGGAGATGTGTGCTTAAGTGGGGAGTGTTTGGGTAAGTAAGCTTTGTTATGGGGCAGAGCGGGCTGGAGTATGAGGCGTTCTTGTTTCCACCAGAAGTTAGAGAAGTGTCCATCTATCTTAGAGAGTATGTCACTGGGGGGCTTTGTTGGTACCAGGGATCCCAGGTGTACAGTGCTGTACCTTGCTTGAAAGACCTGCTCCCTGATGTGACTGGAAGGTAAGTTGGTGCTTGCCAGGTGTCAGTAACCTGTGGTGTGTTGTGCTCCCTGGCCTGTTGTGCCTCTGACCCTTAATTCCGTTTCGGGCCTGCCCCTGTTTTGGAGACGCGGTTTGGCGTTGCATCTGGAGGGGTGGACGTTTTGCCTGGGTATCATGGTGGATTCCACGTTGCTTCCTGCAGGCTCGGGGGGAGAGCTTTTCATCCCTCTGACTTCGGCACACATGGCATCCGCCATTTTAACTGAAGCACCCGGGCCGCGTTGCAGGGTGGTAGTGTCACTGGGCTCGGGTTCTGTTGCTGCGGTCTGAACCCCGAGGTGAGGGTCAGGATCACCCCCACTGGTTCAGAGGAGAACAGGGTCCAGTCCTCACGGCCTTGGGTCTCTGGCTGGGCTCTGTTAGGCAGGATAGTGGAGCAGCGGTTGTCCGCCCCACTCACCGCTGGAGTAGGCCCCAATCGGGACATCGAAGACCTTCCCCCCCCCCCGATCAAGGGTTGGATCACACACACATACAAAGACACATCCCACATTTCTCCCCCTCCCCGAGGTCCCAACATGGGAAGGGACTTTGTTCCCTTTGTCTCCCAAGCCCACCACCCAAACACATGGGTTCCCACATTTAGGGACGGGGGGGGTCTCCATCCCATGAGCCTCTGTACCTGGGAGACCAAGCGCGGGACAAAGAGCCTGTCCACGGGAAAAGAGCTGGTCTCTTTGTCCCAGCGGGCACTACAAAGCCCCCTAAATTCACCAGCGCCCCAGAAGTGTCCACACCAACCTCAGGGACCCTCACAACGGCCACTGTCGCAAACTGCCTACGTTTGCAGGGTCTGTGTGTGGAAACCAGGCAAGAGAAGCATCTCCTTTAAAGATATGAATGATCCCCCTGGGTGCCGTTTGTCTATACGAAATGGCGACTACCCAGGGTAGCATTCATTAATTACTTCCCTTGCGGTTTCACACCTATCTTGCGAGTTCAAACATTCTAATTGGGCACTCGGGAGGCCCTCGTTCGGGAAACAATCCACAAACACTCCCCCTGGCTGGTGTTCATCTATACGAATGGCCGCCAGCTGGAGGACTACTCATCAATTGTTTCCCTTGCTGTTTCACACTATGTGGCGAGGTGTAAAGGTTCTAAGCCAAGCATGTCAAACTCAGAAGTCTAGCACGGGCCAAATAAAGTTTATGTGATGCCAGAATATGACGTCATATTCTGGCACCCGGCATCACTACAGATGGCACGCGTGAGGGAGCATGAAGACTGAGCTCCTCCAGCGACCTCTGAGTCTCGGTCGGTTAAATTTTAGCAGAGTAGGCACCTGCAATGTGGAGAAAGCAGTTGCCTACTCTGCTTTAACACTAAGCATGCACTTGCGGCTCACCGTGCTGCAAAGATGTCCATTGTGGGCTGCGAGTTTGACATGCTTGTTCTAAGCCAATATTCTAAATGGGGTATCGGGATCGTCCCCATTCGGGAAACAAATGAATTCCCTTCGTGAAGGCACTCCCGAACGGGGAGCAGGCAGAAGACACGAAAAGATGAGGCAACACATAACGGACAGGAAATTCATGAACAGGCAGCTGTCCCACCACAATCCCTATAGGGGTAAATGTTATTTATATAAGTACTCAAATATATAAACTAGTGCTGATTTGTGGTCATTCAGTTTATACCTTTACACTTGTGTGGTAGCTGCTAAAATATTTTCCCTTGAACTTAATTTAAATCCCCTTAAGTGCAGAACACTCTGTTTTGAGATATAATTAAAAATGCCTGAGGACTGAATCCTTCTTTCAGACAATAAGCGGCATTAATTCTCATCTGATGCCTACCCTATACAAAAACTATAAATACAATTCACTTACAGGATGCAGCTGAATCTCTTACACTAGTGCACCGGAGAAGGAAGCAATAATTAGAAAATGCTCTTATTGTTATTTATAAAGTACCAACATGTGGATTATCAAACAAGTAATTACCATCAGATAAGGTGGACGTTCAAAAACAGAAAGTGCAGAGGGCCATGCTCCAAAGCACTTTATGTTCAAAATAAAGTGAGGTAAAAATAACAAAACACATACATAAGGGTAAGTTTTTTATGTATGAGAAAAGTAGGTTGCTAGAAGAGTTTGGAATTAAGGCTTGTAGGTTTATTCACAAAGTGAGAATTAAATTTAAAATGTACATTGCTCTCCCTCACGTTGAGGCAAATATCCCCGTGGAGAACCTAAGATGGCCGCCACTCTGACTGAGCACCTGTCCCACTGGGAAATCAAGGTCAGTGCGGTCTTCAGTCCGCATCCTTGTAATAATGTTGCACCAGAAGTCTTGCAGGACTTAAGTCTGACTGCTTGAGCCAGAGAGCATGAAGGGACACCAAACCTGGCTTGTGAGTGGGAATGGTAAATCGAGAAGGTACTGTGGTCTTACAGTACCCCTCACGCACTGGAAGATTCCTACCTGTGCCCGCGATCCGGGAAAGGAAGCACTCAGCATTGATGGACAGCAGCCCACGCCCCCAACTGCATTAGAATTGCGGAATTGGCTGAAGAAGGTACTTTGGCTTGTATAAACACGTTACAGTGGTTATGGTGATTTCTAAGTACCTTACCTGTCACTTGCCGATTTGCCTCTATCTATATCACTCACTTCTCATTTACTAACGCCTCATGTCTCTAGGCTAACATATACCTGATAGCTCTTAACATAGAACTCTACCTGGTGGACCTTTCTCCAATTGTTAACTCTCACATAGACTATTCATGTTGTTACATTCTCATATCCTAATCTACCACAATGTCAGTCTGTATACCCCTATTTCTTCACCACTCTAGACTACTCATATACTGATTTACTGTGAACAAGCATGTTTTCTTAAAAAAATTATTTTTTAAAGTGCAGCACATCTTCACGTCGCAGGTCTACATATTGTCATAAGTCATTACTAAATTCTGGTTCTTGCTTTCAAATCTCTACATAATGCTGCTCCCACCTATCTATCCTCCCTTATACACAAGAATGTCCCGTCTAGGCCCTTACAATCTGCTGAAGACTTACGTCTATCTTCTGTCCGTACTCCCACCTCTGATGCTCGCTTCAAGACTTCTCGAGGGCTGCACCGTTCCTGTGGAACTCACTTCCCTCCTCCGTTAGATGCTCACCCAGTCTCCACTCCTTCAAAAAAATCGTTAAAAACCCACTTCTTCATAAAAGCGTATCAATTAAACCGTTAATAGCTCCTGACTGATTCCTCTTCTGCAACTATCACTAGTCTAATACTATCCTTACCTTTTGTGTCATTTTACCCCACTCCCTCTAGCATGTAAGCTCATTGAGCAGGGCCCTCAACTTGTCTGGTTACAACTACATGTCTGTTCGTCCACCCATTGTAAAGCGCTGCGGAATTTGACGGCGCTCTATAAATATCATAATAATAAACCTTGTACTTATCACTGCACCCCTAAAAAAATATATATAAAAATTAAATTGCTTTGAAGGTCAAAATTGCTGAACTGAAAAACGTCTCTAGGTCAGCTATGCTTTCAGTTTGGCTACTCTGGCCATAAATCTGAAATTCTCTTAGAATTCTTACTTTAGTGAATAACCCTGTTATTTTATTTACATGACAGTGGCAGGAGAGGAAGCAAGGTGGGTTAGATTTGGGTGGGAAGGGAAAGATAACAGTTTGACTGATATGTCTTCTTGAAGTGAGTTTTTGTAATTTTTTTGAAGGAACAGATACTGGTTGATAGTTGAATGGAGCAGGGAAGGAAGCTTCTTAGGAAAAGCCACAAAATATCCTGTTCCCCAAAAGTACCTCAACCATACCTAGGAACCCCACAAACAGCACATTCCCCGATAGCCCCAACATATCCAATAATCACTCAGATCAGTAGAACAGAAATTCCATCGTGGTGAAGTTTTGACCGGCCAGATATGAGGCACTAGCCCAAACGAGTTCCAGTGAAATAGGTGTCCTGGCCGATCTCCATTCGTTAGGTTCCTATGGGAACACCATACAATGGAATCTCTAGTTTTCCGGATACAAATGCTCCCCCTGTTCGGAAGTCTCTATCTCCCAAAACGCTGTTCGTAGAGGTGGCCAGGAACAAGAACGGGCAGTGGTAGAACGTTTACCGGTGTTCGCGCGAGTACCTAGCCGAAAAGATTTTCAGGTACTCGACAACCAAGTATCTTGTTGATTTTTAAGTCCTATGAGTGTGTTCTTTATTTTGGCTGAGATCATCAAACTTTATGATCTCAGCCAATCCAATGCTTTCCCATAGGAAAACATTAGAGGCTAGTGTGCATGTGTGGCACAAAGCTGCGCGGCCAATCCGCATCTCCATGGGGAGCGTTCAGCACCTCCATGCAGACCCAATCAAATACACTGTCCCCCTCCCTCCACTCTTATACACCACCCTGCTACCACCACTCTAACACTCTGCCCCCCCATCCCACCACTCTAATACACTGCCCACTCTCTCCACCAAATTATTGCACTGCGAGCAGGAGGAAAGGGGGAGTGGCTGGCCTGCGGGAGCAGGTGATCAGCCGTGGGAGGGAAGATAAGAATCAGAGAATCCCAGCCCCAATACAAAGTGGCCCCAAGGCAGGTGGGCTGCAAGTTTGTATTATAATTTGTTCTAATACAAGCATGTCAGTTTCATTTGTCAAAAGAAATAGTGTCTAATCAGGGATATGAATAACAGACATGTTCCTAGTTTGCAGTCTCACAGCCACACCTACATACATCAAAACTGGATTGTGAGATTTTTTTTTGTTTTAAATTACAGTAAGTATTAACAGTTTGTCTAACATCCATACTACTTAAAGTTTTCCCTTGTTAGAAAAAATTTTTCCAAAAAAAAAAAAACCCAAAAAAACCCCACAAATGCAAATTGTTTATTTTCCCACTTTTTTTTATTTGAAAGAGAGGGAAAAAAAAAAAAACCCACCATCTATTCAAGAGCAGACAAGAGATTGCTGAATTTTCTCTTTAAAATTAAACCAGTCTGTATTTAATCATGAAGATACAAAATTAAGCCTGTATGTAATCTTTGATGAAAATTATTCACTAAAAATGTCCAGAACTCATGGATATTGACCTAAAATTTTGAAACTTAATTTGAACTGAAAACACAGCTGTTTGTTGTTGCAGTGGAATAAACTAGACTGTGAATTTTATATTATACCATGGGAGGCAAGCAAAAAATAACCAGGACTCACATAAAGATATGCTGCACCTAAACAGAGCTCAAAAGAATAAAAATAATATTCATTCTCCCTTGTAAGCGGAAAAACTAAAAGTTTAAAAATAAAAAGTCAACTCATATTTACATCTCTCAAGATTTTTTTTAGTAAACTGAAACATGAATAGCAACTGCCAGGCTAAAGGAGACAAACCGCGTCAATAGATGCATTAGAAATCCCCCTCCCATTTAGCGTAGAATTTGCCATTCAGATTTTAATTTACTAAATTCTGAGTTAAAAAATAAAGCTGAAAGTTTTTTTAATCTCCAACAGAGATGAAACAGATCTGTAGGCTGATGCATTACAGCTGATCCTGGTTCTTCCAACGAGATATCACACCAATAAATAATTTGCTTGTTATATCCTACTATTTGGAGATATTACACACACATAAGGTTTGAGATATAACATATGTGCAGAGCTGCTGTTACCAACATTTTCTTTGTCAGATTGAAACCCTTACAATGACGCAATTTAAAAAAAAAGTTTGCTAATCAAATCTACAATTAAATTTTTTTAAGGAAGGCAAGTCTCTCTCTCTCGTAATGTGCTTGTCCTTACAAAAAAAAAAAAAAATTTTTTTTTTGAAATAAGTGTAATTTCCCTTTAACAAGTGCAATTGAAATAAGATTGTTTCTTTTTGGCCATTTTGTTCTCAAAACAGAAGCATTTTACAGTAATTGTACATGGTAAAAGGAACAACTAAATGCAGTTGTAGCATTGTAACGGTTTGGGGTGAGAAGAGAAACATTATATATAAACCAATGGCCTATCATAAAAATTTTCTCTTTGCAAGTTTGTGTTCTGTTGGTGAAAGCTAATCTGTAAAAGAGTTCTTTTAACACTTTGGACCTTGGTTTTTCAGAGTGGACAATTCACACTTTGGTCCTGCTTCCCTTCTCATAATTCATCATGTTTGGATGAGCCTGGGGCTGAACTAGGTTTGATGAACACTCCTTCCATCGCTTTCCAGTAGTTGTGAACATTAGCGCTTGTCATGCCATGAACTTCTCGCTGACCTCTAATTGGGTGGCTATACTGCTCACCCGTTATGGTTAGGAATACATTTGTTCCTACATGTTTGAACCGCACTGCATCCTCGCGTTCCCATAAAGTATCACTGCACTGCACAGTCCAAGCGTCAAGGTCATCCCCTTCTCCATCATCCCCAAAGGCACTTACTTCCTGTTAATGACAACATAGAAAAAAAAAAAATATATATATATAAATAAACTATAGATATTATTTCAACCCATAGTCAATCTATTGTATTATCACTGGAGGAATAGATATGACAGCACATCTTCCCACAGCTGTGAATGCAAATAGCCAAGTTAGGAGCAAATGGAGTCTAGAAGTCATCTCTACTAGTACAGCCTGCAGCGATGGTCCTTATTACTACAGAGGAAAGAAGATCTGATTTTATCTTTTCAGCCACTATTGCCAAAATTGCTCTGTACCAAATTTGCATAGGCATATTATTTCTACTTTTATATCCCTTCTCCGTCTTGTCAGGATAAATTAACATATGCATATGGAGCTGTTGTGGACCTCATTTACCACGATGCTCAGTCAGCCATCAGCCTGACAAAGCATCATAGGAAAAAGTCCATCACCATCAGTCAAAACAATTATCCACTAATATTTGTTTTAATCTATATTTTCCATTATGATCAGATAGCAGTTATGCTGGATTCACAAAATCTACATCTAATGTGAACTAAACCCCTTAGGGACACTTGACATGTGTGACGTGACAGGTCATGATTCCCTTTTATTCCAGAAGTTTGGTCCTTAAGGGCACTCCGAGCACCAGTCCAACTTTACTCACTAAAGACAAACATCCGTATCAAATGTATGTACAAAGCAGCCTATGTTAGAAGGAGAGGACACCCAGACAGTAAGGAGATCACTACCTGTCTGTGGTATCCCTGACTGCTTGCAGCCAGGTTATGAATTAAAAGCTGCTCTCTGGCAAAGCTGTGTTCTTACATTTGATAAGCAAAACACCTCCTGCTACGTAAAGGGAATTTAGAATCCCGGATGTGCCTCTAGTGGCTGTTTGATAGACAGCCTTAGTCATGCAAAGTAATCACTGCAGTTTCTCAAAAACGGCAATGTTTTACATTGCAGTACTACGTGGGTAAGGGACACTGCACCCACACAACTTCAATGAGAAGAAGTGGCCTGGGTGCCTATAGTGTCCCTTTAAGTCTTACCTTACAACGCTCAAGTAAAGCTCGAATGACCTCAAATGATTAATCATGTTACATTGCAGGAAAACTAAGTTTGGTAGTGCAACCAATGAATGTTGCCAACAAGATACATATGTGGAGGAGATGGCTATAATGAAATGCTGATTAAAGATTTAAGAAAGCCAACAATAAAAACCACACACAATACTGTGGTAAATGGTATATTCTTTACACCAACAAATCATGCCCCCATTTCTGCACAGTCCCTGGCTCGATTATTTTTACTCATGTAATCACTATAGTAACACAGTTCTCCTTTGCAATTTTAAATTTATTGCACTTCCTTTTGTTACCTGGTTGTTAGAAAGAGGGGATGAGAAGTGATGTGTGTGCAGGTTCTTCCCAGTATTCACATGGGTAAGGCGAATTGCTTGTCCACATTTAATAGGCTGCCCACGTGAGCAATCATTATCAGTTTTGCCTCTTAACCTCCAATAGCTATTAGCATCATCTGAGGATTCCACACCAGTGACAGACTGCTGACCACTACCTATTAAGTAGAGAAAAATAAAAAAAGTGTAAACATCAATTACTACTATAGCAAAACAGATCAACGTTATCATTACAAACATTGACTCTGCTGGCTATAAAATAAATAAATAAAATTATTTTACTATCCTTTAGATTCATTCATGTAAAGCAATAAAAAGAAATAACATCATGTTACAAAGATACAACCAGCAAGGTTTCATTTTCTCAGACTTAAACTATTTTCATCCACCCCAAATCTAGGCAATGTGTGCTATTGTCCTAGCATGCATTCCTAGGCTACAAATATTATGCATTCATACCTGTGCTGGCAACACTTCAAATAATTCTGCAGGAATTATATCACAGGAGTTTGACAGCCAAAGTTAGACAAACATGCTCTAACAGCCCCTTTAAGAGGACCACTAAAGGTCACACAGACCACGCCCATTCAATGAAGTAGTCTGAGTGCAGTGGCCCAGTAGTTTTGACCCTGCACACCTCTTAAGACAGCCACTAGAAGCGCTTCCACAGCAGTAATCAAATGCTGATAATAGAAAAGCATTCAATTCAAAGCATTTGATTGGACACCTGTTCCTGTAATAATCTTCCCCATATGTGTGAACAGAATATAATTTTGTTTTTCCATTAAACTCAGGGAGCCATATCAGTTAAAACACAGTTATTGTAACGGTTTTAAAGGAAGAAAAGTACACTGCTAATGTGGTAAAATAGACTGGCAAGGGGCATGATGAGGTAGGGATCGACTGATTATCGGTTTGGCCAAAATTATTGGCAGTTATTGAACATTTTGACAATTATCACTAGATGAATGATTCGCATGCATCTTTAGCTCCTCTTTTCAATACTCACAAGCCCACGGCGTTAAAGCGTCACTTTGGCTAACCATGCTAACGCTCCGCGCAGCACATCAGGCTCTCTATAGTTGTACAGGACCTACTAGAAACAGATGATAGTGTGTGCAGAGTCCCAGCTGCCCCCTCTTCAATGTGAATGGCACCCGGGGCGGATCACGCCCATCCTGGCCACCAAGGAGCAGCAGATAGTCAGGTACTTGTGTACACCAGTGCCATGGTCACTGTCAGGAGGTGGGGGCAGATCACAAACCTGCCCAGACTTCCTGTCAACCATACCTTCACTATGGTAACGGCATGGTGCCTTACAGGCAGAGAGGACGTGCATTGCATGGGCGCAGTTGGCATTGCTTTACTGATGATTTTGAAGTTTGACATGATAAAGAGTAGTCTCCTAGTCAAGCTGCAAAGAGACCTGAAATCAGAAACAATCCTTTTTTGCACAAACATGGTGTATTTTCCATATCGAATAACTTGTCATTTGATTGATGATCCCAATCTTGAAATCAATTGTCCAAGCATATTTTTAGCTTTATCACCAAGAATATCATTACCAGTTACCGGCCCGAAAAGGCCACCGATAATCGATATAGGCCCTTAAAAAGTGATATTGATCGATCCCTGTCAGGAGTGGTCACAAAAGCAATCCCTCATTTTTGGGTCATTCAAAATGGCTGAGTAATCACAGCTCCCTTGCATACCTTGAAGTGGAGCCAGAAGGTGACGTCAACCGAGCTCCTTCATCACCACAAGGTGTGCATGGGAGAGGTGCTGGCAGAGCACATTCCTACAGCAATATCGTGGTCCTCCGACACTGAGTCATTGACTGTGAAGGTGTTTTTAAAGTGGTCTGGACCTAATATTGGTGCAGACAATGGAGCGCCCCCACCAGTGGTTCACCGGGGCCCCTGCCTTGAATCAGGCTCCGGTACCTGGGGTCTGTATGCGCAATTAAATGCTACACATACAGAGTGTAACCCCATTGCTGCTGGAGGTGTATCTCCACATCTGGTAGTGTCATTGGGACATAATTAGCCAGCCCATGACAAGAGTTCCAGGCTGGCTATTTCTATGCGCAGCATGTCATACATTGGCTGAAAGCAGTCAGCTGATGCTCTAACCATTGGCCATTCATTGGCTTTGAGCATCCAGCCTCCTACAGTAGCAGACTGTCATCATAACTAGGAGTACAACTAGCAGGATCCAGGTAACATGGGAAATGCATCATAAGTGTTCTCCATTTCTCTTTGAGAAGAAAATATTGTAAACAAATTCTCAGTGTTTTGACAAATTTTAGATTTACTGAAAGCACCATGAGCACTTTATGATTTTAACTGTTTATGGTCCTTGGAATCTGTACATGCAGAATTTTACTATGAAACTCTGCACATACAGAGATATAGCCATTTGCTTCCAGAGGTACAACACCACCCCTGGCAGAGTGATTAGTACTGTACCAGGCAAGTACAGGAATTCAGGGCAGGCTGTCAGCTCTATGTATGCTGGACTTCTGTTGTAGTTATGCACAGCATGCTCGCAAGAAGAACAACCATGATGGCACCATCTCTTGACATTCATCCCCCTCAAATGTCACTTTTGGAGCATCAAACTGCCGGGAGAACTTGATGCTGGAACAGAAGTAAATTTTAGACTGTAGTGGTTATTGTACTTAATGATGTTTGCAATCCTATGGCCAAAGGGGCAAGTCTAAAGCAGGTATGCTTATTAAACCATTGAGGAAACAGTTGAATGGAATTTAAATGTTATTTTTTTATTATTATTATTTTTAAAAACGCCTTTCCACCATAAAAAGGGAAGTTTTATAAGACGGGCTGACATGAAAAATTATCCAAATCAACTTTTCCTGACAATTCACTGTTTTGTGATTAAATCTCTGTTATAAGAATTGACAAATCTGCTATGCTCAATTATGGAAGACTACAATCTGCAGATTGGCTGGCAGGACTTCTCAACGCCCTGTTTAGTCAATCAATCACAAAGTGGTTATATTCTGTATATTGGTTTCCATGGAAACTGTTGTACCTATGGCATTTTTGCAGCAGATCTACCCACATGGTCCACACAGGATACCCAGCACAGTGCGCTCACACACCAGCTGCCAGCACCGTCCCCACGGCTGCCAGCACTGCCCTGCACCCTACCCACGGCTGCCAGCACTGCCCAGCACCCTACCCACGGCTCCCAGCACCCTACCCACGGCTGTCAGCACTGCCCAGCACCCTACCCACGGCTGTCAGCACTGCCCAGCACCCTACCCACAGCTGGCAGCACTGCCCAGCACCCTACCCACGGCGCCCAGCACCCTACCCACGGCTGGCAGCACTGCCCAACACCCTACCCACAGCTGGCAGCACTGCCCAGCACCCTACCCACAGCTCCCAGCACCCTACCCACGGCTGGCAGCACTGCCCAACACCCTACCCACGGCTGTCAGCATTGCCCAGCACCCTACCCATGGCTGCCAGCACTGCCCAGCACCCTACCCACAGCTGGCAGCACTGCCTCCATGGTGACATTATCCAGCATGGGCACTCTGGGCTGCGCTTTGGCTGTGCATCATGGGGAATGTAGTCCCAGCCCGTGTAGTGGCCATGCTGAGCCCCCCGTATCTCACCCGATCCGTATTTGACATCGTGGGAGTGCAGCCGCACGTTATGCCGGGTGTTCAGCAGTTTCACCACAGAGCCGCAAGTCACGTACTCCGCGTCGTCGCTTCCCCGGGCCGGAAGCCAGGAGCAGCACAGGCCGAGGAGCAGCAGCCCGACACCCGCCCGCAACATCGCTGCCCGGCACCTCACAGCCCCGCCGCGACTTCCTTCAACATCCTCACGGCGACCAATCAGCGAGCGCCAGCGGCTGGAGGACTGACGTCCAGCCCGGCGGACCAATCACAAGGCGACGCAACTCACTATACACCAATGGGACAGGCAGAAGCTTTCCCGAGGGACGGGCTGGATTGGCTGCCTGACTCTGCCACTCATAGGATGTTATTACCGGCCTGTAGACACGAGGGAGAGACTGATTGGTCCAAAGCTGAACCATTCAAAGCAAGCCAACCAATGAGAGGCTAGAGCGTATTGGTCACGGCAAAGACGTTAATTGGCGCTAGAAGGCAGTCTGGCTAATGGCACCTGTCTCATGGCTCCTCCCACAACATTCCACTCACTATATATATGAGTGGAATGTTGTGGGAGGAGCCATGAGACAGGTGCCATTAGCCAGACTGCCATTATCCAGACTGCCTTCTAGCGCCAATTAACGTCAATCCAGCCCGTATATATACGTAACCTGTTCACTATGGCCTCGATTGAATAACCTTTCCAGATGATTCCATCCTGCTTGAATAATGTTCCAGATGATTCCATCCTGCTTGAATAATGTTCCAAATGATTTAACTGCAGAAGTGTATGGGTTTTTTGTATATTAATCTTGGGAAAATGGGAAAATTTTTCTAATAATATTGAGAGCCTAATAAATCGAGGCCAATGTAGACAAATCAAAACTATTAAAAATGTATTTATTTATTTGTTGTTTGATGATTATACATTAATTTGTTACGTGCCCAAATACATAGGGTCGGTCTTAGCACCATAACAACTACAGACAGCTTCCTCTGGACCATTCAATTCTTGAGCGTTAATATTTAATAGCAGATTGACACGTTCCAGGCTCCCTGGGCACCTGTAGTACTTTCCTCTGTCGCAAGCATTTAGCTAATAGCCAAGCGCTGATCCAGCTACTGTTTGTACATACAACACTCAGCCTGTTACCCACTCACTCTCATTAACCATCATGGGGTGACAACCACGATGGTTGTCACGGGCCCGGCAGTCCCACATTCCTTATCTGTAGCGGCGGAATGGCAGCTGCTCCGTGGGCCGCATGCTGATGGGGCCCATCAGGTGGCCCATGCATTCAGGGCCACACGATGGGCATATGTTTGTAGGCCAGCCAGCTCTGCGGCCCTTTAAGAGCACCACCGGGCTGCCTTTAATGATGTCAGCCACAGACAGTGCTGGGAGGAAGTGACAGCCACCTTACTTCGCACTGGAGGAAGAGCGGAGGCAGTGAGGAGGGGAGAGCCAAATAGACTCCCATCAGCCCCAGTCACCCTCCTGCACCCAAAAGGAAAGAAAGAGGAGGGTGGCTAAAACCTGAAACACACACCCAGTGATCAATACAAACACTCTCACACAGCAGTGACTCATACGCGTTAAGGTCAGCACCCATTCAAGTTCTCCCTCACCAGTGCTGGTGATGTCTGTCCCTAGCCTGGGAACAGATGTTCATACATTTACAAAAAAACAAGTCCTGCGCTCACTCCCATCAGTCCTGGGCGGCAGCAATGACCACAGTACACATTAGCCTCAATACATACAGTAAAAACCAAATAAAAAGTTACCTGCGCTCTCTCCTAAATCCCTATGTATATTTAAACATATGGAGATTGTTTAGTTACTCCAATGGCCATTGGAGGGAATGCCTGCCTGCCCTGTTAAGGCAAACCCCCTCAGTTGGGTTCTACACTGACTTTCACCTTGCTTCCTTGAGCTTCTGGCAAAGATTTCTCTAATGAGACAGAGAGGCATATTTTTTATATACACCCCTATATACTTATTAACCCTTAATAGGGAACATATGGGATGGGCGGCAGCATTGTAACAAAGCTGTGTGATACAAAAAGTTAATGCAAATACAAAAATAACCTCCATTTGTTTAAATGTACATAGGGGTTTAGGAGAGAGTGCAGGTAACTTTTTCTTTGGTTTTTACTGTATATATCGGGGCTGATTTGTACTGTGGTTGTTGCTGCTGCCCAGGAGTGATGGGAGTGAGCGCAGGACTTGTTTTTTGTATTTGTATTCACTTTCTGTATCACACAGCTATGTTACAATGCTGCCGCCCATCCCATGTGTTCCCTATTAAGGGTTAATAAGTATATAGGGGTGTATATAAAAATATACGCCTCTCTGTCTCATTAGAGATATCTTTGCCAGAAACTTAAGGAAGCAAAGTGCAAGGTCAGTGTAGGACCCACCTGAGGGGGTTTGCCTTGACGGGGCCACAAAAAGAGGCAGCAGGACTTGGTCGTCAAGGGTCTGGAAATAAAATCGGACACTCGACTTCCCGAATGCCGGTAAGCTTCGCGAATACCTGCTACTTTTCACCGGCCAGTCAGGAGAGCGCTATTTGGTAGGTTTGTTCCCATGAACTAGGGGAACAAACGCTATGCATGAGCCAGGGGAACAGTTTGTGGACTCCCCGAAATAGACTGACCGCTACCTCTGAAACTGTGGAACTGTTTTGGGCATAAGACTTTGTGTGCGGTCGGTCAAATTATGTCTTCCATGGAAATTCCAAACTCCTGAACCGATCTGGGTGATTTTTAGATATGTTGGTCCCCCAGATCGGGGCTATCAGGGGATGTGACTGTTGTTGGGTTTCCATGTGTTTTGGGGGTACTTTCGGGGTGTTATTAAAATTTATGTTTTCTGTGCCTGGAAATAATTGACTTTAGTACAGTTCCTGACTAATTATCTCACAGGCACTGGGGAGGGATTATCTTGTTTTGTGTAGGAGAGAGCCAATGTAGTTACAGTGTGTATTTTGCGATAGTGCCCTCTCAGGTCCACTAGGTAATGCCCCTGGAATATATGTCACAGTAAACCCCTTGCATGGGGAGTTGCATGTAAACCGGCCAGTTGGCCTGAATAAACTCATTCCTATTGTACCCTTTATCTAGTTTAGGCCAAGGTTTGGGTATACATCTGGGAAAATTTACTTGGATACTGCATTTCCTTCTATAGAACATTTAAATCAACACCCGAACTGCGAGCTATAATCACTCAGCCTCTAGCAGTTTGGGAGGAACTGAAAGCCAATGGGTATCTGAAATACCAGCGTTCGTAAACAACTGATGGCAAGCCGTGGGATCCAAACGGTCCAAACACCCGAATCAGGAGAATCAGTGGCCCAGTGGTATGAGACGCTAAAGAGAGCTACGTTAAAAGATTTACAGGAAGCCCGGGGTTGGCCAGCAAGCAACAAAAGCAAAGCTACCATCATCACCGAACTGAGTACCAATGCAAGGTTATGTGGAGACTCAGCTTGTTGGGACCCAACCCTTCGCCGGAACACGTAGCCCATATATTGGCGCAGGATTTTGAAAGACAGTGTGCCTTAGAAGAACTAGACAGAGACAAGTGGGAAGTCATCCTGAGCAGCAACTGTCGGGCAGAGCAGCTGAGGCGTAAAGGGCAGTACCCAACTCAGACATACACCATTATGAGCGGGTAAAGGATATTTTGTTGGCCCTGCTGCAACACCTGAGGCATACAGGAGGAAATTTCGGGGGCTCAGGAAAAACCATAAAGGTCTTTTTGCTGAGCGGACTTTCCAAATGCACCGGGCTGCCAAAAATTGGATGCAGGGCTGCCGGGCAACTTCTCTGGAGGATGCTTTACAACTATTATTACTGGAGCATACAGACTATAGCCCCTATTTCCTCCCCACGTACACTACAACCTCCATCCCCATACAGACTATAGCCCCTATTTCCTCCCCACGTACACTACAACCCCCATCCCCATACAGACTATAGCCCCTATTTCCTCCCCACGTACACTACAACCCCCATCCCAATATAGACTATAGCCCCCTTTCCATCCTAAACAGACTACAGTCCCTACCCCCTCCACGCATAAACATGCGCAAACACATTACACCACAAATGCATTGATCAAATTTTATGCTTTTTTAAAAGAGCATGAGTTGTACTTGGCATTACACGTAACTTTTAAAAAATTTTTACTGAATAGACCCTCATAGTATATATATGTGTAACATTTGATTAGCTGCTGCACTGGACAGCCTATCCTCCTGGTGCACTTGTATACCAGGTGACCCCTTCGTGACCTGGTGCATCACTAGTCCTACACCCACCTGCACCCCCTCTGACTCGTACTTCCAAAAGTTGGCAAGTAGGCAGCCAGTATAGCTGTTAATTTTAGAGACTTCAGTAATACCACACTTGAGAAGAAATGTATAAAAATACAAGAATGGCTACTGACAAATAAAGAAAAAAGGAAATGAGGCTTAAAAGATGATGATAAAGATTGGGTCCTGGAACATTTTTATTTCTACAGAAAAGAGGGCATTTTGGCTTAAGGAATTTCAACATCACTGGTATAGCGTGTACAGCATAGTGTACTCATTGCATATATAATGTATGTTTATATACAGCATTCTCTATCAGTCTGATACTGCATACTGGGTTTAAATTACTATAGAGTATTCACAGCATTTTGTGTGATACTGTGTACAGTGGGTGTTTCTGTGACACAGTGACTTTCCACCTCACAGACACAGATAATCATACACACCTGTCGCCACTTAGCACCTGCCAATAGGTGTGTCCTGTGAGGTCAGCATATATCCGTGTAAGGGAGTCATGTTCCAGGAATCTCAGCTTGCTCTTCTGAGTTCATTGTTATACCTATGGTTTTAGTTCCAACCTAGCACACCATTCTGTCCCCTCCCACCTATCCTGAATAACAAAAGAGGCAGGTAACTGCTGTGTAGCCGGTATAACCTGTCATTTGTTACTTCCTTAATTCACTTGTGTGACTTGCTAGAATTCAACTTCTTTTTCAACATCAGTCTCTTCACTTGAGCAATATACACTGTGTTAGCATGGCACTCAATCAAGGAAACGGATCAGGGACTCCTGCTGCAAATCAAAAGCCAAGAAAGATAGCCCTCATCACTGGAATTACTGGACAGGATGGCTCATACTTGGCAGAGTTCCTCTTAGAAAAGGGTTATGAGGTGCATGGCATTCTACGACGATCAAGCTCTTTTAACACTGGCCGTATTGAACATCTGTACAAGAATCCACAAGCACACACAGAAGGTAACATGAAGCTGCACTACGGAGATCTCACAGACAGTACCTGTCTGGTGAAAATTATTAATGAAATTAAACCTTCAGAAATATATAACTTGGGTGCACAGAGCCACGTCAAGATCTCTTTTGACTTGGCAGAGTACACTGCGGATGTTGACGGAGTTGGCACTTTACGTCTTCTGGATGCTATTAAAACCTGTGGCCTTACTAGTTCTGTGAAATTCTACCAAGCCTCAACAAGTGAACTGTATGGAAAGGTTCAGGAAATACCCCAAAAAGAAACCACTCCATTTTACCCAAGGTCACCCTATGGCGCAGCCAAACTATATGCCTTCTGGATTGTGGTAAATTTTAGGGAGGCCTATAACATGTTTGCAGTAAATGGCATTCTCTTTAACCATGAGAGCCCGAGGAGAGGAGCAAATTTTGTAACAAGAAAAATTAGCCGTTCTGTAGCTAAGATTCACCTCGGACAGATGGAATGTTTTAGCCTGGGAAATCTTGATGCCAAACGTGATTGGGGTCATGCTAAGGACTATGTTGAGGCTATGTGGTTGATGTTGCAAACAGATGAGCCTGATGATTTTGTGATATCAACTGGGGATGTCCACAGTGTCCGGGAGTTTGTGGAGAAATCTTTTAAGCATATCGGGAAGACCATTGTGTGGGAAGGAAAAAATGAAGATGAGGTAGGTCGATGTGCTGAGACTGGCAAGATCCACGTGAGAGTTGATCACAAGTACTACAGACCTACTGAAGTGGAATTTCTCCAAGGAGACTGCACTAAAGCAAAGCAGAAGCTGGGCTGGCAATGCAAAGTAACATTTGATGAACTTGTAAAGGAAATGGTAGAAGCTGATATCCATCTAATGAATACCAATCCCAATGCCTGAGTTCTAAGAATCCATGTGAGAACTCATTGAGGTCTCCGAATATTCAATGCCCGTACATCCTCTAATAGTTGAATATACCTCACATTTTCTGCCATATTATTTAATCATACACATATTGGTAGCTTTGCATACAGATGTTTGATTGTGTTTTGTTTTTGGGGGGAGGGGGATAGTGGGCTTTTTATTAGCTCAAATTTTAACCTGTACTTTTTTCACAGTTGTATGATGAGTTCTTTTGATAATTGTTATATAAGTTCTTTCTGTAATTAATAAATTAAAATTAACCTTGCCATTTTCTAATTGTTTTATGTGTTCCTTCTTTCTTATTAAATTCTTCTTTATACAGAATCATATTGCAGTAATATTCGTATTATTTTCTTAGATGATCTTGACTTGCCATAGCAATAATCTTCTAATAAACTGGTTGCATTTGGTGTGTTGCATATCCTTGAATATATATTGTACTGAGCTGAAAACCAAATATTGCTGGCAGAAAACTTATCCTACTCATTTATAGTCACAGAATGGCTGCTTAGCCTGAATATTGCAATTCAATGGTTACCACAATTCAATGCTTAGTGAATAAACCCAGTTTGTGAGGTAAGCAATCTTTCATACTGACATGTGACACGTAGCATTACAGAATAAATTAATCAGTAATTATGGAGCCATTACACAGCCTGTGTGAAATATCCCTATCAATTATAAACGCATTGGGGATTGGTGTTCTGTTCTAAAAAGTACTAAAAGTGAGACAATCACCATGGAAATCAGTGAAAACAACATGTACATTCCATTGATGACTTCCGCCCTTCAACATTTTTGCACCACTTTGACAAATATCCCCCTCATATTAAAATATGAATTGCAAATTTGGCAACTCACCACAATGCACTGTTTAGTGAATAAACTCCATAGTGCATTACCTGTCTCTGGGTTTCATAATGATTTCATATGCCGAAAGAGTTTCTTAATCACATTGAGGAAATTAACATTGATGTCAATTTTTATTCACTAAACAGTGAATTGTTTAGAACTGACAGGCAAATGGCAAAATATTGTACAAAACAGCTGATAAATTATCTAGCTGCTTTTTTTGCCTACATTGTGTAATTTCACTGTTTACTGAAGTGTAGTGAAAATAAACCACTTTTATCATTAAACAGCATTCTACTTTTGACAATAGGCTAGTTTTGATCAGAGCCAGTTACACAGATCTGTTGGTTCTCTGTGACACTTCAGTGATAGTATTGTACTCTAAATGCGTTTGAATCGCTTACTGGAGTGAGAGGTGCAGAGGAAGTATAAAACACATTTCTAGGTCTAACGCCACTGTCAGCCTTAGGGAGTGTTCGACCTGTGTGATTGCACAGGGCGCTGTCTGAGGCAATGATAGGCCTTTTGTGGAGTCCAGAAAACTCCACAACCAACCAACTGCTTCATCCTTTCCATTTTGGTCAAGTTATCAGAAACTGAAACTGTTCATGACTAGCAGCTCTATGGCAATTAAGATGCAAATATTAGATGTTGTGTTTTCTCCTTCTGTTAAATTTTGAGGGAGCCCAGAAGGCCACAGTTTCAACTACACTACACTAACTAAAAAAATAGGAGGGATGGGGGATACACAATGGGGACAGAGAGAAACAAAATCAGTGTGGGTTTGAGGGGCTAGGGATAGCAAGGGATAAGAGCAGTGGCGTCTCCAGGATTCATACTTAGGGGGGCACATAAGGGGCCAGGGACAAAAGTAGTGGGACAGTTATAAAACATATATATATATATATGTGTATGTATAATACATATATATATATATATATACACACACACACACACATATATATATATATATATATATATATATATATATATATATATATATATATATATAGGGAAACAAGGGGCTGGCTGCACTTACCTGAACATGCTTAAATGGGGTGCTGCTGGGGACCAATAAGTACAGTAAAAATGAAAATCCAGCACACTCCCTTATCTACTAAACAGCTACTTTGGTGCTGATAGATTTTACTAGTTTTATTAGAAACACCTAATCTAGGCAAAAAATAATGGGGGTTTAGTTACATCACATGATCATACATTGCATTAGCCTGCCACAACGTCAATGTACCCCATCTTTGGCAGGTCCTACTCTATAAGCCAACTGTGTACTCACTTGGGGAAATCCTTCCATCTCGAGTTCTCTGCAGTACTAGGGTGTCTCATCTCAGGACCCTAGAGATGGTGCACCCCTCCCTGTCACAGGTGTCTCATCTCAGGACCCTAGAGATGGTGCAACCCTCCCTGTCACAAGTGTCTCATCTCAGGACCCTAGAGATGGTGCACCCCTCCCTGTTACAGGTGCCCCATCTCAGGACCCTATTTATCCTTGTACTGCAGAGAACTCGAGATGGAAGGATATCCTCAAGTGAGTAGCTCATTTAGTAGACATTAGGGAGTTAGAGTAGGACCTGCCAAAGATGGGGTACATTGATGTTGTGGCAGGCTTGTGCAATGTATGATCATATATATGTAACTAAACCCCCATTATTTTTTTGCCTAGTAAAATCTATCAGCACCAAAGTAGCTGTTTAGTAGATAAGGGAGTGCGCTGGATTTTCATTTTTAAATATAATATATACAGAGGGATTGCAAATTCCAGACACCAGGTCGCCATGGTGACTACACATTTCACCCTGGCACCTGGCATTTGTCAGCCCTTTGCTGCAACTGTAAGCTTGGTTGGCTGTCTTGGCATAAACGTGATATTTAACTTTATATGTGAACAGATATCAGGACATGTCATAGGGCCGGATATCCTACCCCCATTAAAGTCTCTATTACCCCACTACAGATCCAAATGTAACATACAGTTGTAATCAAAACTATTCAACTACCCAATAGAAAATCAGATTTATTGTCAAAAATTCCAGAAAATGCTAATTTAAGTTCCATTTTCAAGTGAAATTTGGGAAAACCACTTGAAGCATTTGTTGTGTTTAGCTATTTCAATTACTTTTATTTGGTTTGTTCATTGCAAACTGCTGAAAGTCTCCACCTAACTTTAGGCGGCTATGAGAACTCGTTTCACGAAGCTCCCGCCGCTCTGTGTTTATGCTGATATCAGTTGCAGTGGAAGTTTGGAACTCTTCAGCTATAGAATCAGCAGAGCCTTGGAGACTTTAGCACACCATGCGCCACAGCACTCTGTGACTTTACGTGCATGGCTGTTCCTAAACACTTCCACTTTCCAATAATAACACTTACAGTTGACCATGGGGTTGGGCTGAAATTTTGTGAACTGACTTATTGCAAAGGTGGCATCCTATCACAGTACCATGCGTGAAATCATTGAGCTCTTCATGACCCATTTTGTTCACAAATGTAAATGCAGATTGCATGGCTAGGAGTTTAAGTTTATAAACCTGTGGCAATGGGTCTGATTGAAACACCTGAATTCAATAATTAAAAGGTGTACCCTATTAGTTTTGTCCATTATGTATATATATTGGGTTCGGAGTTTGAGGAAACTGGCCTTGAGACAGCAAGGTTGGAAAATGTGGCCTGTCTAATCACACAGCATATCCCCTCCTTCTCTCCCTTACCACACAGCATGTCCCCTCCTTCTCTCCCTTATCCCACAGCCTGTCCCCTCCTTCTCTTTCTTATCACATAGTCTGTCCCCTCCTTCTCTCCCCTATCACACAGCATGTCCCCTCCTTCTCTCCCTTATCCCACAGCCTGTCCCCTCCTTCTCTTTCTTATCACACAGCCTGTCCCCTCCTTCACTCTCTTATCACACAGCATGTCCCCTCCTTTGTTTTGTTCTTTTATCACACAGCATGTCCCCTCCTTCTCTTTCCTATCACACAACCTGTCCCCTCCTTCTTTCTCTTATCACACAGCATGTCCCCTCTTTTGTTCTTTTATCACACAGCCTGTCCCTTCCTTCTTTCTCTTATTACACAGCCTGTCCCCTCCTTCTCTCCCTCATCACATTGTACGCCCCTTTCTTTCTTCACTTATCACACAGCCTGTCCCCTTCTTCCCTCTCTTATCACACAGCCTGCCCCCTTCTTCCCTCTCTTATCACACAGTCTGTCTCCTCCTTCTCTCCCTTATCACACAGCCTGTCCCCTCCTTCTCTCCCTTATCGCACAGTATGTCCCCTCTTTCTCTCCCTTATCACACTGCCTGTCCCCTCCTTCTCTCCCTTATCACACAGCCTATCCCCTCCTTCTTTCTCTTATCACACAGCATGTACCCTCCTCCTCTCCCTTATCACACAGCCTGTCCCCTCCTTCTCTCCCTCATCACATTGTACGCCCCTTTCTTTTTTCACTTATCACACATCCTGTCCCCTTCTTCCCTCTCTTATCACACAGCCTGCCCCCTTCTTCCCTCTCTTATCACACAGTCTGTCTCCTCCTTCTCTCCCTTATCACCCAGCCTGCCCCCTTCTTCCCTCTCTTATCACACAGTCTGTCTCCTCCTTCTCTCCCTTATCACACAGCCTGTCCCCTCCTTCTCTCCCTTATCACACAGTATGTCCCCTCCTTCTCTCCCTTATCACACTGCCTGTCCCCTCCTTCTCTCCCTTATCACACTGCCTGTCCCCTCCTTCTTTCTCTTATCACACAGCATGTCCCCTCCTTCTCTTTCTTATCACACAGCATGTACCCTCCTTTGTTCTTTTATCACACGGCATGTCCCTTCCTTCTTTCTCTTATCACACAGCCTGTCCCCTCCTTCTCTCTCTTATCACACAGCCTGTCCCCTCCTTTGTTCTTTTATCACACAGCCTGTCCCCTCCTTCTTTCTCTTATTACACAGCCTGTCCCCTCCTTCTCTCCCTCATCACACTGTATGCCCCTTTCTTTCTTCTCTTATCACACAGCCTATCCCCTTCTTCCCTCTCTTATCACACAGCCTGTCCCCTTCTACCCTCTCTTATCACACAGCCTGTCCCCTCCTTCTCTCTCTTATCACACTGCCTGTCCCCTCCTTCTCTCCCTTATTACACAGTATGTCCCCTCTTTCTCTCCCTTATCACACAGCCTATCCCCTCCTTCTTTCTCTTATCACACAGCCTGTACCCTCCTTCTCTCCCTTATCACACAGCCTTTCCCCTCCTTCTTTCTCTTATCATACAGCCTGTCCCCTCCTTCTTTCTCTTATCACACAGTCTGTCCCCTCCTTCTCTCCCTTATCACACAGCATGTCCCTTCTTTCTCTCTCTCCCTTATCACACCGCCTGTCCCCTCCTTCTCCCTCTTATCACACTGCCTGTTCCCTCCTTCTCTCCATTATCACACAGCATATCCCCTTATTTTCTCCCTTATCACACTGCCTGTCCCCTCCTTCTCTCCCTTATCACACAGCATGTCCCCTTCTTCTCTTTCTTATCACACAGCATGTACCCTCCTTTGTTCTTTTATCACACAGCCTGTCCCCTCCTTCTTTCTCTTATCACACTATCTGTCCCCTGCTTCTCTCTCTTATCACACAACATGTACCCTCCTTTGTTCTTTTACCACACAGCATGTCCTCTCCTTCTTTCTCTTATCACACTGCACAATTCCCATTGTCACTTCCTGAAATACCGTTGTATAGTAAACAAACCTGTTAAATGTGGACGGGTAACATATTTTAGGGTAGGCTGCTAAATAAAATGAAAATAAGTATTCAGGTTTGCTTATGGTTTAGTTTTTTTTGGTAATTTTTACATTTTAAATGAATATTTTTTATTTTTTTTGTCAGTCTGTTTTATTGAGGTAAGTTGAACAAGACAAGCTATAAAGAATTCAAGATACAATTTACAGTCAGCGTACAGTAGTTCACAAACGATTGTCAATACCTCATTTATTTATTTTTTTAATTCTTTATTTTTGTTTGACATATCAGCGACAAGATAAGACAGTATGCCCCCATTACATAACATACAATCGTGACCTGACAAAGCTAGCTTACTGGGAATACAGGCACACCAAATGGATGAGTAGTAGAAAAGGTAACGGTACAAGGCCAATTGCATAGCTAAATTATAAAGCACCCCAACGGGGGATACATACGTCATTAATAAACCATCAAATTAACATTTTACTTTGCACAATCGTGAGCTAATAACGGCCAGGGACGGTGTAGGGCCCTTAGAGGTAACCAGAAGCGTCTACTCTACGTCTTGCTAAAGGACACTGCGTAGGAGTATGATTGTGTGTTCTTGCGGGAGACCTTTGGAGCTGTTTAGGCCCGGCAGAACAGGGGTAAGGGGCCCGCATGGCCAAGTCTAGCAGAATGCCGTGCATTACCTGCAATATACCTCATTTTTTATATATAAAAGAACATGCTAAAACAGGCTAGACCAGTGTTGTAGAATTATTAGGCCTCTATAAATCTGTAAGGCCCCTTTAAATCCTCTTGCTATACCTCTAAGAGGCCCCATAGTTTTACAAGAAAGCTTTGTCTATAGAATATAGAATTTGCATGTCAGCAAGAAATATTATGCACCTGTAGTGTGAAACACTGTAGCATCCCACTTACAATGATAGCTTTGATAAAATGTGTATTTACTAAAAGCCTTGAAACCTAACCTTGAGAAACTAACAGTGCCAGACTACACTCTAAATGGATAGCTGCCAAAAGGCCCCTCCCATCGAGTGAGCTCCTCATGTTAACAAAATGGCGCTAAAACCTGGAGGAGACAATCATGACGAGGATAGTGACCTAAGATGGTACACCCCGTAGGGAGGGCATTTTACTAACTACTTAGCACCTAAGCCAATTAACAATGTCTATTTGTCTATATCTTGATTTTCTTCAATGATGTAATAATGCCTTTAAAAGGGCCTGCGAGCCTGCTTTTTAAACAGAAGCCATTAAACTTCTCCGAAGTTCTTTCATTAACCTGAACTCTGTGTCTCAGTGTGAATTTACTTCTGCGTGCACGCAACTTTATTATCTTTAATTTGGACAGGAACAGATAGTCATTCAAACTAATTGGTTTGCATAAAATAATCTACTACAATTTGGCGCCTTAAACGTGGGGCTCTGGGTTATGTCCTGCCTGGGCAGCTGTCCAAGAAGATGCTGGGGGGATGAATCCTGGGGGAAGGAAAAGAGCCTGATCACCTCTGAATACACGGTAGAGGTTGCTGCAGCACCTAGCCGGTATGTTCCTACCCCTGTGATTGACCTGCCCCAGTGTCTGTGACTGCTGCCGAGAGGACATCAAAGTCAGGTAATAACTTGCCCAGACTCCTTGTATTGTTAATGATACTTAATTTACCTGCATGTTGACTATCTGTTGCCTGGGTGTGTTTGTGTTGGTTTGTGTTTAACTTAGTACCCGGGGAGTGTGAGTGCCTGTTTACTCCTTTTAGGTACCACGTGGCTGTGGTAGTAAGGAAAAAGGGGGGTGGACCTGTGGAAGTTTTCCTGGGGTCCTCTATTGCCTGTTTAACTCTTTTAGGAGCCACGTAGCTGTGGCTGTAAGGAAAAAGAGTAGGGGGAATCTGTGGAGGGTGGTGTAGACTCACTGCTTCCTGGGGGTTCCCCATAGTGTCGCTTTGACTGCTTAGCTAGCCTCATCGGACACTTCTTCTTGGTAAAATTCCAGCCTCGAGCGCTGAGGCAGGTAAGATTCCAATTCTTTAGGCTATACAGGACTCGGGTTGGAAGCTGTTGCTGTTTCCTGTGGCTGCTGGTAGTGAGACTTGCGGGTGGGTCCGCAACAGGGACACTACGAGGTTGAGGGAGGTGGCTTTTAGCCACACGAGTAAAGGCAAGGGATAAAACTGTTGAACTTATTTGAACTGTGATGCATGCACTGTATTTACACTGAAATGTTATTGTCTTAATTGTCTGTCACACAGATTCCTGTGTTTACTTTTATCTTACTCACTGTACTATTTACACTTTCCCCTCCTATTTCTCTTTCTCTTTGTTGAGAGAAGTGATTGGTCACACACTTCTCGCCACGCTCCAATCCGCGGCTACCACGGGTAGGCGGAATCAGTGACTAGTCTACGTTTTGGGAAGACGTACTTAGGAACCCACTCTTACGTAGCAGTCGAGCACTGTAGACCTTCTTTTCTCTCTTTCTCTATATCTGGGACGCCTTATATAGGGAGGATGGGACAGAAGTTAGATAAACCCAGTAAGGGTTGGTTAGCATGTGATCTAGTGGAAGACAGAGAAGGAGAAGAGATGGTTAAGAAAGTGAGGAAGATTGCTAAAGTATGTGGAATTACCGTACCTCCGTGCGGCAGATTGTAGCCAGAGAGCTGGCGTAAGTTACTGACAGAGAAGAAAGGGAAGCTGTCGGACCAAGATTTGGTTCGTACAGCAGAAGCCTGGTACCGAGTAGCAAGAGCTATTCAGCAAAAGGGATAGGTTGAGGAAGAAATTGATCACAAAGGTTTAAGATTGTTTGTGTATTATAATAATTGTGTTACTGGGAAGTCCTCCCAGCCAGCGCCCTATGATGGCACCCAGGAGGTGACCACTCCCAACATCGCGTCAGCAATGACCGAAATGTAGCTGACCATGGTCCCCACCCCTGGTCCCCACCCTACCACCACCCCTGTTTGCCCAGTCCTGAATGCTGATGGATCCCTATTCTCCCCCCCCATCAGTCCTACAGATCTCGTCACCCTCATCCTCTCTCTGCAGCTCCCTGCACCTCCAGTCCGTTTCTCCCGTCAAAGATTTCTGGTTTCCAAACGTATAAGTCTCTGTCCTTCTGTCTTGTTACTTTACAGCACTCACATGGTTAACCTTTATGCCTGCAGTCTCTCTCTCTCCCCTTTTTTTGCACTGTCTCACTTTCTCCCCCCCCCCTCCTCCCCGCTTGCCTATGGGGGAGGAGTCACATGCCTGCATTTCGGAGCTACTGATAAGAGTTAGAGAGGGGATTTTTGCTGGAAAATATTCTAATTCAAAGGTTATGGTGTTATAATTGTGTAATAATATTATTATTGTTGCCGTTTGCATGGCGCCGGCAGATTCCACGTTGCTATATATATATAAATTGTGTTTTGTGATAAAGTAGTGAGGATTGTGGGGGAGACACAAGAATGTAGCTCAGTGTTAATTACGGAGGTTAGGTAAGTGAATCTGATACAAGAATAGAGGTATATTTGGACGTGTTAAGTGTAAAGGCAAGCGTGATTTGTTGCAAAACTATGCAATGTGGATAGAGGGAATATGCAAAGTTAAGTTAGTATGTGAAGAGGAAAGTGATTAATGGTTGGAGGATGATAAGGGAAATTGGTTGAATTCCGTGAGTTTATTTTCCTTTATGTTATTTTAAAGTACATGTTTCTAGAAACAGCTGTATGGGTTGTTGAATGCATAATGTTTTCAACTGTCTTATTTAACCTGCCAGGTCTGTTCATAGTTTAGTATTTCATTTTGCAGAACGGAATGTTGCTTCTCTGACTTATTTTATTAGTTATAATATAGTGTATTGTTGAAAGTGCGTCAGCCACCACCCTAAAGATGGCGCCTAGTACAGAAGGAGGTTGACCCTGCCAGTCCCGTGACCTATCTACAGTCACGGTTGCTTCTAAAGTGACGTCACTTCCGCCCTTACCATGCCCACACCTCCTGTCTTCCTTTCCCACACATATCATGGACGTCACCCCTCTCACTTCCTCCCTTGCTGTCATTTCCTTCCCCGCCCCTGTCATGGCTGCCTCCATCATGAGGCCTACCCCTATTATGCTCGTCCTATTTAGAGACATGTTGTTTTCCTTACACTCTACATATTATGAACAGAAACATTATAATTACTAACACAATCATGCCATTTGTTTCCCTGTATCAGAAATGTGTCCGTGATAAAAAACAAAAAAACAAAAAGGTTGCTAAAATGTAATTTGCAACTGTGGTGTGACCTACAAATGAGATCTGTTGGACACGAATATAAGAGCATAACAGCTGATTATCCAGATTAATCTTGCAACAAGGGAAATAGCCAAATAATGCAAGTTATTTTAAACATTGTATCTGTGCTTAATCGAATCTTGCTAGTTACAGGGTGGTATTATTGTTATGGTCTAACTAATATAAATGATAGTACCGCAATAGTTAATGTTTTACCCAAAGACATATAGGAACTTTACTTCACTTACTATTAACCATTATTTATAATGATAGACATGTTCAGACTGCAAAAAGCTATGGCTAATGACATAGAAAGGGGTTAGAGTCAGTAACACAGCCCATACAGAGGAGAGCAAACCCGCTGATGCTTAATGCCCCTGCCATGGCAGTGTCTACAGGGAACAAGGGGGGCCACTAGCCACAGTAGTTCTACCCATTGAGGGTCATCCCACTACTTTCCTGGTTGACACAGGTGCAGCCCGCAGTGTTCTTAGAGAACAAGACCTGCCTGACTCATCGTTCCTGTCTGACACCGATGTCTCTTGTGTTGGTGTTGATGGTATTTCCCGCAGTAACCTGTCCATGTCCCATTAACCTCTTGGGTGCTGATGTCCTATCCCGCCTCCAAGCATCCATGACCCTCACTGCAGACGGCCAGGTTCAATTAAATACACCTTTGTCACGAAAAGACACTACAGTTCTTTGTTCCCTTCCCATTTTACTTGGAGATGACATCCCCACGACAGAAAAATGTTCTCTGGACCTCCTTTGTTATCTTGCAGATCAGGGGTGTAAGGCATCTCTTGTCAAACTTCAATTTTGCCAGGCCACAGTAATCTCTCTAGGCCATTGCCTGTCCCATGGCACCAGACACCTCACCCGTGATCATGTCGGCCTTTCTAGGCCTCATTTCTTACTGCCGAGCGTGGATCCCAGAGGCCTCTCTACTCGTGCAACCTTTGTACAATGCTCTTAAATCAGACCCGTTCTGTCTGTCCTCAGAAGCACATGACAACTTCTACACTCTCCAACGTGCTATTGCCTCTGCTCCCGCCCTTGGCTTGCCAGACTACACCAAACCATTCAAATTATTTGTGTCTAAAAGACAAGGCCACGCTACATGAGTCCTTACTCAAGCCCATGGACCTGGCGGCCGCCAAAGGCCTATTGGCTTCTTCTCTTGCCAACTGGACATTGTGGCTAGAGGAACCCCCTCTTGCCTCCGAGCTGTTTTTGCCGCTCAGGAACTCATCAACCGCACTGGGGACCTGGTTCTTGGCCACCCTCTGACTGTTTTGGCACCTCATGATATTTCTGCCATACTTAACCAGGTCCAACTCAAACATGTCACCCCTGCCAGGCACCTTTGTCTCCAATGTCATCTCCTGTTACCTGACAATGCTACCTTTCAAAGATGTCAGGTTCTGAATCCGTCCACTCTTCTGCCACTCCCTGAGGGGGGGTAGCTACTATGGATTTACCATGGCTCGGGCCCATGGCAAAACTATGGGCCAGCATGGATGAACTAGAGCTCCAAGAAAAAGGCGTTGTCAAGTACCCAACAACTGAACATGTAAAAGCATGGCCACGATACTCTCTGGAAGAAGAATTTGAAGATCTGGTCATAAAGCACGACTATGATCCAGAAACGCCCCATAACTGTTTTGAACAGATGAAAATGGAAACAACACATTTGCCAACCGTGCATGAGGATCCACTAATAGATCCTGACCTCACCCTGTTTGTGGACGGCTCAAGGTATGCTGATGAAGAAGGAAAATATCACACAGGATATGCCGTCACCACAACAGATGAAATTATCAAGTCATCATCTCTACTGTAACAGAGTGTTGGGGATGGTGGTCAGGGGTGTATATCTGGCACCCAGACTTTTGCACAGCCACTATCCTGACATGTGGGTAAGCACATGCAGCCCCAGGGAAAGTTAAGTTTAAATGTAGTTTTTTTTTCCTCTGTTGTTATTTGGGTCCCTGGGGTGGAGTATTCGGAAGAGCAGGGTGGGCCGATTCTCCACCCACTGTCAGAGTGGTTGTGCATGAGTCCAGCCCAGGTTTCCCATAGAGCTCTGGCTCACTGCCTAACGAGGTCATTAGCCTCACCTGTAGGGGCTGTGAGCAGCTATATAACTGCAGTTAAAGCAGGGTGAAGTGAGGGAAGTGTTTTGGAGGAGAAAGAAGGTGTTTTGTGGAGAAAGAAGATTTGCTGATTCATTGTATCCTGTTACTTCACAACAACAGAAAATAAACAGGCCAGAGGCCTTTTTTGAAACTGGACTTTGTCTTGACCTGGTTTTCTTACCCTAGAGGGCTGTGCGGTTGCCAAAAGATCCTGGACAAACACACACAGGAAAGTAAGTTTGTCACACTACCATCAACAATGTCTGCGCAGGAAGCTGAATTACAAGCCCTAACTTCAGCATGCAAGATATCTGAAGAAAAGCGCGCCAATATCTACACAGATTCAAGTTATGCACTGGGCGTGGCTCATGACTTCGGATTATTTTGGAAAACAAGAGGATTTCTTACCACTGCCGGTACACCAGTCAAGCACAGTTCTGCAATCAAGGAGCTGATGGATGCCCTCCTACTCCCAGAAGAAGTGGCCATTCTGAAGATAAAGGCACATGGGAAGTTGGATTTGGATGAAGCAAGGGGCAACCATCTGGCTGATCAAGCTGCAAAACAAGCTGCAAGAGAACTACAGGAAGTGGACAGAAGTGTGTCCGGAAACGAAAAAACTCCCACATTTACCTTGCAGACACTTCCAACTGATCTAAAAATCCTACGGGAACAACAGGCTGCAGTTGCTCCTGAAGAAATACAAAAATGGAAACAGAAAGGGGCAGTTCTGAAGGATGGAGTGTACTCCAACAACCTCAAGTTCTGCCTCCCTAAGAATTTGTACCCAGCAGTCGTACAATGGGCACACGGACCTGCACATTTATCAAAGGATCTAATGAATGCTCTTGTACAAAAATACTACCTCACTGTCCCCATATGAGATTCTATTTGGGACTGCACCTAGGCTAGGTTGCTATTTTCCCCAGCAATTACAACTTCATACTGATGTTTTAGTAAACTATGTAACTGAACTTGCCAATGCTTTGAACAAAATCCATGCCCAAGTTTTCTCTTCAATTCCAGATCCTGATTCTGACACAGGCAACCACAGTCTGCTCCCCGGTGACTGGGTTCTGGTCAAGAAATTTGTGCGAAAACACACCCTGGAACCAAGATTTGACGGACCGCTCCAAGTTCTCCTGATCTCCCCTACCTCTGTCAAATTGGCCGGAAGGCCTAACTGGATCCACGCTTCCCATTGCAAGAAGACACCTGCCCCAGAGGAAGCTAACTCTATGCAACCATGTGCCTCTGGTACATTATCTCCTTAGTTGGCCTCCTTAAAGCCCAGCAGGTGGCCATCACCAAGGATGCTAGTGGGTACACTTTCTGGTATAATTCATCATGTACCCACGTGGCTACATTCACCTTTGATTACTGTGATATTGTAGAATGCCCATTCCCTAAGTCACAGATTCAAGCCATTTATAAAGATATACCACAAGCAAAAGACCCTTACGTTTGTGTAGTAGATGAACAATGGGGTTATGACTGTAACTACTGGGGGGCTGCGGGATGGAATACTGGGCCTGCCTGGGGTTATAAACCCAAAAGTGCTTTATCTAAGATAGACAATCAGGGTAGATCCCTCCTTCAAAGAATGACTTTAAGAAAGCCTGGAGGAAGTACCCCTATGAAATTAATGTTAAATATTGAACATCCTGGCCCCGAGGATGCAGACCGATATGTAATGGGAATGTATTGGAAGAAAGGTTCCTACAACAAATTAGGTCATTTCTACCTCAGAGATATGTACCACTCTCCAGAGTGGCAAGGGGCTGATCATATGGTCCCAAATCCGCTAAAACCACATATCCAGTCCTTTAAAGATATGATGGCCATCGCTAACCCCACTTTTGAAGATACCATGGCCGCTGAAACTGGATTCAATGACATTAATTTGTGGTTAGAATGGATGAGGTATAATGCCAACAAACATAATAAAACAGCATGTTATGTATGTGGCGGTGCCCGACCCCACCTTGGCACCGTCCCCCTAACTCTCCCTTTAGAGATAGAAGATTGCTTCTTAAGCCTTTTTGCCTACCAATATGACTTTAATAGGTCCCTCTGCATGGCATGGATGGCAGAATACCCTCTCTTAGTTGAAAATGTTAAGCCACCAGATGGAATCACAGTCTATAGAGGTAATTACACTTGTTATGCCATGTATGACGGGATTGGTAAATTCATGGGTAATTTTTCTAAAGGTTATTGTGCCACTTACAGAACTGTCCCCATACGTCTGTTGCAACATCACACCAGGTCACTAGGAGACATTTACTGGCTATGTGGGGACTTGCAGCTAAGATCCAGACTGGAGACTGACTGGTGGGGGGAGTGTACCTTGGCCAAGGTTATCATGCCCATCCACATTATTTCTGACAATCATCCCGGCACCCATGATTCCCCACAGACGTTAGCTAGGATTAAGCGTGAAACCCCAGTAAAAGGCAGTTTTGACCCCCACATTTACATAGATGCCATTGGGGTACCTAGGGGGGTGCCTAATGAATTTAAAGCTAGAGATGAAGTAGCTGTAGGTTTTGAATCACTTTTTACCATAGTCACTGCCAAAAAAAACCTTAATTGGATTAACTACATTTATTACAACCAACAGCGTTTTGTCAACTACACCAGGGATGCCCTCCAGGGCCTGGCCGAGCAGTTGCAGGCCACATCCCAGATGACCTTCCAGAACAGAATGGCCTTAGACATGATTCTAGCTGAAAAGGGGGTGTATGTAAAATACTACCTGACACCATGACTTGTTGCACTTATATCCCAGAAAACACAGGTCCAAATGGTAAAGTCACTATGGCCATAGCGAAGTTAGAGAAACTCTCAGAAGAGTTGAAAAGGAATTCTGGGGTAACAGATCCCTGGGAAAGGTGGTTTGGTTGGATGTCAAGTTGGCAGAAAGCTTTAGTCCATATTGGTATGGCTGTACTAATTTTCCTTTTTGTTCTCGCTCTTCTCGTTTGTTGTGTCCTCCCATGCTTTAGAAAATTCTTACAGAAGACTACAGACCAAGCGACACTAACTCTCACTCATCTGACAATCGATGATCAAGATCTCACCTCACCCTGTATTCCGCTACAAACTCTCCCTTATACTGATGAAGTGCAGAAAGTCCAGGAAGGGACAGTACAGGGACAGCGTCCGTCTTTATGGGTAGACTGCCGTACGGAGAAGTAGTGGATAAGCCACTATGGGTTACCAGCGGAGTGAAGAGTGTTCCTGAACCGTACTGACGGATGTGCTGCAGCCTGTTAGGGTCAAGAGAGGGATAGACTTGCACTTTGCATTAACACTAAGTCAGCGGTCATGGGGTTTCTGTGTCTTTGGGCTAACACATCTTCTGATACTAACAAATTAAGTTTTGTCTTTTAGCAAATAACATTTTAAGGGGGGACTGTTGTAGAATTATTAGGCCTCTATAAATCTGTAAGGCCCCTTTAAATCCTCTTGCTATACCTCTAAGAGGCCCCATAGTTTTACAAGAAAGCTTTGTCTATAGAATATAGAATTTGCATGTCAGCAAGAAATATTATGCACCTGTAGTGTGAAACACTGTAGCGTCCCACTTACAATGATAGCTTTGATAAAATGTGTATTTACTAAAAGCCTTGAAACCTAACCTTGAGAAACTAACAGTGCCAGGCTACACTCTAAATGGATAGCTGCCAAAAGGCCCCTCCCATCGAGTGAGCTCCTCATGTTAACAAAATGGCGCTAAAACCTGGAGGAGACAATCATGACGAGGATAGTGACCTAAGATGGTACACCCCGTAGGGAGGGCATTTTACTAACTACTTAGCACCTAAGCCAATTAACAATGTCTATTTGTCTATATCTTGATTTTCTTCAATGATGTAATAATGCCTTTAAAAGGGCCTGCGAGCCTGCTTTTTAAACAGAAGCCATTAAACTTCTCCGAAGTTCTTTCATTAACCTGAACTCTGTGTCTCAGTGTGAATTTACTTCTGCGTGCACGCAACTTTATTATCTTTAATTTGGACAGGAACAGATAGTCATTCAAACTAATTGGTTTGCAGTAAATCATCTACTACACCAGTTTAGCAAGCAAATCAAGGTAGGGTGGTCTGGCTTGTATAATGCGCTTCCAGAACGCTTGGCAGATCTGGTCCAATTTAGCCTCAAAGCACTTTCTCCATTGCAGGATCTCAGGGTACTCAGAGGCTGTGGAGGTTGCTTTAAGTCAGCCATCTTGGGCTCCTCGTGCGATCTGCGGCTCGGCATAAGAGTCCATGTGGCAGGTGAGTATATCCCCCGCCAGTCCAAAGGGGAGGGTTTGCAGGGATTTAGAAGTGTAGTGCACAGCGGACCACATGTCAGGAGTTCGGCTGCCTCCCTCGCCCACCAGGCCGCCTTCCATGCTAGGCCTCATAGCCAGACTGTCGTGATTTTGTCAGAAAAAAATGGTACACAAAAAAGTATTGTTTTTCTCCTACTCGTCTCAGCTGTAAGCCACTGTCGTTCCAGATTGTATTCAGTACAAATTCAGGCAGTAAAAGACAAATTTAAGCTCATCTGAGCTGGAGCTCTCAAAAAATATGTCTGGTCATCTTGGCTGTCAGGTCCCGCCCCCTGTATAATTCATTGCTTTTGTGCGCAAATAAATTCAGTTCAGTTTTTAAATATACTTATTTAATTTGCCCTCAAATTACTAAGCAGTTATAGGGTTATTTACTAAAGTGAGAATTCAAAGTGAATTTCAAATGTCAAAATAGCAGAACTGGAAAAAGAATTTAAGTCAGTTACGCCTCAAGTTCAGCTGCTTTGTTCTAAAATTGGAAATTCACTTTGAATTATCACTTTAGTAAGTAACCTTGTTAGAGTGCAGGCAATTTTTTTTTTTTTTTAAACTATTATTAAAGGGACACTATAGTCACCAGAACAACTACACTTTAATGAATTTGTTCTGGTGAGTAGAATCATTACCTTTAGGCTTTTTGCTGTAAACACTGCTTGTTTCAGAGAAAATGCAGTGTTTACATTACAGCCTAGTGATAACTTCACTGGCCACTCCTCCGATGGCTGTTAGAGATCCTTCCTAGGTCATGGCTGTCTAAAATGCATCCAAACCATGGGCGTCCGCAGGGCCGGCCTTAGGCAATTAGGCGCCCTGTGCAAAAAGTCTTCACGGCGCCCCCCCACCTCCCACCAAGTTGCCTGAATACAGTAACACACACAGGCACCGGGGACGTGTGTATCACGAGGCAAACAAGGCATCTGCCTTGGGCGCCACTTTGCAGGGGGCGGCAAAAAAAAGCATCCCTCCAAACCCCAGGCAGATCCCTTGCTTGCCTCGCATCCTGGGGGGCTCAAGAGCTGACCGGCTGGCCACTTTTGAGCCCCCCCAAGGCTGGCAGCGGGCAGCGAAGGAGCATACTCACCTGAGCTCTTCCTGCTCAGCTTCCTCTGCGCCGCTTAATGAAGCCGGGAGCCAGAATATGACGTCAGTCCGGCTCCCGGCATCACTAAGCGCTGCTTACTCAGCCTGTGCGCCCCCTGCCTGCCTGCCCAGCAGCCACACTGGACTGCTGGTAAGAAATCCACTCCAGCTTTCCCAGGAGGCTGGGTGGATTTAAAATAAATGTAAAAAATATTAGTTTGTGAGTGTTAGTGGAAATGTCTGTGTGTGTGTCTGTGAGTGTTTATTTTGAAGTGAATGTGTGTGTGTGTGTGTGTGTCTGTAAGTGTGTAATTGTGTGTGTCTGTAAGTGTGTAATTGTGTGTGTCTGTAAGTGAATGTGTGTGTGTCTGTGAGTGAATGTGTGTGTTGGTCAGTGAGTGTATATGTGTCAGTCAGTGAGTGTGTATGTGTCAGTCAGTGAGTGTGTATGTGTCGTCAGTGAGTGTGTATGTGTCGTCAGTGAGTGTGTGTCGGTCAGTGAGTGTGTAAGTCAGTGAGTGTGTATGTGTCCAGTGAGTGTGTGTCGGTCAGTGAGTGTGTGTCAGTCAGTGTGTATGTGTCGGTCAGTGGAGTCGTGCATCTTTCAGTGAGTGCTTGAGTCTGTCAGTGAGAGTGTGCATCTGTCAGTGTGTGTCCAAGTAATAGTGTATGTGTGTATGTCATTGTTTGTCAGTGTATATGAGAGTGTGTGTCTGTCAGTGAGTGTGCGTCTGTCAGTGAGTGAGCGTCTGTCAGTCAAAGTGCGGCCTTGACAGGAAGGGGTGGGGGAAATTTAAACTCGGTTACAGGCATGTACACACACACTCAGTTAAAGGCAGTCACACATACAGGCACAGGCACAAACAATGGCACAGCTACAGCGACACACACAGACAGACAGTCACATAGGCAGTCACACACACAGACAGACACACAGTAACACACACATAGACAGTTATACACACACAGGCAGGCAGTCACACAGATGGAAAGTCACACACACAGGCAGGCAGTCACACACAGACAGATAGTTACAGACAGACACACACAGGCAGGCAGTCACATACAGGCAGTCACACACACAGGCAGTCACACACACAGACAGACAGTCACACACACAAACAGACAGTCACACACACAGACAGTCACACACAGGCAGGCAGTAACACACAGAGACAGTCACACAAACAGGCAAACAGTCACACACACACACTTACCTCTTTCCAGTGGATGCAGTTGGCTGATGGGGAAGCATCTTTCCCTCTTCCTGTACAGCAGGGGCTTCGGGAGGTATTAGCCCCGTCTCCGCCTCTCGATAAGCCCCGCCTCCGCCGCTCGGTAAACCCCGCCCCCTCTGCCGCGATTTTTTTTTTTTTTTTTTTAAATAGACCCGGGTGGAGAATAATTAATCCTCCAGCCAGGTACCTCTTTTAGCTCCCCTGCACTCCGGCCATGAGTGAGCTGTGTCGGCCACAGCTCGCACACCCCTAAGGCCGGCCCTGGGCGTCCGCAGGGGGGGGAAGGGGGGACACTTGCCCCCCCCTGGGTTTTTCAGCTTGTTCTGATATTTTTCGTGTGAGATTTAAAATGAACCGGCGCTGGCCAGTAGGTGGCGCTGTGTATGGAAAGAGACAGGGATAGGAAGCTACATTTTATCCCTGCTTCTCTCTGCTGATTGAAACCGCAGGGGAACAACACATGCAGCAAGAGACAGCCTACAGATCAGGTAAGTGAGGGATGGGAGGGGGGTTTGAGAGGTGGGCAGCAGCCTATAGATTAGGGGAGTGAGTGAGGGATGGGGGCAGCAGCCTATAGATTTTTGGGGATTTTTGGGGCAGCAGCCATAGATAGATAGATTTTGCAGCCTAGCAGCAGCCTATAGATTTGGGGGCAGCAGCCTATAGATTTGGGCAGCTAGATTAGGCTGGGGCAGCAGCCTATATATTAGGGAGTGAGGCTGGGGGGGGGGCAGCAGCCTATAGATTAGGGGAGTGAGACATGGGGGCAGCAGCCTATAGATTGATAAAAGCATATCAGTTAAACTTTAATAGCTCCCAACTGCTCCTGTTACTAGCTCCTCTCTTGCAACTGTCATTAGTCTAATACTATCCTTACCTCTTGTGTCACTTTACCCCACTCCCTCTAGCATGTAAGCTCATTGAGCAGGGCCCTCAACCCCTCTGTTCCTGTGTGTCCAACTTGTCTGGTTACAACTACATCTCTGTTCGTCCACCCACTGTAAAGTGCTGCGGAATTTGTTGGCGCTATATTAATAACATAACAATAATAATTTGTAATAATTTTGACAAATTATAACACATAAATTCTTACATTTCTAATCGTATTCAAGTGGATAAAATCAAAACACCCCAAATTATCAGAAATGTGCTAAAATAAACATATTTACTAGAGTAATAAGCAGGCTGCTTCTCACAGGATTTACTCGATCCCTATATATACACAAAATTACCAGCCAATATGCAGAGATACAGCAAAAATATAAAGAACAAAAAAAAACCTACATATTATAGCAGTGTAACAATTAAGGCTTCAAAATTGGCAATAGCTTGATCTGTTGAAAATAGTGGTGCAGAACATTCACTGATGGATACAACACATCAATTTATTTCACGTAACTTAAAGAGACACTATAGTCACCAGAACAAAAACAGCTTATTGTATTTGTTCTGGTGAATATAATCATTCCCTTCAGGATTTTTGCTGTAAACACTGTCATTTCACGGAAAAGGCAGTGTTTACATTACAGCCCAGGGACATCTCCAGTGGCCACTCCTCAGATGGCTGCTAGAGGTGCTTCCCGGGACAGTTCTGCACGGTGTGACTGAAGTTCATGCTCTGCATGGAGTAGCTGATCTTTCCTCATTAAGATGCATTGATTCAATGCATCTCTATTAGGAGATGCTGATTGGGCAGGGTGGTGTTTGACCCCTCTCCCACCCCACCTCCTTGACAATCTCGGCCAATTCAGTTCTTTCCCATAGGCAAAGCATTGGTTTGGCTAAGAGAATTTATTCTGATGATGACAGCCAAAGAGGCGGATTGGGGGCTGGAAATAAGGTATTAACCCTTTCTAATGAGGTACAAGCATGGGGCAGGGGGGAAATGGGGTCAGCGGCGACCTGAATGTTGCTTTTATCACTATAGGGTCAGGAATACATGCTTGTGAACATCAGACAGTGCATAGTCCAAGTTCACCACATCCTATTTGTTATGACTCCATAAGACTATATAAGTGACTCCATAAATGTAATAGTTCACAAATAAGTACTGTTAAACCAAATGCAATAAACATTAAAAGAAAGTATATAGTTCTTTAGCTTCCCGCGTTCTCGCCTTCTCTCGTGATTGACACTCCTCCAGTATGTTCCCTTGAATGGAGGAACATCATTCACGAGAGAAGAAGAATGCTGTGATTTTTACATTTTTTTATTAAGTTATGTGCAATAAATTAGTGTGTTTTACATATCACAGAGAATTCTGCACTATTATTTTTTTTTCCAATTCTGTTTCTAGTAATATGTGGAACTGTGATTGCTGATGGCCTTCCTTTAGTAGATGTCTTGGTCCAGATTATTTATTTATTTATAAAATATTTACCAGTAAAGATACGTTGAGATTTCTCTCGTTTTCAAGTATGTCCTGGGTCCACAAAAACATTGCATCGTTACAATAGGATACAATATTACAAAAAATACAATATAATTGTTAGGTGTCCATGTTCAATGTGTGTAAAATGCAAAGTAGAAAGAAAATAGGGTAGCCACGCACAATAATTCAAAATGTGTCACTAATCTAGCTATGACCAAATTTATGCTAGATAAAAGTGCACAAAGCCAAAATGTTACTGGACTCTATCCAACATTGATCTTATAACTGTGTCAGTCCGTTTTGATTGATTATCAATGCCTTTAATACAACTTTGTCTGTGCCTCCAATTGATGGCTGATTTTTGGTACCTTACCTGTTACACTGTAATTCTTAGTATTTCTTTTCCTTGTAGGTTTGCTGTATCTCTGTATGTTGCCCTATATAGTGTACTGAAATGGCTGTAGGTAAAGTTATTATATTGCCATAGGATGTGAAGATAGTAGTTGTAAACTGGGACAAACTGATAACATAATGTAATTCATTAAAATAATTAATTGTTTGTTTGTTGTTGTTTAAACTTTTGCTAAGCACACATTTTCGTTTCTTTCTAGATTCATATATTTTGTCATTTGTTTTGTTATTTATAAGATATTGTATGCAAGTCCAATGCAATATTCAGGTATTAAACGGGCTTCTTTTAGATCACAATTTCATTTTCTTCCAAGGGCGTTCGAGACAGTTGGAACAAGAGGGTCAATTTTCCTGTTTACAAAATAGGAAAATATGTACTGTAAGTTGTGGTTGTATAAAGCCAATTGCAATGATCTACAGGCTTTCTTTTAGATGGTTAAACATAAACTCAAATCAATCATTACAAAGTCAGCATGTAACAGCAATTATTGATATTTTGATTTCCAAATTCTGATTTCAGCAGAAATATGTACATTGTATGGCATTTTCTTTTTTGTTTGTGCTTGCAAAAGGTTTAAAAAATAAAAAAAAGTTGTGTCTTTGTTAATATTTCTAATTAATCACTCTTGATACCTCTTACAAATTTCAGGGCAGGCAAACTGGAAAAGAGCACTTGTGTTTTTTGCCCATAACTTCTTATTTTATGTCTGTGGCAACAATCACTCACTACTCATTTACCAGACTTCACAGTGATCATAATAAGCATTGATCGTAGGACGTGTACATGAAAGCAATGAACAGTTGTGCTGCTGCTCCCTTATTGTTAGGTACAACATTCAAAGGGTTGTTCGCTAAAGTGAGAATTTAAGGTGATTTCAAAGTGAATTTCAAATTGAAGGTCACAATAGCTAAACTGGAAAAATTCTCTAAGTCAGCTTTGTTTTGCCTACTCTAGCCTTAAATTTTAAATTTTCTTTGAATTCTCACTTTGAATTTTCACCTTAATGGATAACCCTGATAATATATGTATATATGTAGCTAGTTCTTTTGACACAAAATATATTTGTACAACACAGACAGGGTCATCTTTCTGCATTTTTTCTTTTTAAATAAAAATAACTTTAAAAAATATATATATTTTCTCCTTTATCACCCGCCACACACAGTATAGACCCTATGCACCGCAGTGCACCACTCATACACACACGCACCTCACCCCTCACACACTGTGCACTCAACTCACAGACACACTGCACCCCTCAGACACCCTGCACCACTACACACACTGCACCCCTCACACACAGTGCACTCCTACACACACTGCACTCCTCACACAGACACACATTGCACCCCTGACACACACTGCACCCCTTGACACACTAAACCCCTACACACACACTGCACCCCTCACTGCAGCCTGTCTGTGTGTATTTATTTAGCAGTCTGTGTGTGTGTATTAAGCAATCTGTGTGTGTGTTCAGCAGTCTGTGTGTATTCAGCTGTCTGTGTCTGTATGTTTTCAGAAGTCTGTTTGTATTCAGCAGTCTGTGTGTGTGTACTCAGCAGTCAGTCTATGTGTATTCAGCTGTCAGTGTGTATTCAGCAGTCTGTAAATGTATCCAGCAGCTTGTGAGTGTGTATTGTATGTATGTATTGCATTTGTTGGAGGTACCAATAAATATAAGCTTATATTTATCGTTAATGTACATTTTTATTCATGTGAGTGGTTGTGTAGGCAGTGTCCCATTGCACTGCTTTGCCCAGGAGCATATAATGCTGTTAAGACGGCCCTGAATACAGAAGTATAATTTTCATGGTAATCTTACCTTTTGCAGACAAAACAAAAAACCTGCGTCTCCCATGCAGCTTTGAGGATAGATCGACTGCCCCACAGATACAATACCGGATTGGAGACAGATGTAATAGCAACAAGGATCCTAAAAGGGTTTGTGGCAGTTTTCCTATACACTACACAACTTTGGAAGCTGCAGACACATTCACGTACGCTGGATGGTGTCCAAAAGAGAAGGAAGATGCATGATACTATGATAATAAGTCTAAGGGAGGACTTGTTACTGTCTTTCTGTGGACCAGGCAACTCTCTGTCTTGATGGCCCTTAGCTATTAAAAACAGCTTGACATTCAAGCCAAGAATTATGACAAAAATTGCAATGTTACTAATAATGTTGCTAATACCTTTAACAGTTGAAGTGCTGGAGTTCCCAAGGAGGCCATATATTAATGTCATGCATAGGGGAAACAACCAGCAGAAGACCAGGACCCCAATGGTCCTAGTTTTAGTCATGACACTCATGTACCTAAAAGGAAAGGCCACAGCAAAGTAACGTTCAGACTGAGAGGATAGGATAGTCAAAAAAATAACACCCATAAAGTTATACACAACCATCTCGCTGATCATAAACCCTAATGGATCTTCAAGGTTCTGAAACACAGCTATGTAAAACCAGACCGTCCCCAGTGAAAAACCACTTAAGCAGGTATTGAGAATGTAGAGGAATCTATTCTCCGATCTCAAGGTCTTTGTCCACAGTATGGACATGACGATTACACCGTTCAATGAGAGAGCTAAGGCAATCCACATGATATGGAAGCAGAAGAGGGCAATGTTAGCAGCACTGTCTAAGCTTAAAGCTGTTGACACCATTTCATCAGTTCTGCCAAAGAACATTGTGGCCATTGAGTATTAATAAACAACAACACTAAATTATGTATGTGAAAGGAGAGGATTTGTGGTCCACCTGGTAACATTCATTCCCTTTTCGTTCCAGAACCCATGTGCTTGGAGATTCATTTTCTTCCCTGACCTCTCTGAGGACTCCAGGTCTTTGTACGCTCAGAGCTGACAGCTCCTATATTCATTATAAGCCTATCACATGGATGAAGCATCACAGGAAAAATATTAATAGCAGAGTTTAACTCTGACGCATACTAGCAGTGGCACCATTTGTTGTTAAATCTTATCTATTTATGGAATTCTTTATATCTATGAAAATATAAATGGAAGATGTAGTGCACTCTTTTTTCCCCTTTCCTTTAACCCCTTAAGGACCAAACATCTGGAATAAAAGGGAATCATGACATGTCACACATGTCATGTGTCCTTAAGGGGTTAATCTCCCCGGTGGTCTGATTATGTCAGTATTTTTTAATGTTAAAGCAGTACATTGTTTTTATATTGTATTGTGTGTATTTTTTACACCAGGGGCTCGTAGGGACAAGGTAAGTGATACTACAGTGTAATCCTGAGCGTGGCTCAGGGTTATCGCTTTTGTTACTGCAAATTAACCCCGAGGCACACTCGGGAAATCCGCCAGGGAGGTTAATAGTTGTGTAGCTAAAGGAGCAAATATCTGTGGGTAAATTCGGCAGAAACTGTCTATTTATTTGTGGAAAATGGCCTAAATGTTTATTCCCCAATCATGTCACCTGCCTAGTATATTAAAGGGAAACTATAGTGCTACAAAAATAGTGCTATGTGAGCTATGTCACCCTTATCCCCCCTGTGGTGCAGAAGGGGGTAAAGCGCCTTCTGTCACTTCCGTGAGTACATCGCTGATGTCCCTTGCCACTGGCTCGGGCTCTGCCTCGGCTCATTTCCATTGATGTCAGTTGCACTAGGGTTTCCCCCATATGAAAGCATTATACGATGCTTTCCTATGAGGTTTTGGGTGACACTGGATGTCCTCATGCATAGCGTGAGGACGTCCACATCAGTTAGGCGAACAAAAGTCGCCTAACCACCTGACAGACCCTCAAGTGGCTGTCTGGTAGATAGCTACTAAAGGTAGAGTTAACTCACTTATTACAATCACCCAATAATTACCTTTGCAGGGTTAAGGCACCTGGGAATATGCACCCAAACCACTTTAAGGAGCTGAAGTGGTCTGGGTGCCTGTAGTGTTCCTCTACCCTCCTGACCACAAGGATGGAAGAAAAAGGGTCTGATAATATTTACAACTGCAGTCCACGTCATGTGGAGTGCTAAACATAAGGTTAAAGGTGACTACTGTATGGACTGCAATTAAGATTTTTGTCGATGATTGATGGTGGATGCATATTAAATAATTTGGAGTGCTCTTATTACACCATTATTACACAACAGGTTTATGAATGGCCCCTACATATTATATTTGTTCAAACCTATGCTGCCTTACAAAACAATTCAGTCATTTTCAGTTGACCTTTGTAGTTAACCTTACTTTGTGTTTCTCACAGTAATTGGTTATTATTATAGTTATGTGACTTCCTGCAAAGCACACAGGCTTTGCTTATTGGCAGCTATTTATTGGTCGGAACAAGCTCATTATTACCTATTAATATTTTATGAGTCTTAATGATCTTGCAGTTACCTGAATATCTAATGTCACCGGAGTACTTGTAACAAAAGGTATGGAACCTACATTTTAATGTAAACAAGTTTAGACAAGTCATGGAAGTGTTGTTACTTGCCTACAGCTCCCACACAAACTGCTCTCAAACTCCCTACTATCAATACTGTCAGCAATCCTCAGAAGGTATATATTGCGGATGGTTTGTACACTATATGTGCCTACCTGCACACTGAAATTAACACTTTGTAAGGAAACGTATTACTACACTCAGGATGGAGTTACCAATTTTTGTTTATGGGGATAACACATAAAAACGGATGAAAATTATTGAAAAATGACTACAACAAAACGTTGCACCCCTGTACTTTCATACATTTGCTGAAAATCTGCTGCATCTTCACATACCAGAGACTGAGAGTGTTGTCAGCCATTTCTGGCCCTATCATTATTTTCAGTGAGGCTGTTAAGCATAGCTCTTAAACCTCTATTAGGTATTATTCATGAAAATGTCCAAGGAATGCAGCAGCTTCTAGTAGCTTGTCAGTAAGCTCCATTTATATATTTTCATGAATAGGGCTATGTGCTGCTGAATATACTGGCTCTCTAGAAATCTGTGAAGAGCTTCTGTGTATAACTTACTAGGGTCAGTCCCTGTTTCCTGCCATTTACACACTGTTTGCATCTGTTGCAGCATTTTCTCCTGCTTTGAGGTCATGAAGTACTGAGGATTGAGGAAGGAGAACTTTGTGCTGCTACACAAACTATATTCAGACAGGTTGACATGCACCCACGTCCCCCAAGTGCATGCTCTGTCCCCCTCTTTTGATATATTGAAAATGGATTTACGTCTTTGCCCAAAACCATATGTGTTCCTTTTCTCTGTGGAATTTGGGTGGAAAGTGCCTGTGACTACCACATGTGCCCTAATGGTGATCAGACATCTTGCTCCTTGAGACGAAATGCCATTTTTAAAATGTATTTATATACAACAAAACCAATCTCATGAGAAATTAACTGGAAGTACCATGCACTCCCCCCAAAGCTTTGCTTTTATAAGTACTAATAAGGCATGAGCACAGCTTAGTGTCACGTGCCATGCAAGTATTCACTACATTTTAAATGCACATGCATGTGTGTGTCTGTGTGTATATATAGATATACATATAAAAATACCATAAAAAGACCACACTAAAAGGACAAGATTAGTGTTCAAAAATAAAACTTAGCTTTTATTCCATTGTATTCATAAAATGTCAACGTTTCAGTTTCATGGATACGTTTGGACACCTTATAACATTCACCAGTTCAGCTATTTTATTCATTTTGGCTATTTTTGCCTGAATTGTGTAATTTGGTCTTCCATTCACTGTTAAGTGTACAAACCATTAATAATTCAGTTGCAGTGACAAAGAGGTTGGTTGTAGGATACTGTGCCAGATTACTACTCAAAACTGCCATGTGGCTGACAGGCACAAAGTTCTCTCTATATATTTATAATGCTTGGCTTTGGACCAGGCAGGAAATGTTCATTAAAAAAAATGTTTGTGATATATCTCCAGACCCATACAAAGGTTAATATGCCTTCTAATAGTAGCCATAAAAATCATATCATATTCTTGAGTAAACGGAGGGTGTGGATGTAGATCCTTTCTGACATGCAACAATACCTCCATTAGAATTTGCAGTACTCCTTTAGATTCATTGCTAGACAACTCATTGCTAGACGACTCTTTCATGAACCAGTCTGCCAATTCTATACATTTAAATTCATAGAATTAAATCTGATATTGCAGAAGATCATCTTGAGCAAATATATATTCATTTTCACTTAAATAGGGTCCCATTTTTCATTTTCACAAAAATAGGGTCACGGACACTGAAATAAAGGCTCCAGCAGCATGATTTTTATTCCCATTGATTGATCCTCAATGATTCTCATGATTCTTTGTGTATAAAAAACAGTGTAAGTAATATGTGGAAAAGAAAAAAAAACCCTGTAATTATTGAAAAGACACAAGAGAAGTGGAAACAAACTAGAATGTCTAATGATCCAATTTGCTTATTGACCCACAATGTGTGCACAGCCATTGGAAAAGGTCATCTTTGTGGTTTAGGAGTATGTTGGGGGTTTTTTTAAACGTTGCTCATTGCCTCAGATATACACTTTTTAAATGTCAAAACATAATAATAATGGGCCAATTTGACTGGAGATGATATTTTTTTTATTTTTTTTTATTCTGTATCTTTCTGTACAATAGGGTTAACAAACAAGCCTGTGGTGCCGCGATGGCCGGTACAGACACATTAAAGCATACATCATCATGACAATACTGAGTTGTACATTTTTAAAAAAAACAGAATATGAACGTATGGTCAATTATAAAAGGTTGTGCATATCGGCATTCGTGAATGTAAAGCAAAAGAGTTTAAACTTTGCCACTATAGTAAATTGGGTTAGCATGCTAGGCAAACTATTGAAAGGTAAACCAAACCCGGAGCACATGAAATTTAGGCAGATCCACGGAATTCTCGAGCATGGCATTTACATTGATTTAAAACATTATACAAGCTTATAGACAATGAAATAATATAAGAGCCTGTTTGACCGACAGCAGAAACTTGGTGTGCTCACTGGTTACATCAGGTTAGTGTACCCATGCTGCGCTCAAAATATAAGATAACTTGAGTTAGCAGAGTATGACAGGCAGGGAGGCAACTGGGAACCCATAAGGATATCGAGGGGTAAAGTGTACCCTAATAATCCTGCAGTAGCCTTTGCAAACTATGATTTACCCTATAGCTAGGTAAAGAAAATTGGGGCTTAGGAGGCTGCAGAAGGGACCGGATAGCGTCCGTCGTGACCAACACAGGTTCTGAGCGGGTTCCATCGTGTTTTCCCGGCGTGTGAGCTCCCCTTCAGCCTATACCCAGCCTAGGAAAGGGTGTGTGGGGTTATTAAAATGCTGTGCTTTGGGCCAGGTTAATTACGATGGCGGAGCAGCTGGTTGAAGCTTTGTAAACAGCTTTAGTGATTTGGTGCTTGCAGCTGCGTTAAGATTTAACAGCTGTTCAGCTGGGGGTGGAGGGGCTTTAATTAAGCCATCTTGGAGGTGTTAACCTCGGGTTTTATATCGTACCTCATTTCTGTTTGGAGATGAGATTTTAATAAAATTTTTATAAATAAAAGATATATAAATATTTTTACTTGTTTATGGCAAACCTGTGCAACCTAGTGATGTTTCACTCAATCAAAATTTGCAAACAAAAATAAAAACGTATTTGTAGTAAATAGGACAAAATTCATATGTAACCATTTGTGATTCATTTTCTGAACACATTGGTACATTTTGTCGGAGTCGGGCAGTTATAAATAGTAAACTATTGGGTTTCCAGGTGCCGACTCACCACAAAGTCTATGTCTAGGGGTTGATTTGTACTTTCCAAGTTGTTCATAAAATAAGGAGAAACTGCTTCTTAATATAATCAAATGAGGATGTCCAGCATCCTTGCATGGAAAGAGCAGGAGCGCCTCTAGTGGATGTCTGGAAGACAGCCAATAGAGGCAGTCTTAAAGGGACACTCTAGACACTTCAGCTCATTAAAGTGGTCTGGGTGCTGTGTCCCTTTTGCACCTAGTGCTGCAATGTAACACATTTTTACATTGCAGCTCTATGTCTGCCCTCTGTGGCTGTCTACCAGACAGCCACTAGAGGGTTTCCGGAATCCAAACAGACTTTTGGTCTGTTATCTGACTCTGGACGTCCTCACACTCTGCATGAGGACCTTCAGCATCAGATTTTCCCCATAGGAAATCATTGAATAATGCTTTCCTATATGGAGGTCTAATGCGCATGCGAGGTCATTGCCGCGCATGCCCATTAGGTCTCCCCCGGTGGCTGGCATCGGCAGGGGAGAATCGTAGGCGGAGCCTGACCCAGCGCCAAGGGACATCGGCGCTGGATTCAGGTAAGTGGCTGAAGAGGTTTTAGTGGGCGTGCGAGGAAGGGGGGGACCTATTAATCCTATAGTGCCAAGAAAGTGAAGCACAGGGACAGCTTTAGGCACACTTGCACTATGCTATGGGCACTAGGATCATTAGAAGATTGCCCTTTGGGTGGTTTCAGTGTGTCACTTAGGCAATACCAACTCATATCCTCCTTTAAATGTGTCCCGATGTTGGGAGGCATGAGAAGGTTAATCATTACATTCCAAATTGTATTGAGTTGATATCCAAAATGCAAAATTAAGACATAACAAAAAAAAAGCTAACCCTGTCTCTGGACATGGCCAGACGTGTTTGCTACAAGCTCCTGCCACACAGAGTCTCTTTGAACTATTTAAGCGATTGAAACTTTTCTGCAGCCCTTTTACCCCCCACGGACTAGTGGGGGATATTCCGGTCCCCACTGGAACAATAATCTCCTTGCAGCAGCAAAACCTTGAAATCTGCTTGTCTTACCAACATTATTCCAAAATGGCCGACATGCCAAAGCACTCATTGAGTTAAGCAAACCTGAAAGGCCAGAGTTGGGAGACCTTTGAAGCCAAATATGAGAAGCTGTGCCAGGAGTATCGGCAGCGAATTAATAGCTGACCGAATACACTTACCTCGCCTGTCACATCGCTAACATCATACCAGTAAATATAAAATTAAGTTTATATTTATTGGTACATCCGAGAAAATCAGTGTTTAAACATTAAAAAACATTCTGTACAGCAGAAATTAATCCACACAAACATTTTCCAAATATAACACAAGCCTTGAAGTAGAAAAACATGAAATTCCAAAAATGGTACTCGGTTGGTAAATCATACGGACAGAGTTGGCACAGTACGAAATTACTATAAATGATTTATTATTAATCAAATGTTCAACACAAACATTTGCGAACTTTGGTTTTCAGGATGTAATTTTCCATACATGAGTGAAAGACAGTTCAAACCCATACCGTGGGAAACACTCGATCTCGCCTTCACCAACTTCTGTGCCGCCTCTAATCTCTCCAATACTCCTCTATCTGACTTTTGATATCTGCACACCTAGGACCCAACTGGCAAATCAATATCAAAGAAAACTCCAATGTCTTGACCTAGAGCACTTCTCCACTAACCTCCAAACACTCCTTTTACCTATCTCAAACCTCATCTGTCCTAGCTCTGCAATCTCCTTCTACAATTCCACCCTCTTCTCTCAACTAGACATCATGGTACCTCCTACACTTAAATGCAGCAAGCGCCCCCAACTACAACCTTGGCACACCGAGCTGACTCGATACCTCCAAATATGCTCCAGAACTGCTAAACGCTGATGGAGAAAGTCTCACTCCACATCTGACCCATTATAAATTTATGCTGCGCTCTTACAGCTTGGCTCTTTCCTCTGCAAAAGTAAATTACTTTAATACACTCATTATCACACTCTCCCGCCAACCCAAACGACAATTTTGCACTTTTAACTCTCTTCATCTCTGATCACTCTCCTTCCCCTTACAATACTTCCCCCAACCTCACTCACTCTGCTGTTGCTATGTTCAGCGGAAGAGGGTTCTGATGTGCTCTGATCCTCCCTCCCCACCACCTGCTCCCTTGATCCCATTCCCTTGTATCTAAACCGTACTCTGTCTCCTTCTCTTGCTTTGCCTCTCACTAAAATTCTCGATCTCTCCCTCTCCTCTGTTATATTTCCATTACCTTTCAAACAAGCAACTGTAACCCGATTCTAAAAAAGCCCAACCTTAACCCTAACTCCCCATCTAACTACTGCCTTTTGCGTCCAAGATCCTTGAAAGACTTGTGTATGTGAGAGTGACAGACTTCCTCAAGTCCAATTCTCTACTCGACCCACTTCAGTCTGGTTTCCGCGCTCAGCACTCTGTGGAAACAGCTCTGAGTTCTCCTTGACATTTCTGCTGCTTTTGATACTGTTGATCATCAACAGCTTCTTCTCCTCCTCCGTAATCTCGGTCTACAAGATATTGCTCTCTCCTGGTGCTCCACCTATCTCAACCAGCGCCCTTTTAGTGTCTCTTTCTCTGCCTCTTCCTCCTAACCTCTCTCTGTTGGTGTCCCCCAAGGTTCAGTCCTTGGTCCCTTACTGTTCTCGATCTATATTGCCTCCCTTGGTAAACTCATCAGCTCCTTTGGCTTCCAATATCACTTCTATGTGGATGACATGCAGATCTAGCCCTCTTACCCTGATCTCTCCCCCCCTTTCTTGACTAGTGTTTCTGATTGCCTCTCTGCTATTTATAACTGGATGGCTGCCCACTTCCTTAAGCTCAACTTGTCCAAAACAGAACTTCTGTTCTTTTCTCCCTCAAGTGTTGCTACTCTTATTTCTGTCTCCCTCCATGTTAATGGTGCTACCATCAGCTCTACCACGCAGGCTCGCTGCCTAGGTGTTCTCTTTGACTCTGACCTCTCCTTCACCCCTCATATGCAGTCAATCGCTAACTCCTGCCACTTCCATCTCAAAAACATTGCATTTTGGGGAAGCCTGCGTTAGACGCACACCCAGTCTCCACTCCTTCTAAAAATAATTAAAAACTCACTTTTTCACAAAAGCATATAAATTAAACTATTAATGGCTCCAGAAAACCCCCCACACTAAGTCTTCATTAAATACTATTCTACCAATCTACTTCCCTTACCTTTTGTGTCACTACCCCACTCTCTCTAGCATGTAAGCTCATTGAGCAGGGCCCTCAACCCCCCTGTTTCTGTGCATCAAACTTGTCTGATTACAGTTACATGTTTGTTAGTCCACCCATTGTAAAGCACTACAGAATTTATTAGTGCTATATAAATATAATAATAATAAACGCTGCTGCCCTATTGTGCTGCAAAGCTAATTTTAAAAAAATAATAATTTCAGTCTTGAAAATGGACGTTCTCCTGCACTGTCAATGTCACGAACACTCTGCGCTCAATTTCAACACTGGGAAACACAGATTTCAAGATGTCTAAAATTATTTTTCTGTACAATGCAGAGACAGTCTCACAATTTTTAAACATTTTTTGATAAAGAGGTTTTGAAGGTTCTAAATGAATATCCCTGAATAATTTCTTGAAAAGTTGGCAAGTCTATGGGGGCCCTAAGCGCGTGCCCATGCGTTAAGACGACCCTGCCATATCCCATTTGTTCCTGGATAGTTATCACCTATACATATTGATGGATGGCACAATGACACTATTGCCTTGTTGCATACAGAATTCAGAAGCTGAGGTACACCATTAACAACCAGTCAGGGAGGATTCCTACATCATATACATTGTACATAGGGCAGGGTGCCACTTGCTATGTGTCCTGCTAATTCCACCCCCCCCCTCCCCCCAGGGTGTATGCAGTGACCGGGTAAGTGCCACTACTGCAGCACACATTCGGCTTTCCTCTGTATCAGAAGGGGGTATGTCTGCCTAGCGGTAGATGGGTGGCTGGGGGTCTGGGCGGCCTTTGTCGGGGTGGAGCGAAATGACGTGCGCAGTAATGGAGGCGGGTGTCACCGGGACACGATAACCAGCCAGGTTGCTCCGTGCTGGAGGAAATGAAAGCGCCGGTAGGGGCGCAGGGCGGGCCTGGGGTGGACACCGGGCAGGTGAGAGGGAAGGCGGGCGGTTTGCGGGAGAATCCGGAGTAAACTGAGGGACAGTGTGTAGAGAAGGCCCTGAAAATGATTCCAGTGTAGGCAGCGGTATATAATGCTGCCACCTTTCCGGCCCCTCCCTTTAGGCATATCCCCATACTGAGCACAGCCTGGCACCTCCTTCATAGAGCACACGCCTTCCTATCATCCTGTGTTACACAGAGTTCTATAACATTCTCAACAGCCTTCTCTAGAACACAGTGACCGTTTATGCCCCATTCTATTTCTCTATAGCCCTGTAACCACTTGGTACTCGTTTTACTTCCATGTATGTCACTTTTCACCTCACCTAAATACATCTCTTATTTATTTATTTTTATATTTGAGCGCACTTGAGACCTCTTTTCTATTCCCAATTTTAAATATGGCTGTCCTGTAATATGCTGCTAAGCATTCATGTTCCAAGAAGGCAATAAATAAAGTGAGACATGCATATACGTTTTGTTTGTGAACAAAGCAAATAATTTAAAATACCTCCAATGTTAAACATTTTATAATAAAATAACATTAATCTCTGACATTAAACTGGGATCAAATGGCCCCACAAATGTACCCCATGAAAAAACCACCACACACATCTCTTGTTTCTAGCGTTAACAACGTACCGCTCTCCACTTCTACTGGGATGTATGTCTCTTTAATTCACTCCACTGTGTGACTTGCTGACTAAAGTAGGCGCTTAAAATCATTATGTGATAGCTACACATGGATGTTAGAAAATTTTTTTTTTAAATCAGACTCTCCAGACAGTAAAAACAATAAAAATGATCGTATTATGAAATAAACATGAACAAATATTGCATTATTTTGATGTATAAATTGTTAATATAATTTGTGGGTCATTTTAGCCTTATGCTGTAGTATTTTGCTTTTCATAATCAACCAGTTTAATTTTACAAACCACAAATTCACATATCTGAAATACTTATTTGATGTTTAGCTTTTTTTTTTTTTTTCTTCTAGGCCAAATCCAAACTATTGAGCGTGTGTGTGGGAACAGGGAGGGATGCTGCAATTTGTGGTTTGCAGTATTATTTGAAATGTGTTCCCTTTGAAATGTGGACTTAATTATGGGGAATTTTCTAACCTTACATTTCCTTGAGTTTAGTCACTTGAACAGTTCTGGAATAAAATTCAAAAACATATGTAAAATAATATGCCTTTAAAAAATAGCAGGTATTACAAGGAAATGTCAAAGTAAAATAAAGCATTTTTTCTACGCTAACAATCCTTTCTACATACAAAAAAATTATCAAAACTAATTTCAACATGGTGTTTAGGTAAAGATGTGTTTATTCTCTAAATGGAGGTGGGGGGAGGGGTGTGTGAAAAAGGGATAGCAAAGTTTAGTCCAACATAGCCTAACTAGGTAGAAAATGCTGTCTTCGAAAATTATTTTTAATATAGATATTTTTTGATGAGTGTCATCCATTTCTCTGTTACCCACAATTCCTAGTTTAGTGATTATACGCCTTTTTGTGTGTGTGTGTGTGTGTGTGTGTGTATATATATATATATATATATATATATAATATTATTTATTTTTTTTCTGTAACTTTTTCTGAGGTGAGTGTCCCCTTACCAAAAAAAGTTACAATGTATTGTGTGTTACACAATGGGTGTAAGAAATCAGACAGTAAACATGAATAGCAATGATGGCTATCTGATCAGGGGGTTGGTCCTGCTGTGATATGGTTTACAGCTTCACCCAAAGGAGGGCCAGTGACACGTAATGGAACATGATAACACGTCGTTTTTTATGTTACTTGCAAACTTTACGCCATACAGGAACAGCAAGTAATGCAAGCTACAAGCTAGTTGTACTACATAGCCTGAAACAAGGTAGACAAGTAGGGAAAGAACATCTTACTAATAATAGTAAGTACTAATAATACATGTGCTTCCTGATCTGTACATTGGAATGTGCCTGCACCCATTCGCTACATCAGAGTACATGTTTCAATCAATGAATGCGGCACAGACATCTGCCCATTACATGTGTAACAGTATGAGGTCATGGATGAACTATTTCATAATGTTATGAAAAATCTAATCTATAAAATGCCATTATGTAATTTGTTTCATAATTATTTTACTTTTTTTTTTTTTTTTTTACAAATGTTTTAACTTTTTTGAAATATATCTCTCTGACCCATACAGACCAAGCCTTTGTGGAATGTCTCTGAGCACAAAGATCAAGCTGGTAGTGACAGGAGATGATTTTGGGTACTGCCCACGTCGGGATCTTGGCATCGTTGACTGTTTTCGTGCTGGTGGTGTGTCTAGTGTCTCCCTTCTGGTTAATGGGAGCTCTGCAGCTGGAGCAGCTGATCTAGCACAGAGGTAAGAAGGCAGACGTGGAAAACAAACAAACTCTGCTGTTATTTTAGGTTTTGCTTCACACGCACACACCACGTATTCTTATATTTAACTCTAGAGATTCTTTGGTATTGAATAACTTTTGATTTTAATACATATTGTTGCATAATGGTTGTAACTTATCCATTATCCTTCACATTAAACCCTTAAGTACGGAGGCAATTGTACAAATTCTGACCAAAACCTAGAATTTGAGTTATATGTTCTCCTCTGACCTCACCTCTTTCATATTAAGTGTACCCACACTTATTATATGTAATTTTGATCATGAGTAACAGGGCTTTAATTTCACATCACATATTTCCATATGGAACACAATTTAATATTAATAAAATTTAACAAAATAGTGTGAGAAATTAAGACATTTTGTACGGTGAATGTCATAATACTGTTGGCTTTTACTGCAACAAAACATATATTTGTATGCTGTGAGGTCCCAGGAGTATAACAATGATATCCCAATTACAGGTTCCATGGTGTTTTGGAAAGTCACAGGCTTAAATAAAGAGCTTGCCCATTTCGGTTTATACATATTGAAATTTGACAAATTGGTTTGCTGGGCCTATGTTGCCATTGGGACTGCGGAGCAGCCCAGGAATGAAAATTACCCCTATCATGACATACCATTTGCAAAAGTAGACGACCTAGTGTATTCAAAATGGGGTATGTCCATTCACAAGTTTGTGTTCATATTATTTATTTATTTTTTTTTTGCATTTTTCACACAAAAACTACCCTTTCACTGATGATATATTTATTATGTTTCACTTTGCGAAAAAACTCATATTTGTTGAGTGATGTCTCACAAGTACAACAGTAACCACCATGTACAGGTTTTATGGGGTTTTAGAAAGTTACAGGGCCAAAGACATGGTTTGCAACTAAAAGGGACACTACAGTGACCAGAACAACTACAGCTTATTGTATTTGCTCTGGTGAGTATAATCATTCCCTTCAGGCTTTTTTGCTGTAAACATTGTCTTTTCAGAAAAAGCAGTGTTTACATTACAGCCTAGGGATACCTCCACTGGCCAGTCCTCAGACAGCCACTAGAGGTCTTCCCGGGGCAGTGCTGCACAGGGTCTCCACCCTCTACATGGAGACACTGAACTTTTCTTATAGAGATGCATTGATTCAATGCACGACTATGAGGAGATGCTGATTGGCCAGGGCTATGTTTGGCTTGTGCTGGTTATTGCTCTGATCTGTCTCTCTGACAAGCTCGGGCAATCCAATGCTTTCCTATGGGAAAGCATTGTGATTTGCTCAAATCAACACTTCTGATGATATCAGCAAAGCAGGCAGATCAGGGGTGGCGCCAGCACCAGCAGACTGCAATAAAGGTAAGATTTTACTATATTTAGAGGAGCAAGGGGCACCAGGGAGGCTAGATGATTTTTGTTAACACTATAGGGTCAGAAATACATGGTTTTTGTTTGGGACCCAATAGTATTCCTTTAAATTCTCTGAACTGTCAGCCAGATCCCTCAATATATAAAAAAATCACATAAAATATGTAATAATAATACATAGACATACACGTAGAATGAAAAAATAAACAAACAATTTAAAATCTATTTATAATTTTATTTATTTTCCACCACAACTGTGTGCTTTTTAATTTGTTTTTTATTAATTCTAATTGGGGGATCTGCCTAACATCACAGGCAGTCCCCCTGTGGCAGTGATGTAGACTGACGATCCGAGTCATGCGATTATGACACGGGTGGGCAGTATTTGTTGCAGGGGGACTGCCTGGGTTGTCGGGCAGTCCCTTCCGATCGCAATGAAAGGTTGGTATTCAGGAGGGGGGGGTGCTAAGCTGCCCTAAAGGCGGTAAAGTCACCCTTTTGCAGGACTACATAGCACATCCTAACGGCATTAAGGGGTTAAAGGAACACTTAAAACACCATAACCACTGCAGCCCATTGCAGGACCAAAGTAAGTTGACAAATTGTACTAAAATGGTTTGACCTTATGGGACAGTGCCAGGGCATTTCTTGCACCATATCCACTACAGTTCAAAGTTGTGGTTATGGTGCTTGGGGTGTTTCTTCAGAGAGCACCTGTCATGACTAATATTATGTTTTGTTTTTCTTTTAATAGGGAATAAACTGTATCAAATATATAATATGTAAGCTGAGCACATGAAGCTTGCCCGTCCTAAGTGATGAGGTGTAAAAAAAAGGGTTTTGCTTACGTTTATCCAGTACCGAGTCTCATTTAGTGCTGCCGCCTGCCTATCCTCTTGTGATATCATCCAGCAGGCATAACCTCCTTGGCTTCTTGTCTAATCCAGTGCTTCCTTTAGAGATGCATTGAGAACGAGAAGTGTATGGACTGTGCTTGTCCAATAAAATGCTTCTCAGCAGGGAATTATTGAATCCTATGATTTCCAACGGTCAGCGTTTTGAAGACTTTCAACAATAAACACTACATAACTACAAACTCCTTCAGTGCAGAAGCTTCTCTAGTGTGAATCCTACAATTAAATAATTCCTGAATATACCTAAAAGCAATGTTTTAGATTGCAGGCCTAAAACAACAGGGGTGCTGCATCCATGCCACTTCATTTAGCTGAAGTGGTCTGGGTGCCTTTAATGATCCTTTAAATTGTTCATTGACTTTCAGAATCTTTGAATGCCTTCAGAGCAGGTCTGGTGACTATAAATATCACTATATAACTCAATGTACATGCATGCATGCATTGTTTTTCTAATAATAATTGTGTCTGAAGGAAGACTTGTGTAGGGCACCTTTATCTTTAAATCCAATTAGAACTGCTAATTTGGTAAGCCTGTTCATAAATGTTTTATTTACCAATAATGTTTATGTTGCACTATGTGTATGAATTTGTACATAGAGTGGCCTAGCTAAAATGTATAAAGTCCATTTGTGCTTTCTGGCATTGAATTTTCTTTATCAATCAGCAATTATGATATGTATATATATGTGTGTGTGTGTGTGTGTGTATATATATATATATATATTTGTGTGTGTATTCTTATATCTGTGTATATATAGACTTCTTTTATTTACAATATATCTACTGCTTATTAAGGTATAACATTCCCATTGGTCTTCATGCCAATCTCTCAGAGGGCATCCCGGTCTCTGCTGAGTTACGTCAGAAATCTTCCCTTGTTAACTCTGAAGGTGTCTTTCTTGGCAAGATGGGCATACGGAAAGCACTGGCACTAGGACAGCTCAGCATGCCAGAGGTGAGGGTCAATTTAGCTCTGAATACAAAGCACTTTTCTGTATCAATTGTTGCTCAGAGTTTCTTAAAAATATGTGACTTATACAATTTTAAAATGCATTTGTTCAAAATATGTGTCTTTCTTCTTTCTTCTGACCATTTGTTTTGCTCTATAGGTCCGACAGGAGCTGCAAGCACAGGTCAGTCTGTTTAGAGAGCTGACAGGGCAAACTCCCCAACATATGGATGGTCATCAGCATGTCCACATTTTACCAAGTAAGAGTCCAAGATTACAACACTTACTTATAATTTAACTCTGTTTTAAGTAAGAATCAGTTTATCATGCTACATTAAGCAACCTAACAATTATGTCCTATAAATTAAAATGATGTGCTCTTAAAGGACCACTATAGTGCCGGGAAAACATACTCGTTTTCCTGGCACTATAGTGCCCTGAGGGTGCCCCCACCCGCCCGGCTCTGGAAGGGGGAAGGGGTAAAAACTTACCTTTTTCCAGGGCTGGGCGGGGAGCTATCGTCCTCCTCTACTCCCCGTCGGCTGAATGCGCACGCGCGGCAAGAGCTGTGCGCGCATTCAGCCGGTCGCATAGGAAAGCATTATCAATGCTTTCCTATGGACGCTTGCATGCTCTTACTGTGATTTTCACAGTGAGAAGCACGCAAGCGCCTCTAGCGGCTGTCAATGAGACAGCCACTAGAGGCTTTGGGGGAAGGCTTAACCCATTCATAAACATAGCAGTTTCTCTGAAACTGCTATGTTTATAAAAGAATGGGTTAACCCTAGAAGGACCTGGCACCCAGACCACTTCATTAAGCTGAAGTGGTCTGGGTGCCTAGAGTGGTCCTTTAAGATAATCTCACATTTTCCCCTTATACTTTACAATCTCATTGTAAGTTCAGACCTGCTGTCACAGGCAAGCAAAGGGGAGAAGGGACTTCTAGAGCTATTTTTGGGAGACAGAAATATTGAGCAGCTCTCGCTGAACAGCACTTTCCAGAACTGCGCTCTCAGCTCTTGCACTTGAGCAGCAATAGTGAGTGTATTTAATCGACTATCAATTCTTCCCGATTCTGAGGGTGCTGTGCGGAAGTCAAATGGAACCGGCAACCTGTTTCAGGCTGCACCCACTACAGGAGGGTTTCCGGAATCCTATATATTGTGTGTGCTTATGGATCTGTCTGTATAAGAACAGGAAACTGTTTATCTAGGAAGTCCAGCCATTGTTGAGTTTTGTTTTATTTGCTTTTTTTTTTGTTTGTTTCTTTAAGGGGCTCCAAAAAATATCTTGGCAGCTCAGGCTCTGCCAACTATATTATATCTTGAATATCATTACATTATATAATCAAGCATGCAGTTATTTGTTCTCATAAAGTGAAATTTTTTTATTTATTTATAATAAACAATTAATGGACATCACAAGGCAGGATTCAAGAAATAAATTCCTATGTTCAAGCCAGGCCCTAAAGGTTACTCACCACAGCAAGCCTGGAAGGTCCATGACACACTAACCAGGGGTGGATTTATACTCACCGGGACTGGATTTTAAGTCCTTGATGAATAATGGAGATTTGAAAGTTTGAGTCCTAATATAAAACATGTTTAGTATTTTTTTTTTTTTTTTACCTATAAATGCATTTTGAATATATATAATATATTTTTTTGTGAATAAGGTTTTTATTTTGTTTTTCAAGTAAGAGGTAACGGTGAGACTGGCAGGTCTCTTTAGTCATGTCTTTATACGTCTCATAGTAAAGAAGGCATTGGTACAGATTGTGCACATTGTCAATTTGACGAGATTTAAACTGTCGTGAGACACGCAGGTCTCTTGCCTGTCACTATTTTTGCGGCACGCAGGCCCAAGGTAGATCTCAATCTTATGGGTGAGGTGTGGAGGCATCGGATATTGTGTGTTGTGTCTGTTGGGTTGCTTTCTGCCCCTGTGTCTTAAGTTAGTTTTTCCGTTCTCAGGTGTTCGGGTGTGCGGTTTTTGCACTGTTGGCATTCAGTGGCGTGCAGTTGCTTTCTTCCCGTATCCCTGTGTGTTGTGGTTCTGAGAGACTATGTGGATTTGGGTTTGGTGGTGCTATCCCCTGTACCTCCTGTCGATGGTATTCCGTTGGGCTTGTGCGTCCGTGTGCATTGTTCCGTTAGCTTGTGTGTAGTGTTGGGGGGGCGGGGGTGTATTGGGGTCGAGTTGTCTAGGGTGGGGGGGGGTGCGTCTCTGTCTGGGTTATGTCTGTCCAGTTTGTCTCTTAGTTTATCGGTCTATGCGGCCTCGCCACCTCGTCATCTACGTGTCATACTTGAGGCCTATTTGTGAATTCTGCCTTGGTAGTAGTCAGTATCCAGTGGTTCCATATTTCAATATACCTGTCTGGGGAGTTGGATGTGTTCATGATGAGTTCTTCCATTTGGGTGAACCAAGTTGTCAACGGGGGCGATATTGTTTGCTTCCAGAATTGAGGGATCACTTGTTTGGCAACATTTAAGATTCTAATAGTTAGTGAGTGTTTGTATCGGGATCTAGGCGATTTTGTGTGGTGTAGGAGCATGTTTTTAGGGAGGAAGGGAGGTGGTGTGTCTGAGAAGGTTTTGAGGAAGCCGTGTATGCCCCGCCAGAAGGGTCGTATAGCCTCGCACTCCCACCATAGGTGGAGCGCGGTGCCGGCCTCCTTATTGCACCTCCAGCAGAGGTCTGTGTTTTCCGGGTCTATGGCATGGAGTATGATTGGGATGCGGTACCAGTTCGTCAGCAGTTTGAACGCCGTTTCCTGCGTCCTGCTGAAGACTGAGCAGTGATGCGTTAAGTAACACATCTTCTCCCAGTCTCCGTCAGTGAAAGTTTTCCCCAGTGTTTGTTCCCATCTCCCCATAAATTTGGGTTTCTCCGTTGGAGTCTCCCTCTGTAGCATGGAGTAAATGAGTGAGATCCCGTGCGGTTGTGGGTCTGGGTCCATACACATTCTTTCGAATGTGGTGGGGTTCCGTTTCCGTGCTATGCGCCCCGGGAGAGTATGAACGTAGCTCTGTAGCTGTCTGTGTTTTAGGTGGTGTAGGAGGTTGGGGGTAGATCCCTCTAATAGGGTCGGGAGCGTTTTGCAATTAGTTCCGTCCAGGAGGTGGTGTAGTCTAGGTGTCTTGTGTCGGAGCAGGTCTCTGAATGCGTTGGGGTCTAGTCCCGGTGTGAAACTGTCGTTGTGTGTTAGGCGGAGCAGGGTGGACGGGAACGGCGCTAGTCCACATCTCTTTGCTACTCTCCCCCACTCCTGTAGTGTTGCAGTTGTGTAGGGTGAGCCCTGTCCTCCGGTCCCTCCGCTCCTCTGCCAAGGTAGAGTGGACAGCGGTTTCCCTGCTTCCGTTTCCTCTATTTCTTTCCATTGAATATATATCATAATAAGGTGCCATCATATGCGCATTAAGTAAAATTCACACGAACCGGCTTTACATCAATATTACACTGATCAGCCACGACATTAAAACCACCTGCCTAATATCATGTAGGTTCCACTCAAGCTGCCAAAACCGCTCTGATGCATTGAGGCATGGACTCCACCAAACCTCTGAACATGTTCTGTGTTGTTCCAGTGCATCCCACGAATGTTCGATTGGATTGAGATCTGGGGATTTTGGAGGCCTTTAACTCTGTCATTTTTCTTAAACTATTCCTAAACCATTTATGCAGTGTGGCAGGGTACCTTATCATGCTAAAAGAGGCCACTGCCATCAGGGAACACCATTGCCGTGAACTTGTGAAAGTGGTTTGCAACAATCACATGTTGGTGGTACATGTCAAAGTAGTGGTACGTGTCAAACCAGTAATGGCATTACTATGCTCCCAGGGAATTCGGTCCATCGTATATATGGACGATATCCTCCTCATGGCACATGACCAGAAGACTCTACACCTTCATACGATCATGACCTCAGCTTTATTACAGAACCTTGACCTTTGATCAATCTCCAGAATTCATCTCTCACCCCATCTCAGACAGTGCAATTCCTTGGATTCCAGATAGATTCTGTTCAGGCAGTTCTACAACTTCCTACAACAAAAATCAAATCCATCAAAAAGGACATTCGAAGGATGCTGGTGTCACCATATCTCTGCCTGCAGGACCTAGCCCGCATCATCGGCTTACTCTCTGCTTCAATACAGGCAATATTCCCTGCCCCATTACACTACCGCTAACTACAACACCTAAAAACACGTTACTTGCATCAGTCGACATCTTACGATCAGCAGATCACACTCACAGACGAGGTCCGGCTAGAACTCAACTGGTGGCTACATCATATGGAAGCTTGGAACGGGAGAGCCATCTTCGGATCGCAACCCGATTTCATTCTGGAGTCAGATGCCAGCCTTCTCGGATGAGGCTTGATTTTCTCAGAACATTCTACTCTGGTCCCAATCGGAATGAGCACTTCATATCAATTGCCTCAAACTAATTGCAGGTTTCTTCACAATCCGCAGGTACGACAAGCACGTCTACAATTGTTCTTTGGTTCTGAAGATGGACAATGTGTCAGCGGTTCGCTATGTGAACGAATTGTAATAGTTGTGCCTGGACAGGAATAAAGTTGCAAGAAAAAGTATGTGACCCCTTTGGAATGATATGGATTTCTGCACAAATTGGTCATAAAATGTGTTCTAATCATCATCTAAGTCACAACAATAGACAATCACAGTCTGCTTAAACTAATAACACACAAAGAATGAAATTTTGCCATGTTTTTATTGAACACACCATGTAAACATTCACAGTGCAGGTGGAAAAAGTATGTGAACCCTTGGATTTAATAACTGGTTGAACCTCCTTTGGCAGCAATAACTTCAACCAAACGTTTCCTGCAGTTGCAGATCAGACGTGCACAACAGTCAGGAGTAATTCTTGATCATACCTCTTTACAGAACTGTTTCAGTTCAGCAATATTCTTGGGATGTCTGGTGTGAATCGCTTTCTTGAGGTCATGCCTACATGCCTAATGTAGGGTAATAACTGCTTGATCCAAGGATAAATCTGACTGCCATTCTGGGGTCAAGAATGAATTTTTTTCCTAGCTTGTTGCAAAATTGTGCTTCAAACTGGTTTTTTTTTGCCTTCTTTTGGATCAACAGCAAAAAACAAATGTGAGGTAGGCTGAACTTGATGGACGCAAGTCTCTTTTCAGCTATGTAACTATGCCACAGAATCTCAATCGGGTTGAGGTCATTTTGTAAATGTCATGGCAGCATGTTTTCAGTAACATCCAACAAGGACTAAACAGCAAAAAAAAACTTTAAAAAAAAAAAATGCAAAGTAACAGTAGTATGGTCAACTACTTCTGGGTATGTCCCAAAGCGAGACCCAATCCTTCTCCGCTATCCCCCACACCAGGGTTCCCCTTAATCCTGTTAAAAATATTTAAAGACTTAAAAATGTCATTGTTAGTATAGTAACCTTCTGTAAAATGAGGCAATTTAGATCAGTATGTATAACTATATTATGTTTTGTTGTTGCTATAATTTGTAGTCATTGTGATAAACATCATTAGCCATACCCACTTAATTTTACCATCTTTGCTGTCCATACAGGTCTGCCTTTGTATGTATCAAATAGGATCACCCCCCCATACAAAGGCAGACCTGTATGGACAGCAAAGATGGTAAAATTAAGTGGGTATGGCTAATAACCTAGGAGTCTGCCAGAGTGGTTTCTCTGTTTCCCACGGAAAGACTATATGGTTGCGTTCGGGTCATTGGCCTCCGCCTGGTCCTACGAAGGCCCAGGTAAACGTAATTTTTTTAAAGGAAAATATAACTTGGAACTAAATCATCCTCTTTTGCAATGGACTAGCTCAGGAGGATAGATGAAATTTCCAGGAATAATCCCCAGCGAGGTGGAAAATGTTTTCGGGTCTCCCTGAGGGAGGAGGGGCAGGGAGGAAGGTTTTTCACTTGTGGAATGCCAGGATTTTGAACAGAAAGCATCATTCAAATGGGATATTGCGTGCTCAGCAGACCCGCATAAGGCTGCCATGCCCTACATTTCTCTAGCGTAAGTGGGGAAACCGTTTGAAAAATGGAGAGGGGCTGTCTCTTTTATGAGGCTTGATATCCTCTGCATTTGCAGATGATTGCATCCCTGGTGGTGGTGTGGTGAAATCTGACAATCTCTTTGTGTGTGTGAAGTCAATCTCTCATATGGCCTATGGTAAATCTATATACACAATATAGATGTTAATCCACCAGAAACTGTTGGCCAAATCCTCCAATAGTATCTTTGCCTCTTCCAGCCTAGTGCAGAGGTTGTTGGTATTTCTTTTTTTAATTGGCTTGTTCCCTAAACTCTTTAGATTACTCCCCCACATCCCCCATGTTAGCACTGAAATAAGATAAAACCAAACTGATGTATTCTAGCACTGGTAGAGTATCCTTACTATACCCCAATCTGCCACCTGTGAAATCATCATTACTGTTGACTTGTGTCCATTTAGATGTTTCTCATAGAAGCATTGGGACACACCAACAATGTTTCTCATAGTGAAGTATTAAAACCCTTGGTCCAATACGAGAAGCCCTCACTTCCACTTTGAACAACAGTCCAAAGCAAATGAGGTAGAAAACAAAGGGGTATTATAAACATTCAGATTTTTCTTGAAATCTGTATTTCTATAAAATGAGTTTGAAGGTACATGCAGTAAACCCCTAAAGATCTTCAGCAAGCTAACATTTTTAAGGGTACTGAGGTGCCTGTTGAAATGTTCTAGTCTATTGGTCAACCGTGCTGATTGCTCCACTTTTAAAACTTTGTTTAACTAGTGCTCTTCATAGATAACCTTCATTATTTAGATCTAATACATATGTAAAATGAAGCTATTAAGATTGAACGATTAGTATCTTGATTGTGGCTGATGTTTTAATTAGGAATCCGTGAAGAGTTTGCTCAAGTGCTGCATGAAAACGGAATTCATTACACAAGACTGCCAGTGGAGCTAGGCCTTCACAGGTGTGACTGGATCCCTGAGGAACGTATGGTGTTTAATAGAGCAGTACAGGAAGATGCTCTGAATTCTGTGGGGATATTCAAGAGCTATGGCCTTAGGTAAGTTATCTAATTATATGGGAAAGAGGGTCCAGGGATGACCACGACTTTCTTGCTTTCTCTATGTTTCTTCCTCTGCACACAAAGAAAAACATCCCTTGAGGTTAATCTATCCTGCCAGACTGCTTTGGATAAGGAATACATTTGAGATTTTTTAGAAATGTATATTCCCCATCCTCCTAATGCTTATTGTTGTTTTAACCCCTTAATGGCTAGTGACATGCCTGACAGATTATGATGTAAATATATTTGCCGATCACCTGGTCATTAGGTTTGGGTAATTTCATTACACACACAGCATCATAGACAAAAAAATATTAAGTCAATTAAATCAGGCTTACTTAATGCCACCGTGAAAGTGTTATGCTGGTAAATTGCCATCGCTATCTTGACTTGGGTGAAGTATACTTGCCACAACAAAGCACCTTTAATCTAGAAAGTACCATAATTAACCTAAAGATATTGTGAACACAAAAGCTATGTATAATGTGGAAAAATATACTGTGGAACCTTTACAATCATCAGCTTGTGTGCACCTATGGATAATTTCTGCAGATATTAAGCCCTTATTGCGGCAGTCATACCTCAGAATCATGTATACACAATTTTTACCAATTGCAAGGAAAATTGGTTCAATGCAAATTAGTTCCTCCCCTGTGATTGGCAGAGAGCCAGCTCTGAGTTGTGTTCTGTCGCTGTACTGACTGCTGAGGAAATCTAAACATTTCCCTCAAGAGGTAGTGAAAAAGTTGCAGGTCTGCACCTCCAGCAGGTGCAGATCACTGCCAATGCTCCGTCGCAGTCTCAGACGGAAAAGGGATCATTCAAACTGGTCTTCACCTAGGCAGCAGACCTACAGCTTGGCCCCCTGAACCACCAGGGAACTGAACTGGGTATATTGCCCTCCTCCCTCACACTTGCACACCAGTTTGTTAATTAACATTACTTGGGTCTCCGGGTCTGCTGGGCCTAGGTTAGTGCATTTATATTTTTTTAAGTATGGATTGCCTTTTTGGAAATAAAAATATTTTATTAAACCCTCCTAAACTAGGGAAGACACCTTGTACAACGATGCCTTCTTTTGAAGTCAATGTTAAAATAAATATTACTTCACAAAAGACTTGTACCTCACTCATGTAGCATCAAAGTTTAATGAGGAAGGTCCATTAAATGTAATGATTTATTCAAAATTAAAAAAGGAGGGGGGCAAAAGTCCTCACACCCAAATTAATAAGAAGGTACGGAATTGAGGGGAAAGATGCAGCAGAACTAAAAACATTATTTTTTATTTTTCCTTTTTTTTTTTTGTCACTGTATATATCTATACCTGTATAGCTAATTGTCTTTTGAATATTGTCCTATATATAATCATAAACTTTCATGGGGACTTTGTTGGATGTTACACGAGTGCAGTTGAAGTCTTTTTTCCTTTACATAGAACAAGAAAAAACTTGTTATAGTGCCAATTGATGTAGCGGCACAAAACTTTTTGTGTTTTTCTAATAATCACACAAACAAAATAAATAGAATTTATCTTATTGCTGCTGTGGAGTTATAAGCAATTATTCTAACCGAATTAATATTTGATTTGCAGGTGGCCGGATCTATACATTGGTCTCAGCACAATGGGGAAGCACATGTCGACGCATAACATCCAGAGAGCAATTGAGTATGGAATCCTGTCTTTGCATAGCAGTCTTTCCCCAGGGCACTCAACCCAATCTAGCATCTGCATGACAATTGAACTGATGACTCACCCTGGTTACCCCAGTATGCCGCAAGAAGGGGGCTGTGGGGAGGGTCCAGATGATTTCTCACAATCCAGGGATAGACTGCATGAGTTAGAGATCTTAAGAGACCCATCATTACACAGTTATTATAATAACAATAATGTACACTTATGTAGTTTCAAAGATCTATAACACTTGGAGTGGAAATTTACCTCTTGCACTCATTACAGGGATTTTGCCAGCGTGCCTATTTAAAGGCTTGATGGGATGGATTTACACCATGGTCAGTATAGCCGTTTAATGTTTAACAGGGCAGGAACTTTATAGAGCTGCCCTGACTCCAATTTTGGTTGATTACTACTTTTGAAGTGGTTTTTTATTTTTCTTGTTTTTATTTTAAACTTTGACATTGATATTATTTGAAGATTTTCATTTTTGTTGAAATAAGCAGCTGTTCTAATGCCACAAGTGACATTTATGGTGTTAGGGGGTGGTGAGAATGGTATACAGGGGAATATAGTTGATACTGGCTGATATACATTCCTAATTAACTTTCAGAAAGTTTATAGTTCCAGTTCCCTCACTTGCAATGACCCATTCCACCATTACATGTTCCATCACAATCAAGGACCTGTTTGAGAATTACAGCAACTTATTTTCAAAGACTTAATTAATATTACATTTCACCCAACTCTTTCTAGTAAAATGATGAAAGGAAATTAGGCAACACTTCTTCCCCATATTGGCCTTAGGGAATGTAAACTATTGAATGTGTATATATCCATCAGAAATGATTCATACATGTCAGATATTTTCCTTTCCTGGGCCATGGCAGCACTACTCTCAGCTTAGCTCATCCTATCACTCCCACTGGACAGAAATTAAATTATAAATATCACCCGTAGCGCTGGATCACCCTAGTTTCATTCCCACCATGGTGGAAACAAAGTGGAAATCCAGCAAATGTGACGATTGGACAATAGAATGCTTCTCATTAGACTAATGCTTCCTCGTGGAACTCTCACTTCCATTTGAACAATCATTCAAGCAAAGTGAACAAGGAAGCCCTCCTGGCAGTTAGCATGGCTACCAGGGATTGTTCTTAAATTTATAAAAGTGATGATTTCTCGTGAAATTAGCACTTTTATGAATTGGGACAAGAGAGGCATGCAGTTAACTTGGACTTTACCATATAGATCAAAGCAGCAATAGGCCTCTGTTGGAGGCACTGTGGAGGCCTGCAGGAGGTTGCCGTTGGTGTCCTGCAGCTTGCATAGGGGAGAGACTGAACTCTTTTACGCAAGGAACCAAAATATTTATTGTAAGACACACTGACAATGTATATGTATTCACATACACATGGTGAAATGAGACAAGAAACATCTACGTCAGATAAAAATAAGTCCTGCGCACCTTCTGAGTAGTCAGCAAACCTTTTTTTATCAGCTATCAGTGCATGGAAGACGTTTCACCAACTATCCTGGTCTTTTTCTAGACTTGACAAAGTCCAATAAAGTGGTCAACATGTCTTCTATGCACTGTTAATGAATAAAAAGTATTTCTGACTACTAGGGTGTGCAGGATACTCATTTTTATTTATCTGACTACTTACCTGGACTGCAGATCCAGTAAATTGCACCTTTGCTCCTGTATTAGCGTGCTGGTCACTGCACACTTGTTTAAGGGGGAAAAACACTGTGACCACCCTATATTGCTGTTGCCAGTTATAACGTAATTTTGTGTTTAGTAAGCATGATGGGAGATGCTTATCAACAGAGAGCTATTTACTAAAATGAAAATTCATGGCGAAGTCCAGAGTAGCTGAAATGAAAGCATAGCTAAACATGAATCTCACTTTACATTCTCACTATGAGTATATATAATGCTACACGTGTACTACTGCCAGGATTGGGGAAAATAATATTTTATTAAATATATTTTTTGTGAAGTATATGTCATCTAAATGACTTGGTACTAAGCAACCTTTAAGTACTATTTCTAGCTCATGCTAATCTAAGAAGACTCAGAAACTGCCAATAGTCTGCACTGAAGTATAAAAAAAAAGCGGATAATCAGACTAGATAAGACATTGGAAAATAACATTGTATTTCTCCTTGATGCCGTACTGACTCTTATAATCTGAAATGCTTTTGAAAAAGCATTTGGAACCGTTTGAATGAACCCAAGTGAAAAAGTCACATCTACTGCCAAACAAAGTTACTTAACACTGATCCCTCGCTCACTTCACTAATCTGTTCTAAACAATTCTCATGTCCTTCAGTAATGGATGTGCACTCAACAAATGAGAGTGCTGTTGTAATTCAGCAGATTGAGGTATTTTTTAGATACTTCTACTTGCAGCACAGAGAACTGATGGCCTTGGCATGACGGCGGGGAGGAGTGTGGGTGGAGCCTGACCCTGCGCCAAGGGACTTCAGCGCTGGATTCAGGTAAGTGACTGAATAGGTTTTAACCCCTTCACCTCCGCGGGAGAAGGGGACCTATTAAACCTATAGTGCCAGGAAAAACGCTTTGGATCCCTTTAACGTATTCCTTTATCTCATCTTACTTGTTACCAGCATACGATACAAATTGCATCTTTGGACCATTCTCTACATGTCTGCAGTTAACTTCAGCAATGGACACAGTTTTAAACACATAAGAAATGCAGAGTGCTGTCTAAAACACAATTGTCTTAAATAAACCAAAAAGGGGACTGCATTTATGCCGTAAATCTAAGCTGAAATAAGGAGTTGGTGCTTTCAAATCCAGAGATGGCAAGTCTCTAGCACATATCCAGAAAGTGTAAAAATGGTCCAGCCACACTAGGTGTCTCAGTGGGCAGACTTTAATGGAAGCAAGACACCATGAAATGCTTTTTTACACTTTGTAACACTAAAATTTACTTGACAAAGCAGCATATTATTTATCCCACCACAAAATAATTACACAATTAAATACAAAACTCAAACACATAATAGTGATTAATAATAAAGTGTAATTTTTCCCCCCAAGCAATGTCACCATCAGGGAAAGAACACAACAGCATTGTTATCGACTGGTTGTAAATTTAAGCGCTTTATTATTATTTAAAGGACCACTATAGGCACCCAGACCACTTCAGCTCAGTAAAGTGGTCTGAATGCCAGGTCTCCCTCTAGTTTTAACCATGCAGCTGAAAACATAGCAGTTTCAGAGAAACTGCTATGTTTATATTGCAGGATTAATCCAGCCTCTAGGGACTGTCTCTCTGACCGTATTACCACCTCTCCTGGGTCTGTCAGATAACCATAGGTCCCATGACCTGGACGGACCACGCACTGTTAACAATGACTGTGACCTCTTCCGACCCCACTCCACCCACAGGCGCCTAAATTAAACTCTCTTCTCAGACACGACCTTGATCAAAGATGCACACACGACTTGACACAATACTTTGCGGAAAACACGACGCCCGACTGGCCAGCACCAATCACCTGGGAAGTTCAGAAATACAGGGTACGGGGATTCTTCTTAGCCAGGGGTGCTGTACTGAAGAAAAGTCTACAATTAGGGACCTCACGGACAAAATCCAGTACTTCGAAACCAGACCTAAAACAGCCCATACTCTGGACACATACGAAGAACTGTCTGCTTTGAAGGGGCAATTATCCTCTCTCCTCCAACACTCACACCAACACACCAAAGTGTTCTTTTATGTAAACAGCGAGAAGTGTGGTAAGTTTCTTGCCACGATCATAAACAAGAAAAGGAACACATCCTACATAACCAGCCTACATGATATCCATGGCAGGCCGCAGAGAGTGCCAACACGCATTGCTGAAGTAGTACGCGACTACTTCAAATCACTGTACTAGAAGTCACCCGTGGGTACCTCACAGACCACCGAATCCATGCGAACCTATCTGGCCGATAACCTTCACACGAAAATACCAGCAGAAGTGTCAGATGCGCTGTAACCCCCGCTTACCACAGAGGAACTAGCGCCAGCAATCAAGAAGCAAGAGCCCGGGTCCTGACGGACTGACGATCCGCTACTATAAAATGTATTCGGATGTCCTATCCCCACATTTCCTGTCGGCTTATAACTCGTTGACACGGACAAAGGCTTCTCTCCCAGATGCTCCCATTGCGGAGCAATGTGCCAATTACCGGCCTATCTCCCTTGAAGCTTTTCGCCCATATTCTGGCTGCCAGGTTGCCTTATATACCATCCCTAGTGAAACCGGACCAGGTGGGATTTATTCCAAACAGAGAAACGAGGGACAACACCTCTAGAACCATATCCCTGATCCATTATCCACAATAGACAGGCAAGGATCTTATCCTGATATCCACCAACGCAGAGAAGGCCTTTGACAGAGTTAGCTGGGATTTCCTATTTAACACGCTCCTTGCCCTGGGGATCACTGCACTGTACGCCAACCCGTCGGCGAAAGTATACATTAACGGAGCTTACACGGACGCATTCCACATCCATAATGGGACCAGTCAAGGCAGTACACTATCGCCTTTGCTGTTTGTTCTGGCCTTAGAACCGTTTTTACAGTCGATTAGGAATAACATAGATATCGGAGGACTCAAGGCAGGACCCTCAACGCATATGGTGGCCGCTTACGTGGACGACCTGATTTTCTTAATTTCTCCGTCTTTTCACCTGAGACAACCCTTCCCAACGTTATACGAGAACTAGAAATATACGGAAGGATCTCTAACTTCAAGATCAACCTCCCGAAATCCAACCTTCTCAATATCAATCTACCAGCTGACAGGGTCGATGTGCTGCATCAGAGCATTTATTTGTACTGGTCAGACAGAGTAATCAAATACCTGGGGACCTGGATATCCCGAGACCTCACCCAACTATACCGACTCAACTTCACTCCAATGCTAAACAACTTTAAGAAAAACCTGGAGGAATAGAAACTGCCTCACCTGTCCTGGCTTGGTCGTATAGCAGTGCTAAAAATGAATCTCTTGCCCTGCATCCTGTTCCTGTTTAAACGCTTCCCATACAGATCCCAACAGCGTGCTTCAAGTCTCTGAGGTCCCTGATGATTAAGTACATATGGGGTCAGGACACACCACGACTGAACTATCTAACTAACGTGACCGAAACTTATCGTCCCCGACTTCGCTACCGGGCTGTCCACTTACAACGAATACTGGAATGGGTCAAGGACGGCATAGTTAAACCTTGGAAAGAGATCCAACAAGCTCAATCTGGTGGCTCACTGAAAGCATTGACATGGATAAACCCAACAACTGGAAGATGGATATTGCACCATTAACCACTGGTGAGGGCCACCTTAGAGGTATGGCACAGAACGGCCCCACGGGTAGAACTTTCTTCCTTTCCTTCCCCTCTATACCCGATCACGAACAATCCAGAACACAGCCCAGGCATGAACCCAAGGGCATTCACATGCCTGACCTCAATGACACACGTACAAGTTAGACACATGATCCTGAACAGCATCCCACAGAAACCCGACCTTAGCAGTGCCTTGACCTCATTCAAATGCATTGGGACAGGTAAGGACCCACTTTTACACGCTATCTCCCACCTATACACTCTGCTCCTACACAATAGGAACCTCCCACCACCTCCCTACATGGGTAAATTGGAGACTATGACGGGTGACACGTTCACAGAAGAACAATGGGGCAAAACATGCGACCTCACACATCACTGCGCACTGGCAAGTAAAACCCAAGAGACCGCATACAAGGTTTTGACTCCGTGGTATAGAACGCCGCACACATTGCAGAAAATGATAACGGACCTGAGCGAAAAGTGCTTGCGATGCCACACTGGAGCCAGCTCATTTCTGCATATATGGTGGGAATACCCAAAGGTGGTCCCCTACTGGTGAATGATTAGTAGGGTGATACAAAAGTTCTCTGACAACCCCCCCCTTTAAACCTACCGCATACCTACTACACCGCACTACAACCCCGACAGCCAAATATAAAAAAATCTTTAACTATACGGATACTGAAAACAGCAAAACATGTCCTGGATTGTATTGAAAGATTGCCAACCCACCACCCTAGCACACCGTTCTTCCCTGAACCAACACACACGAAGGGAGAAAAGGGCTGGACCAAGGGTCTACATGGGCACCTGCCGGGTAATAATCCACAGCAGCCATCTGGAGTGTCATCGCGCCACAGGGCGCACCTGGAACCTGGAGCCACACCTATATTGAAAGTAAAAATAACCCTTGGTAACAGTACACTACTACGAGATTCTGCAAGCCACATCTTAATAGCCTTATGCCTATCCCACGCATGCTTAAACTCCCTCCCGGTGTTAACATCTACCACTTCAGCTGGAATGCTATTCCATGCATTCACTACCCTCTCCGTAAAGTAACACTTCCTGATATTTTTAAACCTTTGCCCCTCTAATTTAAGACACTGTCCTCTTGTTGTGGTAGTTTTTATTCTTTTAAATATAGTCTCCTCCTTTACTGTGTTGATTCCCTTTATGTATTTAAATGTTTCTATCATATCCCCCCTGTCTTGTCTTTCCTCCAAGCTATACATGTTAAGATCCTTTAACCTTTCCTTTTAAGTTTTATCCTGCAATCCATGAACCAGTTTAGTAGCCCTTCTCTGAACTCTCTCTAAGGTATCAATATCCTTCTGAAGATACGGTCTCCAGTACTGTGTACAATACTCCAAGTGAGGTCTCACCAGTGTTCTGTACAATGGCATGAGCACTTCCCTCTTTCTACTGCTAATACCTCTCCCTATACAACCAAGCATTCTGCTAGCATTTCCTGCTGCTCTATTACATTGTCTGCCTACCTTTAAGTCATCTGAAATAATCACCCCTAAATCACTTTCCTCAGATGTTGAGGTTAGTAGGGTATCAAATATCCTATACTCTGCCCTTGGGTTTTTACGTCCAAGGTGCATTATCTTGTACTTATCCACATTAAATGTCAGTTGCCACATCTCTGACCATTTTTCCTAAATCATTTGCCATTTGGCTTATCCCTCCTGGAACATCAACCCTGTTACATATCTTAGTATCATCAGCAAAAAGACATACCTTACCATCAAGACCTTCTTCAATATCGCTAATAATAATATTAAAGAGAATGGGTCCAAGTAGAGATCCCTGAGGTACCCCACTGGTAACTAGACCTTGCTTTGAATATACTCTGTTGAGAACAACCCTCTGTTGGCTGTCATTTAGCCACTGCCTAACCCATTCAACAATACTGGAATCCAAACTTAAAGATTGCAGTTTATTGATGAGCCTTCTATGTGCAACAGTGTCAAAAAATGAGCAGTAGTGTACATACAGTCATGTGGAAAAAAAAAAAGAAGTACACCCTCTTTGAATTCTATGGTTTAACATTTCAGGACAAACCTTTACGGTGCGTTTGGTCTTAAAATTAAGTGTAAATACAACTGTGTCAATATTCAACAAAAATAAAGCCACATGGAGAAGCCAAGTGTGAGAACCTAAATGCACCCATATGCATTAAGAGGCTAGGTAGCAGACCGGTGCTGCTAATCACATGCACTTGATTAATTGATCATCAGCAATTGTGACCACCTCTATAAGAATTTGCTGATTTGGAGCATACGTGTGTGTTAAAATGATGCCAAGGACGAAAGACATCAGCAATGATCATAGAGAAGCAATTCTTGCTGCTTATCAAACTTGGAAGGGTTATAAGGTAATTTCCAAACAATTCCATAATTCTACTGCAAGAAAGATTTAAAAGTGGAAAACATTTTGGAAGTCAGTTGCCAATCAACCCAGGAGTAGAGTAGTTAAAAAAAAAAAAAAAAAAGTTACATTTCAGACTCTACAGGCCTCCATTAGCATGTTAAAGTTCATGACTATACGGTTGGAAAAAGACTTAACAAGTATGGTTTGTTTGGAAGAGTATCCAGGAGAAAGCTTCTTCTCTTTGAAAAGAGCATGGCAGCACGGCTTAGGTTTGCAAACTTGTATCTGAACAAACCACAAGACTTCTGGAACAATGTCCTTTGGACCAAACACAGCATATCAGCAGAAACACCTCATACCAACTGTCAAGTACAATGGTGTAGAGGTGACGCTTTGGCCCTTTTTTGCAGCCACAGGACCAGGGAACTTTGCAATCATTGAGTCAACCATGAACTCCTCTGTATTCCAAAGTATTTTAGAATCCATCTGAGGCCATCCATCTGACCGCTAAAGCTTAGCTGAAATTTGGTCATGCAATTGGACAACGGTTGCAAGCACAACAGCAAATCTACAACAGAATGGCTGAAAAAGGAAATAATCAAGGTATTGCAATTGCCTGGTCAAAGTCGAGACCTCAACCTGACTGAAATGTTGTGGGAGGACCTTAAGAGAGCTGTGCATAAACAAATACCAGAAAACTTCAATGAAATGAAAAATAGTTGTAAAGAGTGCGCTAAAAATCCTCCACAACAATTTGAGATTGATAGTCATACATGAAACGATTACTTCAAGTTATTGCTGCTAAATGTGGTTCTATGAGCGATTGAATCATAAGATGTACTTAGTTTTTCCACACATGGATTCTTTAAATTATGACACTGTGTAATATGCCATTTGTAGTTGTTTATCTGATGTTGTATTTACCTAATTTTACGACCTGCTAAGGAACCGATGATTGTTAGTGTGTTCGGATATGTAAAAATTCAAAGAGTGATACTTTCTTTTTCTCTTGATGGTGAACTTGAAAAAGGAAACATCTCCCCTCCCCTGATATATTTCCATAAATTATTTTTTGGGAGGGGTGAACTATTCCACTTTTAGAACTTTGCCCCAATATATCCCATAGTAAATACACATGGGGTTTTGGCCAAATAAAATGTATGGCAATTTTTGGAATATGTGGCTTTTCAGCACTATAACACACAAGTCCAACTCAAAGACAGATGATTTAGCAACTCTGTGCAAGAGGTTTGGTACCACACTCAGCATTACTGTTACCAAGTTCTTCCTTTGTACTGGCAGCGACCCTGAATCTGTTAGTCAGCTGTGGACCACAATGACTTCATGGTTAGTGGTATGCAGCCCATTCAGAAACAATTCCTTGCATCTCCATCTTAAGATAAAAGCATTAAAGCGGTAACATAAAAAGAAGATGGGCAATAGCTTATGTTGATTTAATATATATATATATTTTTTTTAGTCTGTTCATAAGATTATACACAAATATTTCTGCCTATCCTAGCCTTCCTGGGCACAGTGAAATTATGGCACCATGAGGCATTTAAATACAGCATTTTCTCTTTCCGGCACAAAGGAATGCTGATTGGGAACTAATAAACTCAACTGAGAAGACCTTAATTTCTAGCAGCACATACATCAGAAGATATATAGAGAGAAACTAAGAGCTTTATAGATATCTAGAGCTTTATGATATCTCTCTCTCATATATATATATATATATATATATATATATATATAATCTATCTAACATCAATATGTGTATATAAAAGATTTAAAAATAAATTAATTTCAGGGCGACAACCTCTACACTGAAAAACTGCCAAATCAGTTGTCCTACACAAAACTCGAATGGCCAAATGGAAAGCAAGAGTTATAGACTCACAATTTGGATTTGGTTTCACTGAGGACTAAATACAGTGCATACCTTCTCACAGCTATCTATTTAACTCAGACACACACCACATTCACAGAAGAAACATTAAATTTTTACAGATTGCATAAGACCTAAATCCACATTTCTTTGGCTTTTAACAAGGACCTGCCGCTTAATACAGTATTTGGAGCTGAGAAAGGATCTAAATCCACCTATGTGATCTATCCAAACAGCTAGGTCTATCTAAGCTCACATAAATCCACCTGCCTATTTTGGTTAGAAAGCACTGTATGAACAGAATAGTCATTGCTACTGGAACACAGAGTGTGGGTTAGAATCTAAAGTGACTATGTGTGATATAGGTATATCTTTATCAGATATAATTCCCTACAATGCCAAGTATGACTGATGAATGAAAATACACCACTTTTACCATGGTACTCTGACTAAGATATTCAGATAAAATAATTATTTAGGATCTTTGTATTGCCACTTGAGCAATTCAGCCACAAGCAGTGATACAAAGGAGGTTTAAAAAAACCAAAACAAAAAAAAAAAACGTGTACAAGTAAACATTTTAGAGTTCAATTAACGTTACAGGAAATTCATATTGGAAAAGTGAGCAAGTAGGACAAGTTAGGTCATACACATTAGTTCTCCCATATAAAGCTTGAGGAGGTATGGAGTGTCCTTTACATTGTACTGGTGAAACGGTCAGCGAATGTATATCCGAAAAGTCGTTTTGTTGGAATCACATCCTCTACCTTAAATTTTTTTTTTTATAAAATCCCTGTTTAGTAGATATACTCAAATTAATTCATGCATGTATTCATTGGGTTATAACTTAAAAGAGCTTGCAAAAGCTGTAATCCTTATGAATTGCAGCCTTTGCAAGTCTACACTTTTTCAGCCTCTTCACATGAAACAACCAGAGGCTTCTCAATGAGAAACCTCTGAAGCGATCCCCCACTGCACGTGTCTGGTTGCAGGCGCACTGCACAGGGTTTTGAAAAAGACTACTGATCTGATGTCTCGGAGTAGGAACGCAGGTGGAGGCAGTAGATGAAGCCAACAGAAGTAAACCTCCCTGGCTGTTTGACAGCTGGGGGGCACAGGGTATGTTTAAAGTACAGATTTTTATGAGAAGTGCCCTTTAAATAGAATATTTCTCACTCATGAAGTGCTTTAAGGGTGTGGAATAGTCCTTAAATAAAACCACCAATTCTACTAATAACAATAGACATTACCAAATTATATTGTTAGAACTTCTCCTTTACAGTGCACAAATATTGACAAATTAGAAGAAAACACCAGAAAGATTCAGTCTCAAGCAGTCAAGCTGATATACTCTTGCATAAAACATTATCTGAGATACTTAAAAATGGGCTCATTCCAGCAGTTTGAGATTTTTTTGGTTTTTTTTTCCGTTTTTTATTTTTATTATTTTATGTTACAAACTGAAGGAGAACTTACCGAGTCCCACAAAGCACAGTGCAACATTGATAGAAAGGAAACCTAAGAGCCAAATGTTCAAACTATACCTTCCCCGTGACGTGGTCTGTATGGGACAGCTGAGTAAACCCTTTAATGTCAGGTGTGTGACCCATCCCTGGCACAAAAGAGGATAATGTGGGAGGCATACTGATAGACTAAAATCATGTAGGACCTTGTCAAGGAGTGTCCAAAATATAGTAGGTGGTGAAAAATAACAAAAATTATATATTTATATAGATATATTTTTTAGCAAACCTACCGAGAAACCCTAAAGAAGATCATTAAGTTTTTTCTTGCATGGAAAATGTTCAATAAGAAAAACAGAAATGTAGAACATTTTTTCGGTAGTTTTAGTATGGCAAAGTAGTAAACTAATTTGTTGGGGGTTGTTTTTAAACACAGAGAGCAGAACCATACTCCCAATTTCATACATTTTTTTTTAATCTTCCTCTTTACAAGTTTATCTAGTTAACAGTTTGACTGAGAGCATAGCAGAAGCTACGAGGTTGACTCTGACACTGTTCCACGTTCCCTCGAAGTCCTGCCTCGTGTTTCTTTTCATGGTGGGGAGATGGAGGGAATTCTGAACTCACTGACTCCAATTCTTCAGTTGCGCTTTTTGAAATCATGTTGGTTTGTGTTTTTTTGTGTGTGTTTTTTTCCCACTGGCACTTGGCCCCAGATATCTAGTCCACTGGTCGTTTCTCTCCATATTTCTTTGTAAACTCTTCGGCATTCTTACAGAATTTTTTACGGTCCTTTGAGTATTCTTCGGCTAGATCTGCACGCAGTGGGTGCTCTGGTTGAGGGTCGTTGACCAGGGCAATTAGAGACTGGATGACTGAGACAAGAAACACAGCATAAGTGAAGGAAGTTAATTTTTGCAATGTACAAATTTGACTGATATTAAACATTCCAATCACTCCTACTTGCCAGAGAGCAAAATTATTAAAACAATCACTCGATCATTATCAATCTGGGCCCAAGACTTTTAGCACAATCCCAAGACTGGTTGCAGAACATGAAACAGGGCTTGAACTGTATCTATACCCACTGCACTTATAAATTAAATATAGAACATCAACATAACTAAAAATATAATAATTTAGTATATAGATTCACTTTTGTAAAAAAATAAAATAAAAAAAATGTGCATGATCAAATCGAACATAAAATCCTCACGAATATTCTAAGGGAGCAGAGTCTAGAAGAGCATGATTAAACGAAAACATAGGCCACGTTGAGTGTTCTATTTGGGGAAATGGGTTAATTCACAATCACAATCTGAGGAAAACAAAACAAACACTCACTGTTGCAGGAATTGCAATGTTTTAAAGTTTTATTTTTTTACTATAGTTGTAGTAAAATGGAATACAAGATATTTAAGCAATAAAATTACACAGTGATTGATTTATCCATTTACACTGATCAGCCTGAACATTAAAACCACTGACATTGATTATATTGTTACAATGGAACCTGTCAAGAAGTGGGATAGATCAGACAGCAAGTGAACAGTCTGTTCTTGAATCCCACATGCAAGAAAGTACAACTGGTGAACATACAGGGGCGCCCAAGGCTCATTGGTGCATGTGGGGAGTGAAAGCTAGCCATCCGTTGCAATCAAACAGAAGAGCTACCGATGAAAAAAATTAATTGATTGAAAACTGTAAAAACACACAATGCATCAAAAAAAGGGCAAGAAAAAAAAACGGGTGACTTTGACAAAGTCCAAATAGTGACGGCTAGACGACTGAGTCAGTGCATCTCCCAAATGGCAAATCTTGCTGGGTGTTCCCAGTATGCAGCGTTAGACTCTACAAAAAGTGGTAAAAGGAAGTACAACCAGTGAACCTGCGTCAGGGGCATCCAAGGCTCATTGATGCACCTTGGGGAGTGAAGGCAGAAGAGCTACTGTAGCTCAAATTGATGCATCTGGTCAGATCACACAGAAGAGCTACTGTAGCTCAACTTGCAGGAAAAAGTAAAAATGGCCACAATAGAAAGGTGTCAGAACACAGAATGCATCAAAGTTTGCTGCGTATAGAGCTGCAAACCAGTTAGAGCAGGCTTCCCCAAACTCCGGCCCTCCAGATGTTGCTGAACTAAAACTCCCATGATTCTATGAATGAACTAGATAGGCTGAGAATCATTAGAGTTGTATTTCGGCAACATCTGAAGGGCCATAGTTTGGGGAAGCCTGAGTTAGATTGTCCATAATGATCCCTGTCCACCACTGAAAACACCATCAATGGGTACATGAGCACCATGTAACAATGGAAAAAGGGTTGTCTTGACTTTTCAATTTCCCTGATCTTAGTCCGACTGATCTGTTGCATGTGCTGGAAAAATAAAACCAATCTATGGAGGCCCCACCTTGCAATAAATATGCTGCTAATGTAATGGTGCCAGATACCATAGAACACATTCAGACGTCTTGTGGAGTCTATGCCTTGACGCATCAGAGCTGTTTTGGCAGCATGAGCGAGGTGGTTTTAATGTTGTGGCTGATCAGTGAACTTATGGACTATAAATGGAAGATGGTAGCATAGACTTCCAGAATTCTAAGTACTTCTAACAACCATGGATAGTTCTTACATCCTTACAGCATATCCATGAGTCTTACCTTGGTCAGTTTTGGTTGCTGGTTTCCAGTTTTCAGCGCTGATCACTGGCAGGCATACCTGGCCCTTCTCATCAATGTTCGGATGGTATATCTTTGTTTTGAATGTAATCTTAGGTGGCTTGAACGGGTACTCTGCTGGGAAATTAATTTCAATCCGGAAAGCACCTTTGTCATATGGAGGATTGTCCTAGAGTGACATACGACATTGTGAGATTCAGAACATATGCATTGCAAGAGTCGGTATGTTGTCAGCTAGTAATGCAAGGGTTTTATGGATGTGGGATTTCAGTGTACTTTGCAATTAAGACAACAACTGTAAATGTGAATAGAAGACACCAGTCAAAAGGTTAAATAAAAAACCTCACATTTTTATGGTTTTGTGGCATCTTATAGTCCTATAATAAGGATGGGGGGGAGGGGTTATTTATATTATATATACACATAAAAATAAATTATATGTATATATATATCAAATTTTTTTTTCTTCTAACTCCCTTTCCCCCCTGCCTGCACAGCAAGTCTAAGTTATCTTGGTCAGAACAAACTGACATAGGACAAAAGATCACACTCAACTGCCAGACTCCTGCGTGTCACCAGCCAGAAACTAACAGAAATATTTACTGCGGCTGTGGCTGAACCAGCAGTACTCACAACTGCTAAATGTTACGGTGTATTTTTCAAAACAGCTATAACAGTCGTTACCTGTGTTAAGCTCCGTGATCATGCAGCAGCACTAGTGCAGTGAGCGTAACCTTTGGGTCAACTGTATTCTGATGCAAAATCACTCAAAATAGTGTGAAAGTAAAAATATACCAGACTGTAAAAACATTTTAAAAAATACAATTCTTGGGTTCTTGAAGATGACATGCCATATACCACCTCTTTAGCTGCATCCTCTCAAAATGGCATTTTTCAAAGGTATTGATATAGTACATGATGTTACATTAATGATTTTTATGATTCACAATAATATCCCAGCAACATGAGCAATAAAGGAGAAACAAATCTGCACAATGAAACTGCTATTCATAGGAATTATATGCTTTATACTTAATAAATTGAGAACCATCTGAAAGCACTGCAGAATGTCATGGAACTGATACACTGCAACTTGAGTTGTTCTGAGTGAACAGTAGGGGATGTGATAATTATCTTCATGAAACATCTACAGCTCAACTGCTCGAGCAGACTGTCCACTTGAAGAAATAAAAACGTCTCTGCTAGCGATAGCTTTGAGATTAAAAAAATAAAAATAAAAAAAACACACACAACCCCTTCAACCCAACCTTTTCAGTGTTTTCTTATGGAACCGATCATCAGGTAACTCCTAGTACTACCAATTGTACAGTTATCTAAATAATGTCTGCCTGTTATTACGGACCTTTCTTTGAGCTACATATGGTATCCTGTAAGAAAATAAAAGTGCAAATTTTTATACAGCTCACAGAGCTGGGCACATGTTGCACTTCCTGCTGTTCTGTGGCTGGCTGATATCAGCTAAACAATGCAAAGTATATCCAGCCAACATTTCAACACACCCACTAGCCATGGGTAAATTGGAACTCCGCCTCAATGAGTGTTATATGGATCACCAATGCCTGTGAGTATGTTTAGTGCTGTTTGTTTGAGGGAGCCTACCACATTTTGAAAAAAAGTGGCCACTTGGGTGATGTTTGTTGACAACAGAAATGGGGTTACTCCAGGGGGATCAGGCAATTGCATGCTTTGAGAATAGGTAATGAGCTAAGGGCCTCTTAAACCCACTTCCTTTCTCTTCTGGTTCTTCTGCCCATTTGCAATTTATCAAATAATGCCTGTCAGGAAATCCTTTATGTTCCTGGCCTTTGTGGTAAAGACTACAAATATGGAGTCCACAGGCAACTGCACGAGGCACCCTGCAGCTCCAAATGTGCAACCATATGCTAAGAATTGTTGGCCATTTGGCCTGAGAGCAGCTACTACTTTAAAGGACCACTATAGTGCCAGGAAAACACACTCATTTTCCTGGCACTATAGTGCCCTGAGGGTGCCCCCAACCTCAGGTCCCCCTCCCGCCGGGCTCTGGGAAGAGAAAGGGGTTAAAATCTTACCTTTCTGCAGCGCCGGGTGGGGAGCTCTCCTCCATAGCGACGTCATCGGCTGAATGCGCATGCGCAGCAGGAGCTGCGCACGCAGCCAGTTCATAGGAAAGCATTTCCAATGCTTTCCTATGGATGCTGGCGTCTTCTCACTGTGATTTTCACAGGGAGAAGCACGCAAGCGCCTCTAGCGGCTTTCAAGAAACAGCCACTAGAGGCTGGATTAACCCTATTATAAACATAGCAGTTTTAGAGAAACTGCTATGTTTATAATAAAAAAAATAATAAAAAAAAAAAAGGGTTAATCCATTAAGCTGAAGTGGTCTGGGTGCCTATAGTGGTCCTTTAACTACTTCCCATGGTCACGCTGCAAGCAGCGTAGACCATTTTGAACCTGTGGTCAATATTACTCAACATCCATTTAACATTAATATTATCCACAGATATAGTGGTGATTGAGCTAGTCAAGTGTTACCCATTATTATGTCTGAATACAGGCAAGTAAATAAAACAAAGGTGTTTAATAATTTCTGAATTTTATCTGCATTGTGATTGGAAACTTGGGGGGGGGATGAATTAAAAATAATTAAACAGACGCCTGCATCATTCAACAAAGTCCTCAATGCCAATGTTATACTCACTGGAACGATGAGTCCCTGCCAGGTCAATAAATTGGCTTCATCCACCTGTATGTTACGGAAATTTTTCAGCCCAGATTTGCGGATCTCTTCAAGCTCCTGGAAAGTAAAATGACAAATGATTGGTCTGTTCAGCTAAAGAAGAATTTTAACACCTGTCATTCATGCTTGTCCATTTGCCAAGTTCCTTTTTTTCCCCAGGGCACTCTAAAGAGCAATGGGAATTACCTTATAGAAGAACACAGTATTACGACCCCTAAACCATCTCTCTCCCACACACAATCTCCTCATGAAATGTGACATAACAATAGGTTCAAAACTAAACACAGAGAGGATGGTCGCAAGCAGCACGATCTGGAGATGCTAGAATGATGTACATTGATGCAAAAAAAGGGCAAAGCAACATATATATGGGTAGGGGCAATTCATTTCAATAGACATTCGATCAGCAAACCTTGAAACAAAAATACATAAAAAAAAATAAAAAAAATGAAGGTGGTGTATCTATAAGACAATGCAAGTTATTCTGTAATTGTGTGTTACGGAAAAATATTTGTTGTCTGTTGCTACGAAAAAGTGCATATACAGAGCCTTAAAAAACAAACTAACATTATGTTTGGTACTTATATGTCAGTACACATGGTACTCATATCACACTGTTTTACTGTTTTTTACCGTTTTTGTAAAATGCACCCTCTAACACGCTACCTGAGCCAATAAACCGACGGACAGAACCTGCGCAAAACACAACTGCGCCCAAACCCCCAACAAAAGGAAACTTAGAAAGAAACCTGCTATGTGCAGCACACAAATGGACACGACGCATAGTATACATGTATATGATGGCTTGTATAACAACTGTCTCTTCTCTGTAAAACCAGATATAGAAGGTGAAAAATACAATAAACACAATGTTAAAAAAAAAGAAAAAAAGAAAAGAACTAACAGTCAAAGCTGCAGTTAAAAGTGATTCTATCAAGATTTGTTGCACCTACGTTCAGCAGAGTGGAGATGTGAAATTATCCCCACAGAGATGCATTGATTCAATGCACCTCTACGAGGAGAAACTGGCACAACGCTGCGTTTTGCCAAGCATGCCTAATAACCTCCCAAAGCTTTCTAATTTATGATCTCAGCCATGGAGATGGGGCCAGCCACGGCGAGGGAGACACGTTAAGTAAAATCATATTTTAAACTCCATGGGGGCAGTGTAAGTATCTAACTTAGAAACCAGACACTAAAGAAGTATTAAAGTGACAACAATGAGTAGCACACACACACACACACACACACACACACACACACAATAGGCACCAAAACCATTCTGACTTACTGCAGTTTTTGTGTATAGATCATGCATCTGCAGTCTCACTGCCTAATTCTCTGCCATTAAGGGGCTAAATCACTGTTTATGCAGCCCTGGTCACACCTCCCTTCATGTGACCTATACAGTCTACCTACACATTTCCTGTACAGAGATCTACAGGGTTATTCACTAAAGTAAGAATAGCTAGGAATTCAGACTGAATGAAGCCCCAAATAATCAATTTAGTTTAATTAATTCCAAATATCCTTCTCTGTTAATGACCTGCAAGAGCCCTATGGTTCCTCCTGTATGTGATTTAAGTTCAATTAACAAGAGGAGATAAAAACGTATACGTCTAAGTAACTGCACAGTTTTTGTAAAGGTAAACCATGCTTATTTGTAAACAGTAGGCTACAAGTTTTATATTAGGAAAGGACATCTAGAACACAGTTCTATCCGATTATAACAGTAGGAGAGACAAGATAATTTATAACTTATGACAAACATCAGGAAAATACCACTGGGCGATATAAGATAGACTTCAGCATACCTAATGTAAAAATGCAATGATTTGTGGACCCAGGACATACTTGAAAACGAGAGAAATCTCAATGTATCTTTCCTGGTAAAATATTTTATAAATAAATAATACTTTCAGTATGAGCAGAGTAAGAAATAAAGCGTATATGAAACCATGCATGGATGATAGAAACACAGCCTTGCTATGGATAGGGATTATGGTCATAGCTAACTCCTGTAGTGGAAGAGACACACAGTCCATTCATACTGATAGGGCCTTCTACATGGGCCCCAGCTCCCAGGCCAGTCAGCAGGGTGCTTCCCTGTGTGCAATCGTGTCTGGCAGCTGTGGCTTGTGCCTGCAATCTCTTGGTCCCGTGTACCTAGCGCCGCAATCCTTTGAGTGGGCAGGCTGGGGTCTGAGAGATGGCACCTGATGCCATGTAGTACAGATGAGCAGGAGCAGTTGCGCATTCTGTGCCTGCGGCGCTTGTTTGCCCTTTGTGCTGGTCTCCTGGGTCTGTGTGATGCCACGCGGTAGCCGAGTGGGAAAAGCTTTGCCTTGTGATGGCGGCTCATAAGACTCAGAAACAGAGAGGCCCTTCATGAATTAATGTCCACCGGTGTCAAACAGAAGCAGTTCAGTCACCCAACAGGTTAGTAATCGGTTTGTGGTCTAGAATGGGTTACAACTGTCCAGTATTAGGCTTGTACCTAAGTTTTCTCTGAGGAGCTCATGCTACATGCGACTTTCCCAGTCAGCGATCAGGCCCCTCTCACGATCCATATATATTTTTAATGCACATATGGGTATTAAAAAAAAAAAAATCACTTTGGAAACAGGTTATTAGAAAAGTAGTTTATCTTTATACAGCAATTTCAATCATCATAATCAAAGGATGATACAAACAGACTGCTCAAATTAATAGCAATCATATTGCAGCTGCATTAACTAGTTGGAGTTTTGTAAATAGACTTTATTTGAAATTTTGATTCTCTAATTATTTATTGCATTGTGTCAGAGTTGGTTTTTTTTTTTTAAATGAAATACAATCCAAAGTGCAGTTTTTATATATTTTTTTTTATAAATATAAAAAACACCTATCCAACTATACAGAGAATCTTGTCACTGTCTACAACACAATGTGGCCAAAAGTAGATCTGCTCTCATTCAAAAAGAATATAAGCTTTAAAAGGGATACTGTAGACACTAACAGCTTAATCGAATTTAATTTGTTATACTGTAGTATATGGAGTACCCTGACTTGGTCATTTCATTAAGTGTTAAACCATATTTTATGTTTAATATCAAACAAAAATTCCCAGCATTTAATCACCTCTGTGCTGCTTGGACTAAAAGGAAGCATTAGCCTGAGCAACAATTGTTGACTGTCAGCTGACCAGTTTCAGCCTATAACACGTGGGAATGGGTATGGCTGAAAGGAAGTGTGTAATTGTGGCCTTAGCCACACCCCCTGTGAGTGTAGAACTACTGGAAGCCAGGGAACCCCATTCAGTGTTAAACTTCTCAAATGCTGAATGGAGGGACAATGCCAGGGTACTGTAGGTTCTATAACCATTTCATGTCATTGAATTGAGCATAGTGCAGAGTATCCCATTAATGATTATACTCCCGTTTGTCACTTAAAGACCACACAAGACAGCTGCTTTAAGCTGGTCAAAATGGTTTAAAGGAACACTGCAGTCACCTAAACAACTTTAGCTTAATGAAGCAGTTTTAGTGTATAGACCATGCCTCTCCGGATTCACTGCTCCATTCTCTGCCATTTATTTTAAATTTAGAGAGTAACCCTGTGGGTATTATGCATTGTACAGGGGTCGTGCATAGCTGCATGGCTTCTCCACACTGCAGCTCTGTTCTGACAACACTTAAAGTTGACCAGGGCAGTTGTTTGATCAACCCCTTAACGCCGTTACGGCGTTCTATGCCGTCGCGGCTTTAAAGCCATTGCAGCGGCATAGAACGCCGTAACGGCTTAAGCCCCCAGGACCTCGGCGGTACTTGCCTCCGCTGCGATCCTCTTCTGGAGGGCTGCCTGAGAGCTCAGGCAGCTCTCCTCCAGCAAGTGAGGCCCCCTATAGCTGGCTGTGGATCTGCCAGCAGGGGGACTGCCTGAGATATCAGACAGTCCCCCTGCTGGTGGGAAGTAGCAAAAAATAAAAAATAAAAAATTAAACATGTTTAAAAATAAATTAAAAGTATATATATATATATATATAACGTCATACAAAGTGTATTTTAATACTAATTAGCATATATATTAATATTAAAATACACTTAGAATGACATTACATATATAATATGTATATATTATATACACACACACTTATAATTACAATAAATAAAATATTGAAACAAAATTTAATATAAATTATATATTCATATGTAATTTCATTCTAACTGTATTTTGTTAATATATATTTAAAAAAATTGTAGTTCCGCCTCACATTTTAGCTGTAAATGTCATAATACTGTTAGGTTTTACTGCAAAACAATGCACATATTTGTAATCAGCTGTGTCTCACGAGTACAACAGTACCCCCATTAACAGGTTTTATGTAGTGATGTCGCGAACTTGCCGCGACTCCGGTCAGCTGACACATCCCTGCCAATCTCCGGCAGACCCTCCCTCCCAGACCCGCCTACTTCCTGGACAGCATCCATGTTGACGGCAGCTTCAACATGGATGCTGTCCAGGAAGTAGGAGGGTCTGGGAGGGAGGGTCTGCCGGAGATTGGCAGGGATGTGTCAGCCGGAGTTCGCCACGAACAGTTCGTGGCGAACCGTTCGCGGCAAGTTCGCAAACGGTTCGCGACATCACTACATAAAACCTGTTAATGGGGGTACTGTTGTACTCGTGAGACACAGCTGATTACAAATATGTGCATTGTTTTGCAGTAAAACCTAACAGTATTATGACATTTACAGCTAAAATGTGAGGCGGAACTACAATTTTTTTTTTTTTTAAATTACAATTTCTCACAGTTTTTAAAAATTTTATTTATAATAAATTATGTTTCATATATAAATATTTGATATGAAATGAAAGCCCTGTTTCTCCTGAACAAAATGATATATAATAAGTGTGGCTGCATTTAATATGAAAGAGGTTAATTACGGTTGAACAGACATATAGCGCAAATTCCAGTTTTTGTTTACGTTTTGTTTTGATCAGAACGTGTACTATTGACTTCGTCCTGAAGGGGTTAAATTGACTAGGGATCGACCAATGTTTATTTTTTTTAAGAGACGATACAGATAATCTGTGAACTTTCAGGCCAATAGCCGATAACGATATTATGTACATTTACCGTTAAAATTTTTTTAAAAATTACAAAATATTTCTACACAAATCTACTGTTAACTGAACAGGTTTATTTATTTTATTTTTATGTTCCAATATTACTTAACATTCATTTAACATTAATATTCTCCACAGATATGGTGATGATTGAGCTAGACAAGTGTTACCTATTATGTCTGAATACAGGCAAGTTAAAAAAAAAAAAAAAAAACTTTTTCTACACAAATCTACCGTTAACTGAACAGGTTTATCTTTATTAAGGTAAATGCACAAAATATACATGCCAGTCAGAATTTTTTATCTTTTCAAGAATGTGTGTGTATAGTGGATGCAGTGCGTGTTTGTGTAGTGTGTATATAATGAATGCAGAGTATGTGTGAATAGTGTGTGCATAGTGAATGCAGTGTTTTCATTCATTATATACACACACACTACACAAATACACTGCATTCACTATGCACACACTACACACTCCCTGCAGGGGGAAGAGGTGGGTGGAGGCATTAGCTACCAATGGCGGTTTGTTTCCACACATCTCTTACTGCCTGAGAACCACTGATGTGCCTACCTTTAGTCATAACATATACTAGGGATCGACCAATATTTATTTACCGATAATCTGTGAACTTTCAGGCAGATAGCCGATAACTTACTGATGTTCTGTACATTTACCATTTTGAAAAAATAAACTATTTCTAAAAGGTAAATGCACAAAATATGCATGCCACATGTAGTGGATGCAGTGTGTTTAGACAGGGGAGCTGTGTGCGCGCATAGTGAATGTGTGTTTATAATGAATGCAGAGTGTGTGTGTGTGTGTGTGTTTATAATGAATGCAGAGTGTGTGTGTGTGTGTGTGTGTGTTTATAATGAATGCAGAGTGTGTGTGTGTGTGTGTGTTTATAATGAATGCAGAGTGTGTGTGTGTGTGTGTTTATAATGAATGCAGAGGGTGTGTGTGTGTGTATTATGTTTATAATGAATGCAGGTGTGTGTGTGTTATTGTGTTTATAATGAATGCAGAGTGTGTGTGTGTGTGTGTTTATAATGAATGCAGAGTGTGTGTGTGTGTGTGTGTGTTTATAAATGAATGCAAGGGGAGTGTGTGTGTGTGTTTACTAATGAATGCAGAGAGAGTGTGTGTGTGTGTTGCATAATGAATGAGGGTGTGTGTGTGTTTACTGGCCGGAATGCAGAGGGGGTGTGTGTGTGTGTTGACATAATGAATGCAGGGTGTGTGTGTGTGTTTATAATGAATAGAAGTGTGTGTGTGTATGTGTTTATAATGAATGCAGAGTGTGTGTGTGTGTGTGTTTACTAATGAATGCAGAGAGTGTGTGTGTGTGTGTTTTGCATAATGGGTAAGGTGTATTGTGTGTGTGTTTATAATGAATGCAGAGTGTGTGTGTGTGTGTGTGTTTATAATGAATGCAGAGTGTGTGTGTGTGTGTGTGTTTATAATGAATGCAGAGTGTGTTTGTGTATTTTTGTGTAGTGTGTGTTTCTGTAGGTATGTAATTTTTATTAAAAAAAGTTTTAATATTTAAAAAATCTCTAACTTGGCCAGAGAGTGGGATATAGCATTCCCTGGTAGTCCGGTGGCATGGGTTGTGCAGTGGGGGCCTGCAGCTAGCTCTTACTTACCTTCCCAGCAGCTCCCTTGTGTAAATGTCGTGGGCTGCGTGCCGCGCGGAGCATTGCCATGGTAGCCCGTGGCAACGCTCTGACAGCCGCAGGACTCGCGAGATTTAGACAGGGGGGGCTGAAGGGAGCTGCTGGGAAGGTAAGTAAGAGCTTGCTGGGCCCTTCAGGACCTCCTGGTATGTATTATCGGCAATATCAGTATCTCTATAGGCCAATAGCGATATTGCCAAAAATACTGAATATCAGCCGATGATATCGGCCAGACCGATAATCGGTCAAACCCTAAAGTATACCATCATGTTATTCGTTTTTTATTTCAGTTAAGCATGTTTATTTCACTCTCCTACACATACAGAGGCATCTTATCCTGTCAGAGTACGCACTCTAAGCAAGCCCCACTGAAGCATTAATCTTCCTGCTTCTTACAGCGCTGTCATACAAATGTCTCATGTGAAGTCTATATCGTATTAGTATCATGCTTGCTTATACTTCCACTCATATGCCTCCCAGCTAGACAAGTACTATAAAATGTTTTAAAATGTGCATGATTTCTCTGTTGCTCCTAATGTTATGCATGACCACACGCTTGAGGATTGCTGTTGGGGCACCCCGAGCTTGTCTGTATTGATGCTATGCATAAAAATGTAAAAAATATTAAAAAAATAAAGAGTGGCTTCTGGGCTGAATTTTACACATCTGTCATCTGAAGGAGCTCTACTGACAGCTGTGGGGTGGGCGGGAAAGGCATTAACTAGGGAGGCTCCTGTAGTCTCTCCATAGGCCTCACGGCTGTACTCTTGCAAGTATGAGAGTACATCACTGAAATTGGCTCCTGACAGATGAAGCGCCAAATGCTGAGGGAGGTGGTCGTGACGGACTGCTTCAGAGAAGTAGAAAACTTACCTTCCCCTGCACACCATGTGGCCAAGTCACTATATGCAATGACCCCAGAAAGTGACAGAGCCGCTTTATATTTATTTCAAAGAAATACTTAGAAGAAATAGGTACAGAGTATTTTATTTTTAAAGTAAAATGAACAGTTGTCCTGCTTCACTGCCATTGGTCATGTGTGGCTATACACATCTTCTGGAGTGAAATAGGTAGATTGCAAATACTTATCTTTGAGAATGATAGCCATAGTACTGCTGTCTTTCCTACTCCATATTTTGCCATTGAAACTGGTTTTAAGTTATGAAGAAAAGAACAGGCACTTCTATTAAAATGACGTGTTGGGGACCAGATGCTCTACAGAGTATACTGGCTAAGGAAGGCCAGCAAAATCCATCTGAAAAGCCCCCTCTCTTAGCCCTTCACATCTAAAAGGGAACATTAGGATGCTCAATCAGAAGAAACAAGGCAGCCATTTGCAAAGGAACTAGTTGTGTGACAAGAGATTAACACATCTGGAAGCTGTATAAATTTGAATGAGGACTTACAACACAAAAATGCCACTACAGTTGTGGCCACCTTGCAGGTCTAGCATTCCTATATTGCTCTCCTGATGTGGATGGAAGCACTAAAGGCAGCAACCACTGGAATCCTGAGATAAGATGTATATGTAGGCCTTGACAACCCATATTTTCCTTGTGATACTCACAGACCTACAGTCCTGACAGGAGTCATCCTCTGGTGTTTGGAACCAGCAATAACTGTTCTTACTGCACCTGTTACACCTTTTTGAGTTGGGCCTTGCCACAAATCATCCACTTGCTGAGAGAAAACCCTAGCAAATAGTATTTGGAGACACCATGATCCACGAGAGCTGAAAAAACTATGGTAAGTTGACATGTCTCTGATATTCCACCTCTAGGTATATAACTGGATCTCAGGGTTTCCCAAGTATATGAGTAATGTTCTTCTTTCAAGCCACATAGAAAGAGCTCAATATATATACAACTTCATTTTGCACCTATAAAAAAAAAGGTCTATAAGCTAGCATAAACACCACAAGAGGATATTTGGAGCCACTGTGATCTTCTACATACCCAGCATTCTATTTAACAAATGTCAGGCTCTTAGACTACCTTATTCTGCACTTAATTACCCTTGCATAGGACCATTTCTCCAACTCACATTCCTCTCCTTGTTCTGTGAGTAAGTACTAGTTAGATTATCCATTTTCATGTCTTGATGGTACTGACAAAGCCAATATGAATTCTTCCAAAGATACGCTATCCTTGTTGAACAGAATTCAATAAGATTAATAAAAATAATTTAACACCGCAAACAAACAGATGCAGCCTTTACCTCGTGGACAGAACTCCCTTCCTTGAAGACATTTGCCTACTTTAAAGTATTGAGTGCTATGAATTTTCTGTTCAGACACCTGATCTGCTTTGAGAATATTTATATGGGTGACATCCTGTCACTGTTCTACAATATGTGCATTGTATGTAGCCCTTTTGAGCAGCCTTCAAATGGGAATCTTAACATGTATAGTTGTCCGACAATGACAGAACCAGGTGGTTAAATCTGAGGTAACACTGTTCTCTTTGGTCCAGGATAAAAATTACTGCACTGCAATATTAGACCCCTTTAACTCTTTTACCCAGAGACTTGGCCACACAGGATGCATGCACTAGTGTTGCAGAGGATTTCTTAAAAATAAGGTTGTATTAACAATAATGGCTTTATGAAACATGAACAGTATCAGAAGGAATTGTTTGTAATCACTAAACCGTAACTCCAGGACCTGGATCCATCAAATACTGCAAAGTAGTGTTATTTGCGCATGTGGTGAAATCATTATATAAAAAGGGATTCCTACAGTTGTTTAAAGTGAAAATGTAGAGTAAAGAAAGAAGCAATTTTTTTTTTAACATTAAACCGCCTTCATCATTTGTAGGCTCTGTAGCTAAGCTGACCCACCCTCTTTTTTTTTTTTTTTTGCAAAGTTACATTTCTTGCTCATGCTAGGCAGTGTCCCAACTGAATACTTCTCATAAAGAAGCACTATGAAAACAAAAATAAGAGATTAGTTTACTAAAATAATGCTGGATCTATTACAAATTGTATGAATAAAAGAAGTACTGACACTGTGATGGAGCAGTTCCCAAAATGGGATTCTCTGAGAATATCGCAAGACTAATGGTTTCAAAGAATAAGAGTTTCTTCCTGTGAAGATTTGATTTCTTCTTTATCTAATCTCACAAAGGAGATTATTTCCGCTAGCAGGCAATTAATGGAGCAATAGACAAGAAATTCTTAAGTCAACACACTCTGCTTAGATAGGTCTGAAAATGAACACTTCTTTTTAAGAAGTGTGTAGGGAAGCTGTGTAAGCCACAGCCAATGGAGGCATAGCTATGGCTGTAGAAATAATAGTGCATAAACGGCAGACAGTTAAGCAGATTGCAGGAGAGTGATCCATGCACCAAAACAACTTAATTCAGGCTAAAGTTGCTTTGTGTTTACAGTGTCCTTTTAAATACCTGTCCATCTTACACATATAACAGACATCCATTAGCCAAAAATGCTGCAATTGATACAACATACAGTTAGAGAAGCAAAAATATATTTTTTTGTTTATGCACAAATTAACCCGAAATAAGTGTCTGCTGTACCAAACCATGATATTTTTGAGCCAGTTATGAAATTGCCAACTGTAAAACTGGACACTTTAACATTGCCAAATTACTGCTACTACTATTATCCTATGTACGTATTGATAGCGACATGAAATTAAATCATGTTTCTAAAGGCCCTGTAACAAAGCATCACACAACACTTGGTGGTAAAACACAATATATGATTACATGTTAGATAAATCCTAAAACTTTGTCAAAAATACAGCTCTTGAATAACCAGTTGGACAAACACCTCTTTGGCAGACATGACCAGTCCAATGTGTACCAAATCTGCTTTCAATTTGGGAGTAAAAGAAAAACTGGTGGAAACATTAATATTTAAATTCACATTTAGGTTATGAAACTTTTAGGTTCCTTCTAGACTACATCATGTGAGGAAATATTTGACTACAGTATTCGAAGCATAATCAAAGTAATCTCATCTTGCACTATCTGAAAGGTGCAAGATGACTGGAACACATCAGTCATTCTGGCATTAGGTTAAATGTAAATAATCTAGAGTAATTAAACTTACAACAGTCATAAAATGTGTGCGTGTGTTGGGGTGAGGTGGGAGGAGAACAGATTAATCTTCAAATAGGATTAACGATGATTGCCTTTATCATCAAGTTAAGAGTTGTTTGGTTAAAAGACGTTTAGCAAAAAAGGTTTAAGAATGCTTCTAATCAAGTATACTTCATGCATTTTTTTTTTTACGTAAAAAGAATATCAAAATCCACTTGCACTTTAGCATGTACAGCCTTTTCTCAGTATTCTAATGAAAGTTCTATGACAGTTTCTTTGTACATGAACAGCAGTTAAGACAAAATTAGTTTCAGTCATTGAAGAGCAAGAAGGAAGCTAATAATGCAAGAGATCATAAGCTAACCAATGCACATTGAAACGTGGAATACAACTTTCTTACGAAAGATTACATTTATGTCTAACAAACTGTGTAAGGGTTTAAACAATATGTACTAGACTACCAGTGGAAATATGTGAGGATCGGGAGAAGCAGAGAGACCTTAGCTACTCCTTGATGTGTACAAAATGATTCTCTGTGGAATAAGTGCCCTTTGACCATCAGAGTATGTATGTATGTGTGTATATATATATATATATATATATATATATATATATATATAAAAATATAAAGGCAATTATCTAGAGTCCTATATCCAGAAGAACAGTACCAATTTGGGAACCTGGAGCTACCAATCCATTAAAACATGGTCACACTGTGCATGCAAGCAGTCCAGGCTGGTTGGCTAGAAGGGCTGCCAATCAACTTGACATACATTCTTGGCTAACACAACCTTTTCCAACGAACTCAATCACTTTGATGCAACCCCACCTAATTTTATACAGGCAATGCTTGGGCAGTGAGCCCTATATGCAAACAAAACTGAAGCCATCAGAAAAAAACCTGAGTAAAGAAGGTCTACAACTAAAGTAGTTTACAAAAAAATAATATATACATATACACACACACAGCTCACATTAACAGGATAAAAAGAAGTAATTTTACATGATCAAACCTCCATATGTGTTTCCTGCACAAAGCACTTGTGCACTGGAACCTAAGGTGGCCTCAGGTATTACCAGGCAGCGATAGGAATACTTAAATGTACATTTGTTGGACTTTTCTCACTGAACTTCCCATAGGATAGCGGTACGACCCAAGTAAGTCACAAAAGAAAAAGTTGGTGCAAAGCATTCTGTGTCCAAAGTGGACAGGAAAAAAAGACTGAAGGGTAGGGGAAGGCCTCTTATTTTTTAATTAGGTGTTCCCAGCCATTTTGCAAGTGGGCGGAGCTAAACCCATCTGTAGTGCTGCCATGGATATATCCAGAAAATATACATTTGTTGGACTTTTCTCACTGTCAGAAAGGTTGCCATTACCAAGAGAAGGCAATAGCCACTAAAATAAACGGTTGCAGGCTGTTGTCAAGGGCACATTAACATGATGTGTTTAACAATCACTTAGAGACTTGCTGAGACAGCATGTGTACCAATTTTTGGGTACTGAACCAGGGGTTAATAAACACATATATAACCAACCTTATGCTGATGCTTTGCATTAACAATGAAACAGCTGCCCATGAGTGGTTCACTGGCTTTGCATTTTTTCCTAGTTGTGTATTAAAGCTGTTGTATACTGCAAACACAGACTCAAATGAATCCATGTTTAAAATGGAATGAGGCAAAAATGTGATTCTTTGTTAAACTAATTTGCATATGCCCACCCAGAATCCTTTGCAGTAGTAACATCACTGCAGATTTGCGATTTCTGTGGGAAAAGCAAGTCTTATGGCTTGACTGGTGTGCATTGTATAAATTATATATTTTAACTATAAAAAGTGATCTCTCTCTATATATAAATCAGAGTTCACTTTTTACCTTAGACATGATATCCACAATGCTTTTTTGAGATTACACAAATTAATCCATATCACAATATGAAGGCAAAGACAGACACCTAAAATCTAATTTATACAGTTCAAATGTATTAGACTTACAATATTAGAGACATTAAATTTCTAAACTTAAACATCTACCAGTAATCGTTTTTTCACTACATATACTGGTATTTTTTGTTGACAACAGTAGGAGGGGTGAAAGATTCTAACTTTCATTTTTGATTGTGCAGACAGTTTGTCTATTCATAAAGATTCAAGAACTTCCTCAGCGGGCAAAGCCTGAAATTATCCCCCATCATTAATTATTTTACGAGCCATTGTCAGTAAAAGGACTGGCTTAACTATTTGTAAAAGGAGATAGTGGATGGGGGAGTTAACATCTAGGAATGAGTATGTGATGGGTAAAACATTAAAGCAGTAGTGTGATCCAGGAAGTGGTGTCAAGATTACCAGCAGGAGATCGCCCGGTAAAGAAAATAGACAATGAGAGCCATCACAACAAAACTACAAGGAATCTAACATTACACATCAATTAAATTCGGTTCCCTGTATTGGAGCAGTATTACAGATCACCGCTCACACACTTTAAGGCACATAAAAGCTAAACCGGAGTAACTGGTATAAAACACTCAGTCATCCACTACTTTAATTGCCTTCATAAGAAGTTATCTTACTAGGGGTATCAAATTATATCAATATAAAGTGCCACACATCCCCCCGACCATGGATTGGCAGATAATACCCCCGAATAACCCGATACTATGAACACAGAGCCGGGTTTCAATGAGGAAGCCGAAACTGCATATTATAATGAAGGTTTGTCACCAGGAAATATCCACCCAGAGCCAGATTGCAGTGACTGCACGCCCAGAGAGCTCCCATTCACTCTCCAGCGAACAATACAGCCGCCCAGTGCCCTCCCTGCCAGTCCGTGGATAGGGGGTCCTGCCAGTCCGTGGATAGGGAGGGGGGTCCTGCCAATCCGTGGATAGGGAGGGGTCCTGCCAGTCCGTGGATAGGAGGGGGGGGTCCTGCCAGTCCGTGGATAGGGGAGGGGGGTCCCGCCAGTCCGTGGATAGGGAGGGGGGGGTCCTGCCAGTCCGTGGATAGGGGAGGGGGGGGGTCCTGCCAGTCCGTGGATAGTCCTGCCAGTCCGTGGATAGGGGAGGGGGGTCCTGCCAGTCCGTGGATAGGGAGGGGATCCTGCCAATCCTGGGGATAGGGGGGGGGAGGTCCTGCCAGCCCAGGGATAGGGGTCCTGCCAGTCCGTGGATAGGGGGGCCAGCCCGTGGATAGGGGGGTCCTGCCCCGTGGATAGGGGGTCCTGCCAGTCCGTGGATAGGGGGTCCTGCCAGTCCGTGGATAGGGGGTCCTGCCAGCCCAGGGACAGGGGGGGCAGGAAGCAGGATGGCTGTTCTAGTTATTGCTGACCTGCAGCTCCTGCACCGACATTAAATCCCTCCGTGGCCCCCACTCACAGCGGGCCGGAGCTGTTCACACACGGCCCCCCTCCCCCATTATGATACCAGGCGGACAGTCACCGCTCCCCGGCCGTCCTCCTGCCCACGGGACCAAGGGTTGCCGGGTTCGGCGGGCGGCGCGGGGTTAGTCCGGGGATTTGCGGCCTAGTCCCGGAGGGCGCCCCGCCCGCGGGGTGAGCGGGTGTCAGATCCCGGGTGAGAGCCGGCCCGAGGCGAGGAACGGGCTGAGCAACACGCGGACCCCCGCCGCCCGAATAAAAGAGCCGCCCTATTCCCCCCCATTACCTTCATCAGCCTCCTGCTGGCCGCCATCTTGGATCTGAGTGGATTTCCCCACAATGCATCGCGGCTAAAGGGCCGGCACTTCCTGGTGCGCCTGAGCTGGGTCACCGGGCAACCGAGGGGGGTGGGGAGGGAAAGGGGGACTTTAAAACCAGGAGGGTGACATAATGTGTGCTGAGACCCAGGGCAGCATTGGGGGGGGGGATATTGTAATACCATGAGGCTCAGTCAGCCCTCACACAGTGTCAGTATATAGAGAGAGGGAGATGGCTGCCAGTGACTGGGGCCATACAGCATGGGTTACCCTCTACATAACCATGATGTCATTAGATTAAAGGAAGAGCCTCCTGGGCTGGGGCTCCACATTGAAACAAACACACACACACACACACACAGGGCTATTTACTGAACTAGCAGGCGATGAATCGTATTGTTACGGTATATTGCGATAGTAAACCCTCCTGGAATCTGCCAGTGTTACCAGCAGGCATTGTGCTGCAGTGGAAATGTCCTTTATGACTAGGCTAGATGGGCTGCCATACAGATTGTATGAAAACAGTGAGGACCCTTAGGCTTCTTTTACTTCTCAGAGTAGTTAGGGGATTACAAATAAAAAAAAGCAGTGGACACCTTTGATGGCTCTTCTTTGATAACTGCTTTCAAGGCCAACACCCAATTCCTTCTCCCCATCTTCTCTCATCTTAGCGTGATTCTATCTGTATTCCTCAATTTTTCCTTGTGTTTCTTTTCTAATCTCCCCTAACCTATCTTGACATGCGCACAGTCGGATTTGCCGGCATATGCGCTAACCTTACCCAAACCCCCATTAAGACACGGACACAGGTTATACTGTTGGAAATATTAGTCCACAGCTTTATTAATAATTAACAAATGGGGTCATTGCCAAAAAAAATCTTATTAAAGTCAACATCCCCCCATGTACATAACATACCCCTGCCAATGACCCCACAATAATAACAATAATACCGCTACCCACCATATCGATTGTAGGGGTGTACCAAGGCACCGCTACCCACCAGATCAATTGTAGAGGTGTACCAAGACACCATTACCCACAAGTTCCAGTGTAGGGTGTACCGAGACACCGCTACACCCCCAGGTTCTGAGCCACCGATGGGCTTGAACCTACCAATCATGTGTAACACTGCCTAATCCACACTAAACCTCAGGATGCCCACTTCCTCCTCCATCTACCCCCCGATTTAACCTTGCCAAAACTGGAAAAATGATCTAACCTAATCAAATTCAAGGAGGGTGGGAGGGACAACTGACAGGTACGTTTAGGTTCAGTTAAAATGGCCACTTCATAAGATGGCCGGTATAAATATATCCATTGTGGCTCCGCTAGCTGTCACTCAGGCTTTCTATGGCTGTTATGCCTACCTCCTGGCTCTGTCAAGGCCCACTCCCCTAGCTGTGCTGATCCATGGGCTACATTTATCTCGCCTATAATGACCCTTCTGTTTCTCCCCTTAACTCCTATAACATCCATTGTATCTGTCTTCCATCTCTTATAACCTTTACTGTATCTCTCTGTTTGTCTCTTATAAACTCCCTTGTGTCCTCTCCCCACTCATAACCTTCCTAGCTCATCTCCCCATCTATTATAACCCCCATGTGTCTCTCTTCCCATCTCCCCTGCAACCTATTAGTCATAACTCAAGTACTCTTACTAGTGATGATCACACTGCACCGCTCTCCCTTACACTAGATGGCTTGTGGGTTTGTGCAGAAGTGGTGCTATGCTTATAAACTCCAAAGTCTGTATTAAGGTCCCAGAGGCCATCTACATCACTCTATGCACTGTCCTTTGATAAAGGCATTCCACCAAAATGGGGATATTTCCTTGGATATTCCCTTTTTCTCACAACTCTTTTGCCTTCCTGTTTAATTGTGGTATGTATTTTATAGTTGTTTTTGTATCCCAGGTTTTACTATATCTGACATGATAAAATCTACTTTTCCAGAGTTTTTTTTGTGGTTTTCTACTATTTATTTTTTGTGTATTTTTTCATATTTTGTTTTGTTTTCCTTGTACTGCTATATGTTATCCAGGTTAATGGTCTTTCTGTGATGTACAGATAATTAGCACTAGATCTTCATTGTTTTTGATGTTTTTCATGGGAACATTTGGTTTATATAATAAAGCTGAATTATTTTTAATGTTTGTGCTTCTCGTTCTGTATTGAGTGTACCTTGATTTATGGTCCTATGGGGCACAGGGCCTTTGAGTGAGCAACCTGATACTGTACTTATCTTTGCAGATATATTCTGTGGTTAAACCTGTATAGTGTGAACTGGAAAAAACAAAAGAAGAAAATCAGCGTTAAATTGCCACACAAGATATAAATAAGAAGGCTGCACTCCTCAAAGGGGAGTCCCCAATAATCCCCTAATAGTAACAAGGAATACAAAACAAACAATGAAATAAGGGTGCGCCTAAAATATATAAATGTATAATAATAACAATATATAAATAAAAATATAATAAAATATAGGAATAAAATAAGTGATTTCAATAGTAAAAAAAACTTATCACAGTCCGTAATGGTAGGTCCCAAGTGTAGAAAGGAAATTCTTAGGATGTTTAGATGGGATCAAGTCTTCATGATTATATGCTTGACGTTTGATATAGCATATGTAGAGAGAAAAAATAAAACAGGACTCCAATGGCACAGTATATAGGTAAGTAAAATATATAATAATAAATTATATTGGCCAAATTAGTCTTACTCACACTTTTCAGAGCTAAAATCCAGCTCTGATATTGCGCACGTGAAGTGGAATAATCCCCACTCAAGGATATGCGGAGTAAGGTTTGATAGGTGGATATCTGGCGTAGGTTCAACGTCCAAATTGGTGTTATAGGACCCAGAAGAAGAGAATAAAGTATATAGTGCTCTCTGTATTATAATTCAAAGTTAAAAGAGTATAAAATATACTACTCACGTAATATGGAGCAGGCTTGGACTGCTCGGTGTAAGCGCTTAGGTGGTATAATCCCCACCTATGGATTCTTTGCACTTCTTGTAAAATATGCAATGTATGTATGGTCAGGTAAAAGAGAGAAAGAAATAATATGGCAATAAAGTATTTTATGCCAATAAAATTTCTTTATTATGAAATAAATAGGAACAATATCTAAACGCGTTTCGCCTCACAGGCTTCTTCAAGTAGATAGTAATAAAAGGGGGGGCACACCTGACATACATGAGTTTATATAGGGTATAGTAATACTATAGATTTAAAATACCCCCCAAAATGACGTCATCAAAATCAACATAATTTTCAATAGTTGAAACAGTGATTATTACAAAGATATGGTTGACATAAAGTAGATACATTGTTTAAAATAATAAAACAAATAAAAGCTATTTTGTTTGTACAGAGAAGTGGAGACATATCAGAGGACATCAGGGGACATATCCTATTCTATCTGTTAAGTCCCTGCCTATCTATGAACCTATGAACATATAGGGTGCGCATGCTAGAACTTGGCATATACTTTGGTGGTAATGAAAGAGATTTATCAAAGTGCTTGAGTTAGTTTATCGCCATTTATTATTTCAGTGCAATTTATTAAATGTGTCAGATTTTTTTCATTAGTTTTTTTTCTCTGTGCCAAACCGTCCTTTTTAAACTGTGTACTGCATTTTTTTTAGGAGCATAACATATTTAATTATAAAGGACTCTTATATTAGTCTACCCAAAATAAAAAATAAAAAATTACTGGTATCCTGCTACTTGTAGAGCTTTTCCCCCTGCGTGGAAAACATTATTATTTTACCAAGCCACACTAGGTTTAGCTGTACTTATCACTTGAGCTTTGGCAGGTTGTGTTTAGGCTGTGGGAGGTCTAGAATCCCATCACAAGATTTAAAGCCTTCAGTGCCAGTTGTTGTGACTAAGGAGGTTTTTCTGAGATTTCATGAGTTTATTACTGACATTTTATCACTATTGCATGAGTTAGTTCTATCATCATTTCACTCTTTCCAGTCCTGGATTAAGATTCTAATGGGCCTAGTTCCGTATAAGGGCAAGTTACAGGATTGTATCAAAATAATATCCTAAAACATACCACCTAAATGTCCTGGGTCTGATAGGACTGCTAATTTGCAACCTACAGTATCTCACAAAAGTTTGGGACCTCACATTTTTGTAAATATTTTATTATATCTTTTCATGTGACAACACTGAAGAAATGACACTCCGCTACAATGTAAAGTAGTAAGTGCACAGCCTGGATAACAGTGTACATTTTCTGTCCCCTCAAAATAACTCAACACACAGCCATTAATGTCTAAACCGTTGGCAACAAAAGTGAGTACACTCCTAAGTGGAAATGTCCAAATTGGGCCCAATTAGCTATTTTTCCTCCCCGGTGTTACAAGGTCTCAGGTGTGAATGGGGAGCAGATGTGTTAAATTTGGTGTTATCGCTCTCACACTCTCTCATATTGGTCACTGGAAGTTCAACATGGCACCTCATGGCAAAGAACTCTCTGAGGATCTGAAAAAAAGAATTGTTGATCTACAGAAAGATGGCCTTGGCTATAAGAAGATTGCCAAGACTCTTAAACTGAGCTGCAGCACGGTGGGCAAGAACATACAGCTGTTTCACAGGACAGGTTCCACTCAGAACAGGCCTCGCCCTGGTTGACCAAAGAAGTTGAGTGCACGTGCTCAGCGTCATATCTGGAGGTTGTCTTTGGGAAATAGACGTATGAGTACTGCCAGCATTGCTGCAGAGTTTGACGGGGTGGGGATTCAGCCTATCAGTGCTCAGAGCATACACTGCATCAAATTGGTCTGCATGGCTGTCTTCCCAGAAGGAAGCCTCTTCTAAAGATGATGTACAAGAAAGCCCACAAACAGTTTGCTGAAGACAAGCAGACTAAGGACATGGATTACTAGAACCATATCCTGTGGTCCGATGAGACCAAGATAAACTTATTTGGTTCAGATGGTGTCAAACAGGTGAGGAGTACAAAGACAAGCGTGTCTTGCCTACAGTCAAGCATGGTGGTGGGAGTGTCATGGTCTGGGCAGGGCCGCCACCAGAAATTTTGGGGCCCCTAACTCAGCTCAGGGTCTGGGGTCCGCCTCCAAATACCGTCCACAGGAATACACACACAGACACAAACACACACACTGATACAAAAGGACACAGATACATACTAACAGACACACATACTGAAATAGGCATACACGCATACAGGCATACATACTGACACACATACTGAGACATACACACATATACAGACACACAAGCATACATAGTGAAAGACACACACTAACATACATACAGACACACATGCATGAGGACATAAAGACACATACATACACACTGTCATACATACAGACACCGACATACATACACACATACTGACAGACATACAGACACTGACATCCATACACACATACATTCATAATGGCATACAGACATACATTCATAATGGCATACAGAAATACATACATTCAGACTGACATACATGCACTTCTTCATAAAAGCGTATCAATTAAACTGTTAATAGCTCCTGACTGATTCCTCTTCTGCAACTGTCACTAGTCTAATACTAGCCTTACCTTTTTGTGTCATTTTACCCCACTCCCTCTAGCATGTAAGCTCATTGAGCAGGGCCCTCAACCCCTCTGTTCCTGTGTGTCCAACTTGTCTGGTTACAACTACATGTCTGTTCGTCCACCCATTGTAAAGCGCTGCGGAATTTGACGGCGCTCTATAAATATCATAATAATATATACAGACATACATACATACTGACATACATGCATACAGACATCCATACACACAGACACGTTCATAATGATATGCAGACATACATTCATACATACATTGATACTGGCATACGTACATACAGACATACATTCATACATACATACTGACAGACATACAGACATACATAATGACATCACGACATACATTCATACTGGCATACATACATGCAGACAGACATACAGACATATATACATACATACAGACAGACATACAGGCATATATACATACATACAGACAGACATACTGACAGACATATATACATAAATACAGACATACAGGCATATATACATACATACTGACTGACAGACATACATAATGACATACATTGATACATGCATACATACATTTATAATGACATACAGACATACATACAGACATATATACATGCATACAGACATACACAGAGACAGACATACATACAGACAGACATGCATACAGACATACATACACACAGCTCATTTTCCAGCCACCCTCCTGTTTCTTACCTTTTCATTGCAGGAAGGTGGCTGGGGCTGATGGGAGTAGTCGGCACGGCTCTCCCTCACTTACGGGCGCGTGCTCCTCCCGCGCGGAGTGAGCTGGGAGGAAGTGACCACTTCCTCCCAGCAGCACTTGCTGTGGCTGCTTTTTTTTTTTTAAAGGGGCCCGGTCGCGCTATACCACGGCCACAGCTGACCGGCCCCCTGAAGATATAGGGACCATAGGGTGGGCCTAAGTGCGCGGGCCACCAATGGGCCCCATCAGCGTGCGGGCCCCGGTGCAAGTACACCGGCAGCAGTTCCGCTGCTACATGTGGGGCCCGGGGTCTGGGCTTGCATGAGTATGATCCCCTCCCTTCGGAGACTGGAGCGCAGGGCAGTATTTCAACATGATAACAACCCCAAACACACCTCCAAGACGACCACTGTCTTGCTAAAGAAGCTGAAGGTAAAGGTGATGGACTGGCCATGCATGTCTCTAGACCTAAACCCTATAGAGCAGTGGTAGTCAACCTTTTTCTTCCTACCGCCCACTAATGCATCTTTCTTGATGGAAAAATTTCCTTACCGCCCACCAGTTTTCGCGCAAGTGCGGAATATTTATTAGAAAGGAGGGTGTTTTAAAAAAATAAATGTACGTACATTTATCTTTTTATTTCTACTTAATGCATGTTTATAATGTTTTTAACTTTATAAAGTTTAATGAGAAAACAATAAAGTAAATTGAAATTACCTTTACTAGTGATTAATGAGATCCTTGAGGTTGATGCTGCGAGACTAAATATTTGATATCTGGTTCGATTTTCGTAAGGAACAAACGAAGGTCTCCTCTTTCGGTGATATTCAGACGACTTCTCTGTTTGCGCATAATATGATTTCTCATCTGTGTGTCAGCTCCACTCCTCTTCCTCCTCAATTCCCCTCCCCACCTTTTTTCCCCCTTTTTTCTATTTTTTAACCTTACTTATAGCAATGCCCAGTAGGAAGGCTGAGCTAGGTAGCCCACTTACTATAGCCCACTATAACAGACAGGCACACATACAAGACACACATACAGACACACACACAAGACACACATACAAAGAAACATACATACAAACAGACAGGCACACACACATGACACATACAGAAACACAGACAGGCACACACACACACACATGACACATACATACAAACAGACAGGCACACATACACCACACGCAGGGCCGGCCTTAGGCAATTAGGCGCCCTGTGCAAAAAGTCTTCACGGCGCCCCCCCCACCTCCCACCAAGTTGCCTGAATACAGTAACACACACAGGCACCGGGGACGTGTGTATCACGAGGCAAACATGGCATCTGCCTTGGGCGCCACTTTGCAGGGGGCGGCAAAAAAAAGCATCCCTCCAAACCCCCAGGCAGATCCCTTGCTTGCCTCGCACCCTGGGGGGCTCAAGAGCTGACCGGCTGGCCACTTTTGAGCCCCCCCAAGGCTGGCAGCGGGCAGCGAAGGAGCATACTCACCTGAGCTCTTCCTGCTCAGCTTCCTCTGCGCCGCTTAATGAAGCCGGGAGCCAGAATATGACGCCAGTCCGGCTCCCGGCATCACTAAGCGCTGCTTACTCAGCCTGTGCGCCCCCTGCCTGCCTGCCCAGCAGCCACACTGGACTGCTGGTAAGAAATCCACTCCAGCTTTCCCAGGGAGGCTGGGTGGATTTAAAATAAATGTAAAAAATATTAGCTTGTGAGTGTTAGTGGAAATGTCTGTGTGTGTGTCTGTGAGTGTTTATTTTGAAGTGAATGTGTGTGTGTGTGTGTGTGTCTGTAAGTGTAATTGTGTGTGTCTGTAAGTGAATGTGTGTGTGTCTGTGAGTGAATGTGTGTGTTGGTCAGTGAGTGTATATGTGTCAGTCAGTGAGTGTGTATGTGTCAGTCAGTGAGTGTGTATATGTCGTCAGTGAGTGTGTATGTGTCAGTCAGTGAGTGTGTATGTGTCGTCAGTGAGTGTGTATGTGTCGTCAGTGAGTGTGTATGTGTCGTCAGTGAGTGTGTGTCGGTCAGTGAGTGTGTAGGTCAGTGAGTGTGTATGTGTCGGTCAGTGAGTGTGTAGGTCAGTGAGTGTGTGTCGGTCAGTGAGTGTGTGTCAGTCAGTGTGTATGTGTCGGTCAGTGGAGTCGTGCATCTTTCAGTGAGTGCTTGCGTCTGTCAGTGAGAGTGTGCATCTGTCAGTGTGTGTCCAAGTAATAGTGTATGTGTGTGTGTCATTGTTTGTCAGTGTATATGAGAGTGTGTGTCTGTCAGTGAGTGTGCGTCTGTCAGTGAGTGAGCGTCTGTCAGTCAAAGTGCGGCCTTGACAGGAAGGGGTGGGGAAATTTAAACTCGGTTACAGGCATGTACACACACACTCAGTTAAAGGCAGTCACACATACAGGCACAGGCACAAACAATGGCACAGCTACAGCGACACACACAGACAGACAGTCACATAGGCAGTCACACACACAGACAGACACACAGTAACACACACATAGACAGTTATATACACACAGGCAGGCAGTCACACAGATAGAAAGTCACACACACAGGCAGGCAGTCACACACAGACAGATAGTTACAGACAGACACACACAGGCAGGCAGGCAGTCACATACAGGCAGTCACACACACAGGTAGTCACACAGGCAGACAGTCACACACACAGACAGTCTCACACAGACAGACAGTCTCACACACACAGGCAGTCACACAGACAGACAGTCACACACACAGGCAGTCACATACATGGGCAGTCACACAGACAGACAGTCACACACACAGACAGTCACACACAGGCAGGCAGTCACACACAGAGACAGTCACACACACACACAGAGACACAGTCACACACACACACACACACACAAGGACAGGCAGTCACACAGACAGTCACACACACACACACAGACAGTCACACGCACACAGGCAGGCAGTCACACATACAGACAGTCACACACACACACACACACACAGACAGACAGTCACACAAACAGGCAAACAGTCACACACACACACTTACCTCTTTCCAGTGGATGCAGTTGGCTGATGGGAAGCATCTTTCCCTCTTCCTGTACAGCAGGGGCTTCGGGAGGTATTAGCCCCGTCTCCGCCTCTCGATAAGCCCCGCCTCCGCCGCTCGGTAAACCCCGCCCCCTCTGCCGCGATTTTTTTTTAATTTTTTTTTAATAGACCCGGGTGGAGAATAATTAATCCTCCAGCCAGGTACCTCTTTTAGCTCCCCTGCACTCCGGCCATGAGTGAGCTGTGTCGGCCACAGGGCGCCCCCTGTTCCATGGCGCCCTGTGCGGTCGCACAGCTCGCACACCCCTAAGGCCGGCCCTGACCACACGACACATACATACAAACATACACACAGACACACATACATACAGACACACATACATACAAAGACACGTACACACACAACACATACATACAAAGACAAGACACACATACACACACACAAGACATACATACAAAGACACATACATAAGACACACATACATACAAAGACACATGCAGATACACACAAGACATACATACAAAGACACACACAAGACATACAAATGGTGATGGCGGTACCCGAATGCAGGGGTACCGCCGGCTCGCACCCGCCCGCCCAATTTCTCCAAATGAGGAAATTCCTACCGCCCACCTGGAATCCTGAAACGCCCACTAGCGGGCGGTAGGGGCCAGGTTCACGACCCATGCTATAGAGCATCTGTGGGGCATCCTCAAACGGAAGGTGGGAGAGTGCAAGGTCCCTAACATCCACCAGCTCTGCGATGTCGTCATGGAGGAGTGGAAGAGGACTCCAGTGGCAATCGCTGAAGCTCTGGTGAACTTCATTCTCGTTAGGGTTAAGGCAGTGCTGAATTAATGGTGGCCACACAAAATATTGACACTTTGGGCCCAATTTGGACATTTCCACTTATGGGTGTACTCACTTTTGTTGCCAACGGTTTAAACATAATTGGCTGTGTGTTGAATTATTTTGAGAGGATGGCTGTACACTTACTACAGGCTGTACACTTACTACTTTACATTGTAGGAGAGTGTCATTTCTTCAATGTTGTCACATGAAAAGATATAATAAAATATTTACAAAAATGTGAGGGGTGTACTCACTTTTGTGAGATATTGTATGCCCTCTCTATGTGGTTATTTCTATAGTTTACCTGTGTAAATTTCATACCGCCTAACTTTTGTCCTTGAGTTATTGATAGTAGGTACAGCGCATACACAATCTGTCTGATTTAGTGCACTCTGTCTATAAACATGCATACTCATCTAAATCCTTTCTACTGTCCTCCCTATTCATGGCTAAACTCCATATTTTACACGTTTTTTTAACATCTTTTCTATTAAAGAAAAACTCGAATATCTAAACCACTGGAGATACTTCCTCCTTCATATCATTTGCTTTTTGAAGGCCTTCGCATTTGGTGTCAACTCGCACTGCATGCTGATGTTTCTCCTAGAGAAGTTTTGGATTGCCTGATCACGGCCATTGTTATGCATCATCGTATGCCTGCAGTGCTTCTCAATGAGGACTGATGACTTCACCGTAGGCGGATAGGTCTGCAGTGAGGAGTCTGTCCTAGCACTGTAATAAAGGTGAACATAATATCAGCTTTTATATTTTTATAAATAATCCAAGGGAGCCATAAAGCTAAATTTATAATGGAACAAATCTAATTAAAAATATTCATATTCCCTATGTCACTTGTGGCCGTGACCATATTATACCAGTGGATCTCAGAGAGCTGACTGGTAGATTACAAATTGATCATTAATAGACAGGCAGCTAAGATATATACAAAATGTCCTGGCACTCTCCTGAGACCAGGACTGTATGTGTTGCAGCCATGGTCTTACTGATTCTGGGAGGAAAGGGAAGAGTCTGCCCCTGACAGCTGGAGAGGTGATAGAGTTGTTTTCTCTGTGGTGCTCTGAGAGGGGGGATGTGGGCTATATTATATCCCCACTCTCCATGGCTCATGCAGCACCTGGCAAAAAGCTTCAGTTTGCAGTATTGACTGCTCTCTGCCCCGATCCCACTCTGAACAGGTAGGAGGGGGTGTAGGAGAGATGTAGAAGAGACAGACACTGAAAGGTGTATAGCAATGACACTGCAGAGGAGTGTAGAAGAGAAACATTGAAAGTGATGTAGAAGAGCACAGAAGAGGAGTGTGATAGATACATGAAAGGGGGCTGAAGGCAACATACAATGAAGGAGGGTGTTTAGGAGAAACATTGAAGGGGGTGTAGGACAGACATTGAAGGAATAGAAAAGAAGGGGTTGTGGTAAAAAGACACAGAAAGTTGGTGTGGGGGATATAGAGAGACAGAAGGGGGTATTGACCAGTTATAATAGTGAAACAATAAGACACACATGTACATAAGTGGACATGCACTTAATATATGGAAACAGTTGTGAGCACCCATTGCACACATAGATATACTCACATTGCCCTACTGATACTGTACACACACATTTACGCTGACACTGCACATAAAAACACATCTAATTTCATTGACATTGCCAATCCACCAATGTGCACTTACAAAGAAATGCAGAAATTGACACTTGTCTGTTTGTATGTAGGTATGTTTGCACAAGGGGTGCTATGATCACCTGTCTGCATGTAAAGCAGAGAGTCCATGTGCACTCAAGTATGTATGTACAGTGGTGTATCCTGGTTTTGTGCTGCCCTAGGCAGGACAAAACTCAGGCACCCCCTCCCCGCGCCAGCCCCACCCAACCCTTCCCCCCGCCCCGCCTTCTAAGTACACACACATTCACTGACAGATACGCATACACACGCTAACAGACACACACACTCACTAACAGACACACTCACTCTAACAGACACACACACACACTCTAACAGACACACACATTAACAGACACACACACACACTAACAGACACACACACTATCAGACACACAGACACACACACTGGCACACACACACACTTACAGACACAAACTGTCAGACACACACACACACTCACTAACAGACACACTCACTCTAACAGACACACACACTCTAACAGACACACACACTAACACACACACACACACACACTAACAGACACACACACTATCAGACACACAGACACACACACACTGGCACACACACACACTTACAGAAACAAACTGTCAGACACACACACACACACTAACAGACACACACACTAACAGACAGTCAGACACACACACTAACAGACACACACACACAGTCAGACACACACACTAACAGACAGTCAGACACAAACTGTCAGACACACACACACAGTCAGACACACACATACACACTACAGACACACACAGTCAGACACACACTAACTCACTAGCAGACACACTCACACAGTCAGACACACACACTAACAGACAGTCAGACACACACACTGACACACACACACAGTCAGACACACACATACACACAGTCAGACACAAACTGTCAGACACACACACACACAGTCAGACACACGCATACACACTACAGACACACACAGTCAGACACACACTAACTCACTAGCAGACACACACTAGAAGACACACTCACACAGTCAGACACACACACACACACTAGCAAACACACACACATTAACAGACACACTAACAAACACACACACATTCCTTTGGGAATGCTGGGGGGGGTTTTCTATCTCCCTGGTGGTCCAGTGGCTGCGGGCTGGCGGCTGGCGAGGGAGCTCTTCCTCTGAGCGTTCCGCTCAGCTCCCTCGCGCACCGCAGAGTGAGGCTGGGAGCTGGAAGATGACGTCATATTCCGGCTCCCAGCCTCACTCTGCAGCGCGCGAGGGATCTGAGCGGACCGCTCAGAGGAAGAGCTCCCTCGCCGACCCCCCGCCCAGCGCCGACCGCCCAGCCCGGCCTGTCTGTTAGCCGCAAGGCTAACAAGGCATTTGCCCTGGGCATTTGGGGGCGGCGTTTTTTGCCGCCCCCTGAAAAATGCTGCCCAAGGCAAATGCCTTGTTTGCCTCGCGGCTAAAACGCCTCTGTGTATGTATGGATGGAAAAGTGTGGCTATGACTTCCTGATTGTATGTACAGGAGAGTGTGGCTATGACCATCTGTATGTATGTGAGAATTTGCCTATGACCTCCATATTTACAAATGGGAGTATGTGGGAAGAACTGTTTTAGAGACTCTGAGTATGACCATGTGTATACCCCTGTTCCAAATTATTATGCAAATTCTATTTAAGTGTCACAAAGATTAAATATTTTGTTTCTCAGTTTAACTAATGGATGGCATTGTGTCTCAGGGCTCTTTTGATCACTGAAAACAATCTCGGACACCTGTGAAAATTAAATTGCCAGGTGAGCCCAATTTAAGGAAAAACTACTAAAGGAGGGTGTTCTACATTATTAAGCAGAGCACCATTTTCATGCAATATGGGGAAGAAAAAGGATCTATATGCTGCCGAAAAGAGTGAAATAGTTCAATGCCTTGGACGAGGTATGAAAACATTAGATATTTCACGAAAACGTAAGCGTGATCATCGCTCTATTAAGAGATTTGTGGCTGATTCAGAGCACAGACGGGTTCGTGCAGATAAAGGCACATTGAGGAAGATTTCTCCCAGATCCATGCATCGGATCAAGAGAGCAGCTGCTAAAATACCATTACATAGCAGCAAACAGATATTTGAAGCTGCTGATGCCTCTGGAGTCCCACGGACATCAAGGTGTAGCGTCCTCCATAGCCTTGCAACTGTGCATAAACCTTCTATTCGGCCACCGCTAACCAATGCTCACAAGCAGAAACAGCTGCATTGGGCAGAAAAATACATGAAGACTAATTTTCAAACAGTCCTGCTCACTGATGAGTGCCGTGCAAACCCTGGATGGTCCGGATGGATGGAGTAGTGGATGGTTGGTGGACGGCCATCCTGTTCCAACAAGGCTGCAACATGGAGTCATGTTTTGGGACGGAATCATGGGAAGAGAGCTGGTCGGCACCTTTAGGGTCCCCGAAGGTGTAAAGATGACCTCTGCAAAGTATGTGGAGTTTCTGACTGACCACTTTCTTCCCTGGTACAGAAGGAAGAACTATGCTTTCCGTGATAAAATCATCTTCATGCATGACAATGCACCATCTCATGCTGCAAAGACTACCTTTGCATCAATGGCTGCTATGGGGATAAAAGGAGAGAAAGCCATGGTGTGGCCTCCATCCTCCCCTGACCTCAATCCTATTGAGAACCTTTGCAGCATCCTCAAGCAAAAGATCTATGAGGGTGGGAGGCAGTTTACATCGAAACAGCAGCTCTGAGTGGCTATTCTGACATCTTGCAAACAAATTCAAGCAGAAACGGTCTAAAAACTCACAAGTTCAATGGATGCAAGACTTGTGAAGCTGCTATCAAATAAGTGGTCCTATGTTAAAATGTAACGTGACCTGTTAAAATGTTTAAAAAGTTAAAATGTTGTTATAAGTTTGATTGAAATAGCTTTTGATTTCAGTAAATATGCTGCAAACACAACAAATGACAATTTCCAGTTCTTTACAACCTATAAAGTGTTTTGAAACTTACTGTGCGTAATAATTTGGAACAGTGCATTGTAAGTTTTTATGTTTAAAAAAAATACTATTATCTTTAGGAGGTTTGTTCAATAAAATTTGAATTGTACTCTTAATAGTTGATAACATGAGAATTATGCTGAATGTTATTTACATCAATTATTTAGGTAAATTAGAAAAATATCATTTGCATAATAATTTGGAACAGGGTGTATATAAATATATGATAGAGCGTTGTTATACGTGCATGTATGGGAGAGTGTGGATTTATATGTATATATGAAAGAGTGTGGTCAGGAGAAGGCTGATTTGGCCTAGGTGGCAAGTACAACCAGATGGCCTTTTTGCCCAAAAACTCATGTATCTCAGTGAGGATATTGTGCTAATGTGGTGCATGCTACTGATCAGCCTCAACATTAACACTACACACAATATTGAGGTTCAGTTATGCATCTAAAACAAGGATAAATAAATAGAATATAGTGAAGTATGAACAATCTGTGCTGTAGATATGCACTCACAATAATGTATGAAGTTTGTGCCTTGGGGTGCCTCCCCTGGTAAAGGCTGGAGGGCTATCACCTTCTTGTCCTCCTCTTCACCAATTATGTGGCTCAGTGCTGGCAGAAAGATGAAGTAACTAATTTTACATGATTTATTGTGTACAAATTAACATAAAATAATAAATACAAAAACACTGAATCAATTAAAATCAGTCCTACGCGTTTCCTACACGTCAGTGGCCTTTTTCAGGGACACAGTGAATAATAAAAATATATAAATATGTGGACTGGGCAAGGCTGAATAGAAACAACGTTTGTGACCTCCGTAGCTTTTCTTGTTTTTTTAAGCTAATTGGCATATCTCACCTATGGATCCAGCTTTGTCTTGGTACCAGGGGACATAGGAACCTATCACAGTTCTATTCTTGCTATTTGGTACCTACTTATTCCTGGTCCGCAGGGTGTAGCAGCCGCTGAGCGTTGAGGCCTGGAGGTTCGCTCTGGTGGGAGATGCGGCTGATCTTCTGCGTGGTATGTGCACTGTTCCTTTTTCGAAGCTGCAAACTTCACTGTGTCCCTTTCCTCCCCCCTTAGAACGGTGGAGGTTATCCTGGTCTCCAGAACCATCCTCAGGCATTTTCAGACCAGGATTCTCATGGGCAGCAAGCTGGATCAGTGACTCCTGGACAACAACATCTCCCTGCTCTCATACTCACCGAATGGGAACATCACACTAGCGATCTGCTGCAGCACTGTGTTCAGGGGTCTTACCTGAGCTTGTATTGTGGCCAGCTTCTGCTAAGTTGGACACTGCCTCTGAGTTAGCTCTGGGTCTGGGATGGCAGACAGCAACTCCATGATCCCCATGTTAATGCTGCCTGATCTGGTGTGGGTTGAGGTCATCTTTGCTTCTTGGCTGGGCGCTCAACTACACTTCCAACTTGCTATGTTGGTATGTGCCTTGGTGCAGGTGCGTATATGTTCAGTTTTGCAACTCCGTGCTTCTTTCTTTTTATCTCATATATGAATAGTGCAGTATTCTTGGATTTTAATGTTCTCATTCCTATATATCACTGATATTTTATTGCAAGCATGTTTGTTAAACTAAGCACTACAAAAATAAAGAATGTAATAAATAAATATATAAATGCGAACAATCACCCAAAAGTTGATATGCAGGACAAGAAGATGATAGCCCCCTAGCCTTAATCAAGGGAGACACTCCAAGGCACAACACTTCATACAATCTTATGAGTGCATATATTCAGAACGTTTTTTTTTGTACTTTGGCATACTTCACTATATGCTGTTTATTCATCCTTGTTCTAGATGCATAGCTGAATGCCAATACTGTGTGTAGATTTGACGATGAGAGGGATGGATGGTCGATTGGGAAAGTCACCTGGGAAGCTGTATCATTGAAATAATAGTACCACTGTGCATGGTGTGTGTTACACATTTGGATTAGTTGACACAAAGGTGTGATACACACCAAAATCTTGTTTTAAAAGCACTAACAGGTGAAGAGATTAATATTGATTATATTTTTACAATAGCACCTGTCAAGGAGTGGATATATTAGGCAGCAAGAAACTAACCATGGGGCAATGGTAGAAGGTTGCCTTGTCTGCTAAATCACATTTTCTTTTAGATCAGGTGGGTGGCCAGGTGCATGTGTGTCATTTTCGGGGGGAAGAGATGGCAGCAGGATGCACTATGGGAAGAAGGCAGGCCAGCAAAGACAGTGTTATGTTCTGCTCAAAAACCCTTGGTCCTAGCATTCATGTGGATATTACTTTGAAAGGTACCACCTACCTAGAGATTGCTGCAGACCACATACACCATTTCATGGCAATTGTGTTCCCTAATGGCAGTGACCTTTTCAGGAGGGTAATGCACCCTGCCACACTGCAGAAGTTGTTCAGGAATGGTTTTGGGAACATGACATAGAGTTCAATGTGTTGTCTTAGCCTCAAAATTCCCCAGATCTCTATCAAAGTGAACATCTGTTGGATGTGCTAGAAAAACACATGCAATCCATGGAGACCCTACCTTGTACTTAAATAATCTGCTGCTAATGTCTTGATGCCAGATACACAGAGTATATTCAGAGTTCTTGTTGAGTCCTTGCCTCAACGCATCATCCTTACATTCCAGCATATCCCCGAGTCTTACCTTGGAATCCAGTTGTCAGCACTGATCAAAACCAGGCATACCTTGCCCTTCTCGTCAGTGTTAGTATGGTATATCTTTGTTTTGAACGTAATCTTAGATGGGACCTACACAATATTAGTCAGGTGGTTTTACCGTTGTGGCGGATCAGTGTATATAAAGCTTTTGACAGATTGAGGCTGCTGGAATTGCATGGTGTATCATTATATATTCCTGTAACATCCCATCACTATGACCTGCATAATATGAAGAACATTCACAGTGATCTGTATATGCCTAAGTTACACACATTCAGTTTCCCGTCAATATCATTGCCACCAGGGTGTTATGAATGTCATGAATGTTGTCTCATCCTAGAGTCAATGACAAACACCTCCAGGTGCATCATACATAGTCAATGTAGTCTGGCAGTCTGGTCAGTCTCGGATATTAGTCAAAAATGATTTACTCTATATAATATAGGTATACTAAGGTCCTGGCACCAGAACCACCACAGCGAGCTGTACTGGTATTAGACATGTGCACGGTCAAAACATTTTTTTTTTATTTGATGGGTTTGCAATCACATTTCTATTTGTTTCAGCCAAAATTCTGTGAAATTTTTCATTGACCCCTAATTTAGACTGACCATTCATCACTCTATGGCCTGCTGGAAGTCCTTGTACCCAGCAAGCAAATAGATAATAATATAACCCTCGGTACAGTGGTGTACATACCGCGGTCACAGGGGTCGCAGCTGCGACTGGGCCCGTCACTCCCTGCGGACCCCTGTGACCGGGTTTCCGCCGCCATGTGTTGCGGCCCTGGCCGCGCGGTATAATTGCAGGGGCTGCACTTGAAGGAGTCCATCGGGTGGCCTATGCTGTTAGGGAAATTAATATCATCATCAGAGATGGCCCGGTAACAGCGCAGCTGGGCCCCCTCTGATGATGTCAGACGCTGGAAGAAAGTGACTGCCCTAGTCACTCCTCCCGGCAACCACCGGGAGCCGCGCGGGAGGAAGGAGAGGGAGTCAGAGTGGGAACTCTGACTCCCATCAACCTGAGCCACTGGACCCCAGGGACGTCACCGTCCTGCACCTAGAAGGTAGGTAATAGGAGGGTAACTAAAATATTTTGCATGTATGTGTTAGTGTATGTGTGTGTGTGTTAGTGTATGTGTGTCTATGTGTGTCTGTGTATGTGTCTGTATGTATCTGTGTGTATGTGTGTGTTTGTATGTATGTGCCTCTCTGTATGTATGTGTTTTTGTCTGTATGTATGTGTGTCTGTGTTTATCTCTGTGTATCTGTATAGGGTGGCAGTGTGGGGCAGGGGGTAGAGAGGTAGGGGGGTCCCATGGATCAGTTTTGCACCGGGGCTCCATGGATTATGTGTACGCCACTGCTTCGGTAGCTACTACCCAGTTAAACACATTCCTTATGTACCTACCTGCCATGCGACAGGTTGGGGAATGTATACTAAACATAAAAACTAGTAGCTGTCCAGTCATCGCTGTAAAATAATGTCAGGGGGATACAGGGCCAGATTAAGAGCCCAGTGGGCCTGGTGCTGACAATTCTGACGGGCCTGATTACAGAATCATATCGACCAAAAACAGTAAAACACTCATAAGCATCATGTATCTGATGGAGATGGTGCTGGAGAGAAAGAAAACAGTAGCTATAAGAAAACACATACCCTAGGCTAATCTCTCTCTAATTTATGTTTTCAACTTTCAAGTAAATCCATAACCCCTAACAGCAACGTCCAATCAAGCAGGAAGTCAATGGGCACGATAAAAGGGTTTGCCACTGACACAAATCACGTAACCTGCCAAAACGGGCAAACATGCCCAAAAAGAGGACATTTCTGCTCAAAGAATTAGAAGGCCAGCCTGACATGAATGCATGTCAGGCTGCCTGCCAATCATGCAGCTGGCCAACTAAGGGCATACTATGCAGACAACACCCTGAGCTTGGCATAAATGCATCTAATGATGCGCTCACTCAACGCTTTCTAAGGACTGTCCCCTAGCACTCGCTGGTCCACTTGTCTCCTTACCTTCTTACTAGCAGGCAGAAGATCCTGGTATATGGTCTGGGACAGAGTAAAGCTATATGTAGTGAGTGTAGAAGAAAGGGAACATGCCACAGTGTTAGAGAGACCAAAGTCAGCATTACCTTAAAGGATCACTATAGGGTCAGGAACACAAACATGAATTCATGACCCTATAGTATTAACACCACCATCTAGCCCCCCCTGGACCCCTCATGCCTCCATAAATATAGCAAAATCTATATTCAAGCCTGAAGCTGTAACTCGGCATGCTGTTAGACTCATAAAAACAAGCAGTCTGCTGACATCATTAGAAGTGGTGGCCTGATCCAATCACAGTGCTTCCCCATAGGATTGGCTGAGACTGACAAAGAGGCAGATCAGGGTCAGAGCCAGTATGATTCAAACACAGCCCTGGCCAATCAGCATCTCCTTATATAGATGAATTTCATTAATGAATCTCTATGAGGAAAGTTCAGTGTCTGCATGCAGAGGGAGGAGACACTGAATGTTTGGATGCATTTTAGGCAGCCATGACCCAGGAAGGATCTCTAACAGTCATCTAAGGAGTGGCCAGTGAAGTTATCACTAGGATGTAATGTAAAGACTGCATTTTCTCTGAAAAGACAGTGTTTACAGCAAAAAGCTTGACGGTAATGATTCTACTCACCAGAACAAATTCAATAAGCTGTAGTTTTTCTGGTGACTATAGTGTCCCTTTAACTATATTCATTGTCAGCCAGTCCACACAAGTTTTGTTCCCATACATCCCACTTAAGTTTCCATACTTAAGTAAGAGTATGTGAAAAGTAGTTAGAGTTGCCACCTTTCTTGGAAAAACATACCGGCCTTACTAATTTGCATAATTAAATATGTATGGATGACATCACATGATGTAAATCACAAGGAGTGATATAAGAGAAAATGCTGTAAAATCACCAAAAAACTACTTAGTTTGATTCTGCTGTATAGATGGATTCCTCCCAGTGCCCCCATGTCTCCCAGTGCCCTCATGACTCAGTGCCCCCATGTGTCGATTACTCCAGGTCTGTGTTCCTATGTATCAGTGTCTCAGTGACCCATGTCTCCCAGTGTCCCTTAGTGTCTGCCATAATGTCTCCCAGTGTCCCTTAGTGTGTCAGTGTCTGCCATATTGTCTCCCAGTGTCCCTTAGTGTCTCAGTATATGTCTCCTTGCAGCCTTTCCCCGCATCCCTCACTTCCCTGAGCTGTAGGCTGTCTCTGCAGGGTGGGAGTTGCTGTCTGGACTCTCTGTAGCTGCACCCCTGCAGAGCAGTGAGTATAGATAGGCAGGGAGGGATATGCTGGAACTTCCTATCCCTGCCTGTCTCCACACACAGCGACCCCTACTGGCCAGTGCTGGTATTGCAGAGTAATCTCTTGTTTATACTGATAAAAAATACCAGCATTTGTATTGCCAGTATAACTGCAATATTGGCACCGCCAGGCAGCCCCAAATACTGGCTGTGCCAATAAAATAAAAGCCAGATGGAATCCCTAAGAGTAGTGTGAAAAAAAATAATAATTTTTTTTTTTTTTTTTTTAAATCAATGGGCCTATTCCATGGGCCTGGGCCTGGAGCTGCAGCTCCATCAGCCCCTATGTTAATCCGGCCCTGGGGGGATATTAGGTAATGGACTTTATAATAATTAAATGTTGGCGGGTGGACTACCCATGGTTAGCGGGTGAAGACTATTAATTTTAAAAAATGGGAAGGAGGACATCCTAAAAGTCAGTGAGTGGGGACTAGATATTATTAAATGGGGGAACTAGTGTCTAATTATAATACAAGGGGTGGGATAAAAGACGAGACCTGGTACCACTACCCGACCCCAATAAAAGACCTTAACTACCCCCTTACTCTAGTAATTGTGAGGTGGAGCAATAAAACTAATACATGCAAGGAAAAATAATCATCCTCACCCTTAGATGTATGATTTCTTCTAAATATTCTTTTCTTCAGCCCCCAAAAAGGGCAAAATAAATTCCAAAATAATACAATGCAAGTATTAAACTAAAAACGTACCAGATTGCAAAAAACTAAAAAACTCTGAAAAGAAAAAAACAAAACAGATGCAATTAAATTAATCAAACTTTGTCTAGTGGAAAAAATAGTACATGGCAATACCAAATTATGAAGTTTTCTACTAAACTGAGGAAAAGTCAAAATTAAGAGAAGGTCTAGTAAGTAGCTCCCTAATTCATTTCTCTAATTTGGTATCCTTAAATATGACAACTTTACACCAAATTAGGCAGTGATCTACTAAACTGCCAGGTGCAAAGGTCAGAGCTTGTAATATTGTTTGACAGGGAGCTAAGACAGAGGACCCAGTTACAGGGTGAAGAGGTGTGGATTTCTACATTTATTTTTATTGTTCACACTTCACAAATACACATCTGGTAAATATAAACAACCTAGGAAGTGACAGTTCGCCTTTAGCCCCTTAAGGACCAAACTTCTGGAATAAAAGGGAATCATGACATGTCACACATGTCAATTGTCCTTAAGTGGTTAAAGGACAACTAAAGGCACCCAGACCACTTCATCTGCAGTGGCCCTTTATCTTTAGGCTCTCAATCTTAAATATTGCTGTTTAGTAGACACACAGAAATGCCTTGATTCAAGAGATAAACATGTCTTCCTGACAGCCAATAGAGGCAAATGTGCTGCAAAGACTGAGTTTAACTTGGTCATGGATGTCGAACATCATCAAATACAGCTGATAAGAAAGCATTGAATTCAAGGCTTCCTGTATAGAAGAATTTGACTGGGCTTGCACCGTGTAAGGTCATCTTTTTCCCCAATGTCCTTCTATGAGGAGCTTTGGATTGGATGATTATCGTGATAGCAACGAGTCCGACTTCAGGATGACAAAATCAATCTCAACATTGAAAAAATTGAAATTATTTTTTTTTTTACGGTCAATAGAGGGGGTCCTGAATCTGGATTAAAACACTGTAAGGTTAAAAATTTGTTTGTGTTTCTATCCCTTTAGTGTTCCTTTATAACCTGCCCTACATGCAAACTTTCAACAGAGCACTAGATGGAGCTGTTAGATTAAGTACAATACCATTTTATAGCATTTACATTAAATTAAGAATCGGAATTTGATGAAAGACATGGATATGTCATGGATAAATCAGAGCTAACACTTAATGTTATGTGTGTAAATATATATATATTTATAACTATGGGAGGGGGGAAAGAACATTATGGGACAGGGGAGGGAAAGAATGCCATGGGACAGGGAAGGGAGCAAAGAATGCCATGGGACAGGGAGGGGGGAAAAGAATGCTATGGGACGGGGAAGAATGCTATGGGGCAGGAGGTAAAGCGCGAATGCCATGGGACAGGAGGGGGAAAAGAATGCTATGGGACAGGAGGGGAAAAAGAATGCTATGGGACAGGGGAGGGAGAAAAGAATGCTATAAGGCAGGGGAGGGGAGGAAAATAATGCTATGGGACTGTGGAGGGGGAATAGAATGCTATGAGACAGGGGAGGGTGAAAAGAATGCTATGGGACAGGTGAGGGGTGAAAGAATGCTATGGGACAGGGGAGGGGGGAAAAGAATGTTATGGGGCAGGGGAGGGGAAAGAATGCTATGGGACAAGGGAGGGGTGAAAATACCGCTATGGGACAGGGAGGGGGAAAAGAATGCTATGGGGCAGGAGGGGAAAGAATGCTATGGTCAGGAAGGGAAAAGAACTCCAAATGGGCCAGGAGGGGAGGAAATAAACACCAGGAGTTGCCACTGGGGACACTCAAAGCACAGGGAGGGAAGGATAATGAACACTGGGGTAGTGGGGGGACCACTAAAAAAGAAGGGAGAGGAACACTAATATGGAGGGTGGAAGGGACATTAAGGGGAATGGGGCAAGAGACAGGTAAGAGGGAGGGAAGATGAACACTAAGGGACAGGGGAGGGAGGGAGGAGAACAAAAAGGGACAGGGTAGGGAGGGGGGAGGAACACTAAGGGACATGTAGGGGAGAGGACCATTAAGGGACAGGGAAGGGAGAGGACCACTAATTGATATGGAGGGGAGGAGAAAGACACACAGAGAGACATGAGGGGGGAGAAAGACACACAGATGGGCCTGGGGGTGAGAAAGTCCACAGAGTGGCTGGGGATGAAAGCACCACACAGAAGAGCCTGTGAGTGGATATACAAAGTGGTTGGGGGTGAAAGAGACACAGAGGGGCTGGAGAAGGAAAAAACAGACAAAGAGGGGCTGGGGGAGATAGACGGACTGGTGATGAAAGAGAAACACACATAGGAGATGGTAAGAGTAAAAGACACAAAGGGTCTGAGAGAGAAGGAGACACAGAGGCTGGGGGGAGTAAGAAACACAAAGGGGGGTAGTAAGAGATACCAAAGGGAGGTGTAATACACACAATGTGGAAATAATAGGGGATAAGACACTAAAGGGGGTAAGATATTTTAAAAAGGGTATAAGAAACAAAAGGTGGGTTAAGAGGCACTCAGGTGAAGATGCTTTTGGGGGTGGGGGGGCTCCAAAATCATCTTCACCTGTGTATCTAAAAATCCTTGCACCAGCCCTGATTCCAATAAAAAAGGTACAGTATCAAAGCTCGAGGCCGGGAGCCGCCCGGCCGAGCCCGGTGGCACCTTCAAGGTAACGATAACAGCGGAGGGAGAAGGCAGGAGCCGCATAGCAGCAGAATACACACACAACCTCACCAGACTGCCCCGCTCATAGGAGACCGACCAACGAACTAGGGCACCTACGCGACACCCAAAAGCAGCCCATCGCGCCATATAGCACTAGCAACTAACCGTACACACCACAACAGATAATGCCATCATTAATAGGAGGATAAGCAGCACGGTTAGGCCCCAATGACCACAATCACACCATCTCACCTGACCTTGGGAAACCACAACAACAGACGTTCAGTTAACAGTTGAAAGCCAGCGAATAAAGGTGGTAACAATTTTGCATGTACCCGAAAACTAAAGAACCCAACAACGAGTAACGTTATTCACAGTAACGCAATACTAATGTTTACTCTTCTGTGCAGGAGCAAGTTATAGGTTTCCATGCTGTACCAATAAAGCATTATTTCAAACAATAAAAAAAGGTATCATTGCATATTGCAATACGCTGGTATTTTGGCATCTTTTATATATATATATATATATATAGATATATATATATACCGTATATATTCAAGTATAAGTCGACCCGAATATAAGCCGAGGCCCCTAATTTTATGGCAAAACAGGAGGCTTCATATTTGCTTATCTTTCTTTACTGTAACTCCCAGCAGCAAAGAAATAGTTAACAATGTTGTAAGAAAAATTCAACCAATCATAACACATCACAGAAACAATATAGAGCCACCATACTCCTCCCACTTCCTCTTTCTTTGCTGATTGCCTCCCAGGTGAGTCTACTCCAATTACATTGCCTTAATGGTTTAAGAGACGCTGCCCATTCTCGTTCTATCATCAGCCGCGGACTCTATTTCCCATGAGCCTGCGGCTGCCGTTTCCTGCCTTTACCCTCCTCCCGCCTGCTCGCGTCTCCTTTTGTGACGCAGTTTTTACCTTTTTTCCAGCACTGGGCGGGGAGCTCTCCTCTTTCTCTCCTCCTCCGTTCCTCCTCCTGGGCTGAATGCGCACGCGCGGCAAGAGCTGCGCGCGCATTCAGCCGGTCGCATAGGAAAGCATTTACAATGCTTTCCTATGGACGCTAGCGTGCTCTCACTGTGAAAATCACAGTGAGAAGCACGCAAGCGCCTCTAGTGGCTGTCAATGAGACAGCCACTAGAGGATTAGGGGGAAGGCTTAACCCATTAATAAACATAGCAGTTTCTCTGAAACTGCTAAGTTTATTAAAAAATGGGTTAACCCTAGCTGGACCTGGCACCCAGACCACTTCATTAAGCTGAAGTGGTCTGGGTGCCTAGAGTGGCCCTTTAACATACATTGCCATTCATTAACTTTGTGTGGCTGACCTTTTTTCCCTGTTGTGGGTGACCCCCCCTTACATACTGAAAACACTACTGTGTACAATATTTGTGTGGCTGACACCACCTGGTTTTATTTTGTGGGTGATCCCCATCTTCTCACTGTACATATTATATATATTATACTGGTGATTTTCACCCCTTCTTTTACTCTCTAGTGGGTGACCCCCACCTCATTGACTATAGTATATCTATATTGTTTACTCTGAACTACTCAGTGGTTGACCACCACCTGTAATTATTGGATGACCCTCCATTAATTGCCCTTTACTATTTATTGTGCCAAGCATTTGTGGGTGACCCCCACTGTTTTAACGTCTCGTGGGTGACCCCCACTTCTCACATATTCTAATTGAGTTGCCTCATCTTTAATTGACAACCCTCACTTATAATTTGTATATATAATTTGCATATAAATTGAGAAAGACATTATGTCGGACCGCCAAGACCCTGCAATTTCTGCTGAACTTAAGGAATGGCTTTTCTCCACTATCGCGGAGTCCATTCCTAAGGCTTTGGCAGCCTATCATGAACAAACTACTACAGAGGTTCATCCCTCTACACACCAACCATCTGATTCTGAGGACTCCCATCTCTCTGACCAAGACAGCGCCTCGCGCAAGAGACCCTGGAAAGGGAATAGTGCTACTGCGGGCAAAGGCAAAGCTCCTGCAAAGGTCTATAAACATTCCCAACCATACATTATGCAGGATCCAACAGACCCGCTAGAGGGTTCTACTTCTCGTTTGACTGGCCATATTTTAAGTGATTAAGACCCCAACTACACTGATGAGGATCCCATGTTGAATGCGCCCCAGGATTCCTCAACGTCAGAGTTCGTAAAGGAAACCTTCCCGGGTCAGGATTCCAAGGGTACCCTTCCCTCTAAAGTGTCTGACTCAGACACCCTCCTGGATGCCTCGGGCCTCCCCTTTTTTGACCCAAGGGTGATTCGTCACCCGCGCTCTGCAGAATGGGCCCCCCCAGACCATATTGCCAATTTCTGCAAAATGTGGCTTCGCAAGCCCCTCGAAAAAGAAATAAGAAATAAACTAAGGGCTGAATGCCTGAGACCAACTATTCCGGGCAAAGTTGCCTCTACCCCTGAGTTCGACCCCATGCTTGTCACCTACTTAACGAAATCTGGCAAAGACCCTCGTTAGGGTATTGAACAGGGGTTGAAAGCGGCCCAAGACAAACCTTTGGACATTTCAGGTCCTATAATTCAAGTATTTATATTAACAGATGAGGCACTCACTAGCGGTGAACTTGACCCGCACATTATCAGAGAATGGGCTCAGAGAGCTCTATGCTTATTGGGCAACGCCAATGTGGCTATTTCGATAGAGAGACGCAAAGCGGCACTTTATAAAATTGATGCCAAATTGGTAGACTTGAGTTCTAAGGAACTGGGCCCAGAGTCCGATGGTCTGCTATTCGGTGACAGTTTCATGCGAGACCTCTCCAAGCATGTCTCAGTCTTTACCACACTCAATAAAGCCCAGTCCTCTTTACGTAGGGTTTTCCGCTCCCAAACACAACGTTTTTCTGGGAGAGCTGGTCGCTCTAGGGGCCGAGCTACCAGTAGAGCAGCCTTTGCAGGCCACAGGCCCCGACCCACAGACTATTGGTCCACAGGATATACACGACCCTACCACAGACAACTATTCAGCACCAGAGGCTCGATCCGAGGACGTGGCTCTGCATCCCTGCGTGGAAGCACTGCTTCAGGTAATGGACCTTGCTTATTTGAAACATGTACCAATCGCAGGTTGATTAACGTTCTTTTTCCAACAGTGGAAACTACTTTCCCAGGATCTCTGGATTCTTCATACAGTCAGAGGTTTCAAAATAGATTTTTTCACACATCCTGTGCAACACTCTCCTCCGACACCTTTAGAGATTTCAAGAGCAGACACTCTAACCTTAAATACAGAATTACACAAACTATTAGACAAACGGGCGATCGAACCTTCGCCTTTCCCTTACACCTTCCTCAGCAACATATTTCTTGTTCGGAAAAAGACGGAAGACCACCGTCCTATTATCAATCTCAAAGCATTGAACCATTTTATTACATACCGTCATTTCAAGATGGAAGGTATCCATCTTCTCAGGGACCTGCTCTGCGTGGGAGACTGGTTCTCCAGATTCGACCTCAAGGATGCTTATCTGACGGTCCCAATCGCACCAAGTCATCGTGCCTTCCTCCAATTCCTGTGGGAAGGCGAAATTTGGCAGTTCACCTGCCTCCCTTTCGGACTTTGCTCCGCCCCTTGGTGTTTCACCAAGTTAATGAAACCGGTCATGGCGCTACTCCGTTCTCAGGGAATACGTTCCATCATATATCTAGACGATATCCTGATTATGGCCCAAGACCAATAACTACTTCGCAAACACACGCACATGACCTCTGCCCTCCTTCAAAACCTGGGTTTTGTTATAAATTTCCAGAAATCAGATCTGGAACCCTCTCAGATAGTCCAGTTTCTGGGTTTCCAAATAGATTCGGTTCAGGCAACCCTACAACTGCCCTATTCCAAAATCAAAAACATAAAGAAAGACATTAAAAAATTACTCACTTCACAATGACCTCGGCTCCGCGACCTAGCACACATTCTGGGTCTCCTATCTGCATCAATTCAAGCTATTTTTCCCGGGTCCTTACATTACAGAGCAATGCAACGGTTGAAAGCTTCCTACTTGCATCGCTCAACCTCTTACGATCAATTCATTTCCCTGACGGACGAAGTTCGCATCGAACTCCACTGGTGTCTTCGCAATATGGAAGCCTGGAATGGGAAAGCGATCTTCGGATCTCAACCGGATTTTATTCTGGAATCCGATGCCAGCCTCTTGGGCTGGGGTGCTACTTGCGCCCAAACATTCACAGGGGGTCTCTGGTCCCCATCAGAATAGGCGCTCCACATAAATTGTCTCAAGCTCATTGCCGGATCCTTCGCGATCCGCAGCTTTGCCAAGGACGCCTCCAACTGTTCTCTGGTACTACGGATGGACAACATCTCCGTGGTATGGTATGTAAACCGACTCGGAGGTTCCAAATCCAAACTTCTGTCAGATCTCACCAAGGACCTGTACCAGTTCTGCCTCGACAGGAATCTGTCAATTCTGGCAGAATATCTCCCAGGACCTGACAACTTAGTCGCGGACTGGTTTTCACGTCACTGGAGAGATGCCAGCGATTGGCAATTAGATCCTTTCCTATTCCACCACATTCATCTATTACGGGGGCCCCTCACACTCGACCTCTTCGCGTCTCGGCTGAATCGTCAGACGGGCGACTTCTTCAGCTGGCTACCAGACCCTCTGTCTCTGGCAGTCCACGCCTTTCTCCAACCTTGTCCACGGAGTGGAGCCTATGCCTTCCCTCCTTTCTCGATGATTCAACGGACCCTCCACCGGGTCAAGGCGCAAAGGGTCAAGATTGTGATAATTACTCCTCTATGGAGGGCCCGGACGTGGTTCCCCACCCTCCTGGAACTATCAACAAACTATCCCATCCTCCTACCTCGCTCCTTTCAGGTCCTCAGGAACCCAACGGGCGATTACCACCTGCTCACCCTAGGAGGCCATCTTCAACTGGTAGCCTGGACAGTTTCAGGGGAGCTTGGCATGTCGCAGGACTTTCATGCACTGCTCAAACACTCCTGTGGGATTCATGGGCCCCAGGGACCAGACGAACCTATCTCTCCGCATGGCGAATTTGGGTCGGCTGGTGTCTGGAGAGGGATCTCGATCCCGTTTCAGCATCTCTTTCATCCATTCTAAATTTCCTATCATCTCTTTTCAATCAGGGTAAATCATACCGATCAATTAATATTTTTCGTTCCGCCATTTCGGCAGCCCATGACACTATTGACAACTCCTTGGTTAGGAAACACCCTTCCGTGTGCAGACTTTTACGGGGCATTCGTTTGACGAGGCCATCCTCTGCCAAATACTCTAAGTTCTGGGATATTTCTCAGGTTTTCGCACTGTTGGAGTCCTGGCCACCTAACGAGGCCTTATCCCTCGGCCAACTCTCTGCGAAACTGGCCCTGCTACTGTGTCTGGTGTCCTTCCGCAGAGTTTCTGACGTTCAAGCCTTTGACTCACATGCTGTCACCTTCGCGCCAGACGGTGTCAGATTTACCATTACTAGATGCACTAAGACAAATTCCTCGTCAATTTTCTATCCGTATTTTCCCGACAGACCGTCTCTCTGTGTGGCCCTGTGTACCCGTAGTTACACTGAGAACACTGCCGCTCCACGTTCCCCTACCGGTCCTCTTTTTGTCTCTTACATTAGACCTCACAAACCGGTCTCTTCCCCCACTATCGCACGCTGGATAAGATGGTTGCTTTCCCAAGTAGGAATTGATAGATCTTTCAGAGCTCACTCCGTTAGGGGAGCGGCCGCATCCTCTGCCTTTCGCGCGGGCAGCTCACTGGCGGATATTTTATCCTGCGCAGATTGGTCAAGGGAATCTACCTTTCGCACCTTTTATTTTAAACCAACACCACATGCGGCTTGTTCCTTTATTCAAGAGTGTTAAAACAGCAAATATGAAGCCTCCTGTCTTGCCATAAAATTAGGGATTATTCTAACTTACAGTGAATGAATAATCTAAATTTTATTAAAGACAGGAGGCGAATATTTTCCCTCCCTTCGTTCACTCTGGAACCCACCCTCAGGGTAAGTCTCCTGGTCCATGTTTATTGTATTGTACACTCTCTTGCACTTTGATTTGCAGGTATACTATTTGTTAAACTAGTAGATATAACCCTACATCACATTGTACCGATATGTCCTTTTTAAACTCTACCAGATAAATGAGCTATCATTAAAAATAGAAGGCGTACTTATATATTTTCTCTTGTCCAAGAGACCATACTTTCACGAAGTCTCTCTTCTTCTCTTCTAGTGTGAAGATTTCAGTTTATTCTGCTCGACTACACGTTTACATGGTTGACTTCACTTCGAGTTAAAGCCTCGGAATGTTTCCAGTTTACAGGGTTGATTCTACTACTGACCGGCATCACCAAGAAAGAGGAAGTGGGGGGAGTCTGGTGGCACTATATTGTTTCTGTGATGTGTTATGATTGGTTGAATTTTTCTTACAATATTGTTAACTGTTTCTTTGCTGCTGGGAGTTACAGTAAAGAAAGATAAGCAAATATTCGCCTCCTGTCTTTAATAAAATTTAGATTATTCGTTCACTGTAAACTAGAATAATCCCTAATTTTACCACAAAAAACTGGGAAAACTTATTGACTCGAGTATAAGCCTAGGGTGGGAAATGCAGCAGCTACTGGTAAATTTCTAAATAAAATTAGATCCCAATAAAATTACATTAATTGAATATTTATTTACAGTGTGTGTATATAATGAATGCAGTGTGTGTGTTTGTGTAGTGTGTGTACATAATGAATGCAGAGTGTGTGTGTGTGTTTGTGTGTAGTGTGTGTATATAATGAATGCAGTGTGTGTATGTGTGTAGTGTGTGTATATAATGAATGCAGAATTTGTGTGTGTGTATATAATGCAGTGTGTGTTTGTATGAATGCAGTGTGTGTATATAATGCAGTGTGTGTTTGTATGAATGCAGTGTGTGCATATAATGCAGAGTGTGTGTGTGTATATATAATTCAGAGTGTGTGTTTGTATGAATGTGTGTGTATATAATGTAGAGTGTGTGTTTGTATGAGTGTGTGTGTATATAATGCAGTGTGTGTGTGTGTTTGTATGAATGTGTGTGTGTATAATGCAGAGTGTGTGTGTATATAATGCAGAGTGTGTACATTATATACACACAGACTCTGCATTATATACACACACACAGTCTGCATTATATACACACACACTCTGTGTCTATATAATGCAGAGTGTGTGTGTGTTTGTGTAGTGTGTGTAAACTGGGGGAGGGAGGGCATTTTCATTATTTTTAATATTTTTATTTTATTTTAATATTATTTTATTATTATTTTTAATTTTTTTATTTTAATATTATAAAATGAAATTATAATTTTTTTGTCCCCCCTCCCTGCTTAATACCTGGATAGGGAAGGGGGATATGGCAATCCCTGGTGGTCCAGTTGATGGGCTGTGCAGTGGGGGGGCCAGCAGGAAGCATTTACTTACCTTTACAGCAGCTTCTGTCAGCTCCGTGCAGCTCCCCTGTTCAGCTCACAGTAAGTCTCGCTGTCTGCGTGCCACGTGGAGCGTTGCCACGGTAACCCGTGGCAACGCTCTGACGGCCGCGGGTCTCGCGAGACTTACACTGTGAGCTGAACAGGGGAGCTGCACGGAGTTGACAGGAGCTGCTGTAAAGGTAAGTAAACGCTTCCTGCCGGCCCCCAACAAGACCGCCGGGCTTGTAATGAGCCCGGCGGTCCTGGTCTGTATTATGGCAATGTAAGTTGCCATAATACAGACACTGACTCGAGTATAAGCTGAGTGGGGCTTTTTCAGCACAAACAAACTCTGCTTATACTCGAGTATATACGGTATATATATATATATATATTTGTGTTAGGTGCTTAAGATAGTACAGTGTGAAATACCATGAATAAGCGTAGGATGATAAAAGGAGCAAGTCGGTTGTGGTGTGCCGAAACCGACGATGAGGTAGGCCTGAGAAAGAAGAGGGCAAAAATTAAGTAATCAAATTTATTTAACAGACAACCAATACATATACATTTATCAACCAGACATGTTTATGAAAGCATCCCTTAATTCTTGTACTGGGTTCGGTATGTACCGTGAGTAAGCGGATGACTTCCAGCGCCCCAGTGTTTTGATAACATGAGTTGGGATGTTGAAACTGGAGGCTGTGGACGCGGCTCCTATACGAAAGGAGTGTCCTGAGTAATTGTTTGCGTTGAGGCCCAGTTGTGTGAGCAAGGACCTGACGTAGGTCATGAAGGTTGTAGTGGTGAGTACTGCACCTTGTAGTTGTAATAACGGTTGCGAGGGCAGTAAGTGATGGTGCTGTATGTAGGCATCAAGAACCTTGACGGGACACCATCTGTTGTGCGTGGGATAGTACGGAATGTTTACAGGTATGTGCTGGCTGGTTTTGGAGTGAGGTAAAGACAGGATGTAATGATCCATATGTTTTGTCAAGTGGGAATAGAGGAGGAATGGAGTGGTTTGGGTCGTGGAGGTCGTAGTGAATTCTCTGGGTCGTAGAAATCCATAGAAAGCGATGTATATTGCTGTTTTGATGATAGAATTCGTATTAGTGTCAAACGGTTTTAGGTCGAGTAGGTTAGATAATGCTTTGAAGATATGGTTATCTATGGGTAGCCTCTGGGCCAAATGTGTGGGTTCTGATTTTTGAATACCTCTGAGTATGGTCTTAATTTGGTGAGAGGCCATGAAACTGTTGTTATTTGGGTGTAAGATGAGCATGTGGTGTTGAATGCCAGTGAGATAGAGTTTGATGGTGTTGTATGACATTTTGAGTTTAAGGTGGCAAAAGGAAGCAAACCCCAAAAAAGATGTCATAACAAACGGTTGTATGATGTTATGTTCCAGAAGGAATCGTTTGAATAGTGTGAAAGCCCTGCTGTATGTTTTGTTTGTATTGTGTGAAAGTGCCAACTGAGACAATGTCCTGCTATGCTGCATGATGACGTCTAGTCCAGTATGAGTTGTTGAAATGTTGGAGTGATGGTGGCTGTGGGTGCTGCTGACGGGAGTGCTTGATGAAACTCCTGAAATTTAAAGCGAGACAAACTGTCAGCAGCTGTGTTATATACACCTGGCACATGGAAACAACATAGGAAGAAATTATGACAAGCTGCCAACCAAGTGAGTTTCCTCAGAAATCTCATAATCGTAAGAGATTTGGAACGACCTTTGTTGATGATGTGACAGGTTGCCTGGTTGTCTGAGTAACAACGCACTGGCGTATTAGCCCATAAATGACCCCACGCTACGGCAGCCGCCACTATGGGGTAGATCTCAAAAAGAGCTGAGGTAGTGGAAAAACCTTCCAAATCCAGAACTGCTGAAGGCCAGCTGCCCCAAAGCCATTCGTTCCCAAAAATTGCTGCAAAACCAGTGGTAGATGCCGCATCTGACCAAATGGTAGGAGATGATTCAGTCAATTGAGGGAGGAACATACTTTTACCATTCCAAGTGGTTAAAAACCTCTTCCACATGTTTAGATCTGCCGTAGCTTGGGCATCTAAGGACAACCTGTGCGTGTCATGTAGAAAAAGTGGGAAAAGATGCAATAGTCGTGAAATAAAGGAGCGGCCTTGAGGTATGATGCGCATTGCAAAATTTAGTGACCCCAGCAGGGACTGTAGTTCTTTGCGGTTGCAAGTGCCGAGCTGTAGGTAGTTGTTTATGTAAGTGAGAATATTCTCTATCTTATCGTATGGTAGGCTTGCTTGCATTGTGGCAGAGTCTAATTGGATACCCAGAAAAGTGATAACCGTGTCTGGCCCTTCTGTTTTCTTTGGGGAGATGGGTACACCTAGTTGCTCAAACAGCTTAGTGGTAGCTTTGAGGCTAGTGGGAGGTGCAGTATTCTCCTCGACCAGTAGGAAATCGTCCAAGTAATGTAATACTGTAGGGCATCCGGCTATGTTCAATAGTAACCAGCATAATGCTTCGGCAAATGTGTCGAAAATAGCTGGGCTACTTTTGGACCCAAAAGTTAACCGGGAGAAAAAATAGTAGTTCCCGGACCACTTGATGCCATGCAGGTGCCACAGTGTGGGGTGGATAGGGAGTAATTTGAAGGCGTTAGTAATGTCGGTCTTACTGAGCCAGGCTCCAACCCCTGCTTGTATGATAGCTGTAATGGCGTGATCTATGGTGGTGTATTGCAGAGAGAATTCCTCAGAGGGTATGAGGGAATTAAGACTGGGGTTGGCCGATGAGTGGGGAGCCGATAAGTCAATGATGAGTCTCTGTTTTTGGGAAGATTTCCCTGTGACAATACCAATAGGGTTGGTGCGCCATTCTGTGAATGGAGGAGTTCTAAAAGGCCCCAATACAAAGCCCTCATCCACTTCTTGGTTTATGAGGGTGTCAACCACTGTGGGGTTGTGTTGGGCGGATTGTAGGTTAGGGCATTCCAGAGTTCCAGCTGGTATGTGTAGGATACCTGTGTGGAAGCCTTCTGTTAAACCAGAAATAAGAAAATCTACCAGGTGTCTAGATGGGTGCTGAGACATCAATGCTGTGAATACTGGCATATTAATGGACGTAAGGTAAGGCTTAGAATACATTTTATTTGGACACATGGTCTTAGCATGTGCCCTAAAACATTTTGAACAGACATGCAATAGTCTACATCCACTGTAATTACAAGACCCAACATTGAAATTATTACATATCTGGGACTTGCCCAGAAACTTGATTGGGCGTCCCAATTTGTCTTTGGATAGTTTCCCTGGATCCCCAGAGGAACTAGTTCCTTGTGTGGAGGCATGTCCGTCTGCCGTGTTGGGACAAAAATTAGTAGTATGGGCTGTGGAGGAGCAGTATGCACAAGCTGGTGTTCTTAGACCTGCAAAGTGTCTGCAAAATAAGACGGTATCAATCCTTCCCCAGTTGGATCGTGTACCGTACTGGGAGAAGGCTCCAGCCACTTTTGCAGAAAAAGACCTATGGTAGTCATAGAATGCTGAACCACCATATTTGTTGCCCAGGTCTACCAGCTTGTGCATATAGAGATCAAACTCCTCTCTTCTGTTGGGATAAACCGCACAGATGACATCCCTGTAAATACCAAACGCTAGTACAAATTCAGGGATAGTCAGTTTCCTGTTCAGGCGGGCATCCCTAGATCTGACAATAACAGAAACATCATCATAAGCATACGTCTTATGTTCCACAATGTCCTGGGAGGCAATCAACAGGGAAGCCAGGTTGACGTCTTTACCTTCCAGGATATCCCTTTTGATATGCTCAGGTATCATGTGGGCCGGGCTAACTTCCTGGTCATCCAGGGTGCTGGCTGGAGCGACTAATGGCAAGGCTGGTGTTTGTACCGCAGCCGCGGGTGGCCCTGCTAGAGTGAGGGCCGTGGTGACCGACTCAAGTTTCTCCAGCCTGGAGTTGACCTTGCCCATGGATGCCATGAGTGAGGATAACATGGCATGTATGTCCCCTGGGTTGGACTGGCTAGATCCTTCCCCGGCTTCCATGTTATTAGTTGATGTGCGCAGCAGTTTGAAAAGTTCTGCCTTCCTTGCTGTAGCAGGGTAGGGGATTTGTCGTCTCCTTAATTCCGTGGTTATGCGCGGGATTGTCCAGGATCTAATTGATGCTGGACTAGCTAGCTCTCCTCCTTGTGTGGGAGTGACAGCTCTAGCCGGGGTGCTAGGCAGGGAGAAATCCTCTACCCCTTCCTGAGACATACTATAAATAAAACAATAATTAGTATATAGAACCACCAAATTGTACTGGCAGGCTAGCTAGGCCGGATGGCGAAAGTATTATACTTGTTTGGTGACAGGTGAGGCCCTGCTAATTGCCAAGCGGCTTGAGAGGCTCTATCTATGCGTTGGCGCGAGGGGTTATTGAGGCCACTTGACGTAGTGGCAGGAGTTTTAGGCCTCTCGGTGACTGTATGACAGAAAACAGGGGAAGGGAGTGACAGGTGAGGCCCTCTCTATGCAACATGCGAGGCGGCTAGCTAACGTGTGGCCCGATGGGTGTTTGCCTCCGAAACGTTTGAGGCGGGGTGTTGGCCTCGCGGGACCACTAACTGATGGCGACAGCCAAGACGGGGTAAATACCTATTGGGAATCCTGTGACCCTATTGCCAGTACTCTAAACTAGGGGGATGAAATGAAATGTATGGTAGAATACCATATGAGCAGGTGTACGTACCTGGTAGTATGATAAATCACAGGAATAAACCGTGTGGAGCAATTATATAAGCTTGACAGCCTAAAAATGGGTAAAAGAGAGTAGTATGATGAGTGTGGAGTGTAAAAAGAACCAGACTTATAGTCTGTAGCAGCAATGTATAAAATTATGTTGATACCATGGGAATAGCTATGAGTGGCTCAGAAATGTTTGCATGCTTGAATAAGACATCTGAGGGAGGCCGTGGCCTATGTACAAACAATCTATGTGTTACGTGATAATGGTGTGTAAAGGAAAACATGAAACGTAGGTTATATACATATGTATATGACTGTGCAGGGGACGTATGATTGGTTGGATCAGTACGTGTGATTCAACCCGAGTATGCATGCAAAAGGATTTAAGCCTTATGTGTCATCGTCATGACAGAGAAATGAGGCCTGTAATGTAGGCTGAGTGAATTGAAATGAAATGGATAGTTATAAAACTCCTGGCGTGGGAGTTCAATGATCTGTACCGAAATGTAACTGGTTTTATAGAAAGGGACATGGATGAGGTCATGGCCTAATTAACACAGCGTTATGTATGATATGTAGCAGAATAACCAAAGGCAGGGATACCCCAAAATGATTTAAAATGATGTAAAGTGATGTATATCTATATGATATGTTTGTATAGAAAAGACGTATCAACCCGAGAATTATTGCTTAAATGAACCTATATCCTTTGTATGTGTTGTATTAATAACCCAGAAGTGAGGCTTGTAACATAAGCTGAGTCCATTTGTATAAATGGATAAGTAATGCAGACCCCTGAAAGCGTGGGAGTCAAATGGTATATACAGAGAAGTGGACTTGATTTGTGGACGTAATACAATACTGACAATATTTTAAAAGTAATCAAAATCTATTAAGCAAGCAATTCTTTAACCGAACGTTATATACACATGAAATGGTGAACATAATTCATGAAAGGATTATACGTGAACACACAGAAAAGCCGAAAGCAAATGTGAGGGGAACACAGAAGTTAGAATAGTTTAACCGTATGATTTATGCGAACCAAAAGCGTGTATGAGCGTATGTAAAAATTTGCCGAACGGCAAAACAACCGAATGATAATTCGTTTCAATAACATGAAATAGGATATGCGAAATGACTATTGAACGATTTAAATATGTTCAACCGAATGACCGTACGAATGAAAAGCCCGCGAATGGCTTGAAACATTCGTGTCATAACCAGGGAAAAAGCCGTAAAGCGAGGACCCGTGCTGTACCGTACGCCGTGGGAACCAGTCCTGGCGTGACAGGAAGGTCTGACTTACGGTTTAGGAGTCCCTGGGACGCGATCTACGACGGAGAACGGAGTCAGAAGAAGCTGGACGGGCGGAAAGGCCTGAACAGGATTCCTGGACACAGCTTAACGTGGTGAAACCTCCTGGATACTGAAACCAAGATGGCGTCTGAGAGAACCCGGAAGTGGATCCTCATTCAACGCTGACCTCGAACGGTAAGGAGCCAGGCAAGGGGAGTGCCTTAAGTAGGCTAGGGGTAGCAAACCAGCACCTCCCACAAATGCAGGCAAAGTGCCTTAATACATATATATATATATATATATATATATATATATATATAATGGTAGCCTATTGTACCTCCCATCCACAAGACAGGATTTTCTAAATACCAAGTCCCCAAAGTCCATTTTTCTGGCATTCCCAATTTAAGATCATAGTGCCAGTTTCCTAGCTCTAGAAAAATAGCCTTGACTTACCTAGCCACTGCATACATCTGCATGCATTGGCTAGGTTCTCTCCTAATCTTCATCTGTAAACCAGGAGTACTTGGTCTTTAATCTATGTTGTAAATAAAATACGTTTTAATCACCTTTTCATTATTCACATTGGAAATAGGTATCCTGTAAAATAATTTAAAAATTTCACTACCGAAAACTTTTTGATAAAATAAAATACAAAAATTAGCATTATATTAGCATAACATTTATTGCTAGTATATAAACACATAACACAATTTTTTTTGTGCATGGATTGTTTTGCAAACAGAAAAGAATAAAATTACCTCAATTTACACACTTTTTTTATTTTTCTCTTATTTCTTTATTAAAACCCCCCCAAAACTTTACAGTATATGGTGTCTTATAGCAATAATTCCCATAGGGTCTGACATTTTAGTAAAAAATTAAAATTACAATTTGTTTACAAACAGTAGGTGCGAAGAAATATTATATAAATAAAAATGGTCAAATACCTTGCATACAGGTATTTGCAAGAACTCTGAATATATTACTATCAACACTGCTTACTAATCATTGCAACAGAATGTAGAAAGAATGTCTGCATTTGAGCATAGTGTAAATACAGTTAAAGTATTTATTTCTAAAATAAAGGTAATTAAAACTGCTATATCAATAGTTTTCAATCTCTGGACTACTGATATAATAATGACAGTGGAATGGTAAAATCCATTTACTTTTCTCCCCCTCACTGACTGTAGGTGTCAGGAGTCTGGTCAGAAACAGTGCAGCAACCTCTCTCTATAATGTGGAACCCAGAATGCAAAGAAACCAATATACAGAAAAATCAAGGCACAAAATAAGTGTATTTATATTTACAAGGAAGTAATATAAAATACAAGCACAGATAACTGAATGTAGGAGAAGGGCCTCTGGATACAGGGGACTCCGGAAAGGCCTCTGGACACAGGGAACTCAGGAAGCTCTGGAACCCAGGGAGACAGCTATCTCAGGAACACAGGATAGGCAAGCAGCTAGCACAGGAACTCAGGACAAAATTACTAGACCAACAACATTAAAGGGACACCAGAAAAACTGCATCTTATTGTATTTGTTCTGGTGAGTATAATCATTCCACTCTGGCTTTGTGCAGTAAACACTGGGTTTTCAGAGAAAAAGCAATGTTTATATTACAGCCTAGGGATACCTCCACTGGCCACTCCTCAGAGGACTACTAGAGGTGCTTCCTGGGGCAGTCCTACCTAGTGTGCATCTCTACCATTCTGTGTCTCCGCCCTCTGCATGGAGACACTGAACTTTCCTCATAGAGATGCATTGACTCAATGCATTTCTATGAGGAGATGATGATTGGCCAGGGCGGTGTTTGGCTTGTGCTGGCTCTGCCTCTGATCTGCCTCCTTGACATGCTCAGCCACTCCTATCTTAAAACATTGTTGTTGGGTCAGAACACTACTTCTGATGATGTCAGCCAAGCAGGCAGATCAGGGGCAGAACCAGCAGCAGCAGACTGGAATACAAGTACAATTTTGCTGTATTTAGGAGGGCAATTGGGGGTTCAGGTGGGCTAAATGGTGGTTTTAACACTATTATTAACAATAATGAACTGGTAGCAGCCTGCAATAGCACCACAGACGGTAGTGGCACTATGATATACTGCACCAGACTAAGAGTAAACATAATCGTGACAGTAGGAATAAAATGACCCATTGAAACTTTCTGTATTGTTTTAAAGTAGGGGATGAGCTTACATTTTGAGCAACTTTACAGGCATTATATCAGTTACTAGTGGCTTCTGGCATCTAAATTTGTTGCTCTCGAGGTTGGTAGTCATAACTAGAGTATACATGAGAGTGAGGCTTTATAGATGAGATTTCATTCTGAAAAACACTTTAAAATAAAAATGTTTATACTTGATATTGGTATTGAAGTAATTAATCAAACAACGTAATTGGAATTAACTTGTAATGGTGCGAGGAGGTCCCCGAGCACAGGCTTACCTCAAGGTGTTAAACTGTTAAGGAACAGTTTAACCCCAAAACCTTGAATCTGGTGCCCAAAAGATCTTTCCATGAACTTCTGTTGCAGACTTGAATCTGAAAGTCTCGAACTGGCACCTGCTGAGAGGTTGAGAGCAACAGCTGATGTTTTTATACTATCAATAGCTCCCCATTCAGAAAACAGAGAGCGGACTTTAAGTACAACTTTATGTAATGTGTTGTGGGGATATTTATGGGATGAAAATATTAAAATAATATTTTCATAAAAATGATCAAAAATTAATTTAATAATTTTTATTATATCAAATTTATATTGAGAATTACCCACTATATTTAAATCTCCTAGATAACGTTCATTATGAGGATTTTATTCCATACAGTAAAGCCACAATTTCTTTATGAAAATATAATTTATTGTGACAATAATAATAAAATTTATAATAATATGTAACATCCGTGATAATAATTAGTGAATATTTAGTATAACATAGGCATACAATATGGCAATGGTTTAAACACAATACGACGGCTACAGCACCAACTGTCAAGACATAACAAAATTTATGATAGGTAAACAATCTCACAGACACAGAAAGCTCACAGCACAGGGAGAAGCCATACAATCTTGGCTATCAGTTAGATCCTGATTAACTATTCCACTGCTGGTTACAATCCTCCTAGGCATATAATATCCTATTCTATTGCTATTTTCAATAACGTAATGTTCATACCAAATCATTAACCATTCCTGGAACCATCCAATATGAATAATCTACCAGATTTTACATTAGCCGAATTTTAACTTCCCTAAATAAGATACACTATCTTATTTCAGAGCAAATCAATACATCTGGATAAAAACATCGGTATGCTAACTTATGACAAATTTATTATTAATATATCGTTATCGTTTATTTCACCTGCAGAATGGAATTTTTATAACCATATATTCTTTAGTTAACTAAGATTTCTAATAATTGAAATCTGACCGAGATTTATCCAGGCATATATTCCTGCTATAAGTAACATTTTTTATTAATTTCAATTAATTAAATAAAACCAGCATAATTACCAGTTTTGTTGTAGATGCTCTTATCAGATGAATAGATAGTCCCAGGAATTTGAATGCACGTATGATTAATGTATAGAGGATTGCATGTAATAGAGAAAGTTGTGTTGGTTTGGAAAGTTGAGTCAAAGAGAGTTTGAATGTGGTCAAAGATTTGAGTGTCAGTCCCAGAGAGTTGAAGGTCTAAATGTGTATGTCTAACTCTCTCTCTCGATTCTCTGTGTTTCTACTTTTAAAGGGCCAAACTTTCTACACGTCATTAGTTGATCGGACGAATAGGGAACTGGAGGTGTGTCTACCCGACAGACTATCATCTAGTTTTTGGTCAGTAGATGGCGCAATTACATCACCAAAATTTCTTGTCCTGGAAAGAGTTAACTAAAAATGAAGATGATTTTGACGTAATTTTGGCTTATCTATATGGCCTGCATAAATTGTAAGACGTGTTACATCAAAGCATTTTCTTTGTTTTTTTCCAGTCTTATTCCAGACAGAACGCCGGCCATATACCTTTAAATCTACTTTCTGACATGTCTAAACATTAATTATACCCCTTGCTTACAATGGGACTTTGTAAGATTTAGAAAGTAAAATTAATTACGAAGTGTTATCTGTAACTGTTATCTGGCTTTCTGGTCTTCTTGTGTGAAGCTGTGTGTAAGATTATTTCTGACATTTATTAAATAACATGATATTTTTCATTGATATTTATCAATGAATAGTCTATATTATTAATATGATACTAATTATACGTGTTTAATATAATAGTAAATAAGTGTATAGTGGGTAGATGTATATGTATTTAATGTATATACTTATTTCTGGGTTAGTGTTCCACCCCCATTCTTGCTGTGAGACTCCATTCCTCATCACTTGCTTTGTTTACATAACGCATTCCTTAGCTTAGGCTTGAATGGCTGGAGTTACAGAAGGCAAGAAATGATGTGTCTTTGATGATACCAAATTGAGTCAGCTTTGTTTTAAGTGTGACTGGCAATATACACTAATATACACTATTAATTTCTGTCTTAGCACAAAATGTCTGCCGATATAAATATACTGACAGTGTGAATTTACTTACTTATACTTACCGATACTGCATAGTTTGCAAAGCCCCTTGACAGTGACTGCTCCATTGCCAGTGCAATGGCTGAGGGGTGCAGTGAAAGGTGAGTTCTACATATCCCAAATTGTCACTTGCAGGCACTGCCATCATCTTTCTACTGGTCCTCTTCCACTCCTGGCACATCATCTGCCAAGGGCCAACAGGTCTATAGAGAATCCCGTGAGACTCTCCATAGATATAGCCTTTCCCCCCTCAGCTGTCACTAGTCACACATGAGGGATTGACAAGACTAAACAAAGGATAACTCTGCCTTTTGTCAAGCGTAGAAAAAAGTAGACCCTACTTTGTCTTAAAAGAGATAAATAGTTGTGAAATGGTGCTAAAAAGTGTACTAATGTGAGTGCAGGTAGACAACACCAGTGAGGTAAGTCACCACTCACAACACTCCAAACAGTATACAGATATATAGGTGTGAACGTACAGTGGAACACATTGATAAATACTTATGTATGTATAATATTACTGTTGCATACAAAAGATCAATTGATCTGTAAAAAACACAGAAAGAAAACATCTGTTGAAAATATGAGGGTAAAATCTCATACTAGAAACCACTCACGTGATTTAGAACCACCACTAGGCTCTATATATGCAGCATTTGGCATAAGTCAATATTTGTTTTGCATCCAAACCGATATTTTTGAATATACACCATATTTTTAGGCAACACAACAGATTTAACAATATTTTTCACACTTTTTCTGAAAGAAAAGTGTTCTGTTTCACTTCTCTTTTTTTCCGCTATTCTAACTTTGCTTGGTCATCCCATCCTGAGTAGCAGATGTCAGCCCCTGTGTACTACACCAGTCTCCTATCAGGGCCGGACGGGGAATAAAAACCAGCCCTGGAGTTTTTTTTACACCAATCTTTTAATGCATGTTGTCACATTTTTTGCAGATGTACAGATGTAAAAAACATTTAAATTCAAAATTCTAACATGAAGGAGCATACTCCAATGACTTCAAATAAAACAACTGCTTTATTTTAGGCAGATGTGTAGTCAATGTTTGTGCCCCATTGCTTCGATGTTTGTTAATAGGAAAGAAACATGTGGAATGTTGACTGCATAGGACTATTATAATTTTATTATAATTATATATTGCATTTGCTAGCAGTTTTTGCTTTTTATAAGTGAAGTGCTAACTAGAACATACTCATGCACACAATCTCACTGACTCACACACTTATAAACATGAACTCTTACACAACCAAACATGCACTGTTACACATACACACATAATGTCACGCATACATACACAGTTACACATATATGCACAAAAACACACTGTTATACACACATTCAGGGCCGCCATCAGAAACTTTGGGGCCCCTAACACAGTTCGGGGTCTGGGCCCCCGGGTGCCCTCCTACAAGCCTGCCCCCAGGGTCCGCCTCCAAATCCCGCCCACAGGAAAACACACAGACACAAACACAGAAAGATACACACACATACTGAAACAGACATACAGGCATGCTGACACAAACATACTGAAACAGACACACACACATATACAGACACACAGAAACATACTAACATACATAAAGACACTGTGATAAAGTGCAGGGTGAAATCCCCTAGATTTATAGAAAGGCATTTAACCCCAGGGGGAGTACGTATTGTGTGCAACAACAAAAAACGATGTTTAGTTATGGGCCCCTGGGGTGGAGCATTTGGAGAGCAGAGTAGGCCAGTGCTTCACTCTGCTGTTTATTGTTTTTTTGGGAGACATAAGTCCAGACCAGGTATTCAGGCTGTCTCCAACCTATTGCTCAGCTGGAGGCAATCAGATACAGCAGTGGGAATAAAACCCCTCCCTGCTAGGCAGGTAGGAGGAATTGCTGGTTTCCTCCCTGGAAGCAGGTAGGAGAGACACTGTTCTCTCCTGTGAGAAAGTTGGAGAGCAGCAGGCTGTCTTGGAGCACTGGGAGTGCAAAGAGTCATGAGTCAAGGTGACTGAGCACTAGGTCGCAGGAAACGTTTACAGCAAAGGTGACTGAGCACTGCTGTGCAGGAAAAGTTATGTGGAACAAGGTTGGCGAAACCTACGTTTTTTCTTAGTGTAGAACCCTTGGTAGATAGGGAATAATAACAACGTTAGCTAGTGCTAATATTTGATTTAGAGGGAAATCTGTTGTATTATGTTCTGTTCAGGCCAGGACTGGCCATCGGGCAGGGCCGCGATGGCCGCGGCCGGCAGGGGAGATCACAGGATCTCCCCTGTCGGCCCATGCAGAGCCAGCACTATCCGAACGCCGGCCCTGCTGTGTGCCTTGATGGGCCAGTGGGGAGATCAAAGATCTCCCTCACCGGCTCAGAGGCACTGATATGCAGCCGCCGGCTGGGGAGGGAGGCAGGAAAGGACCCGGGGAGCTCTAGCAAGAAACTCCGCCGGGATCCTCTCGTGAGGTCTGAGCGTTGCCGCGGTTAGCACGGCAACGCTCAGATCTCTTGAGAGTGAACTCTAGCCCTGTAGGCTAGAGTTCACTCTCACCACTGAGACCACCAGGGAAGGCAACACGTCTCCCCTTTCCCTCCCAAGCTAAAGGTAAGAAGGGAGATGGGGGAATATAAAGGTTTTTTTTTGTTTTTTTTTAAATACAAAAAAAAATACATATTTAAATAAACATATTTACACTCACACTAACAGCACAATCACACACAGCACACTCACACTAACAGCACCCTCAGACACACACAGCACTCACACACTTAGCACCCTCAGACACACACAGCACCCTCACAAAGCACACAGACACAGCACCCCCCACTCACACACAGCACCCTCACTCACACAGCACCCCCACTCACACAGCACCCTCAGACACACACAACACACTTTCACACATATACATCACATGCACACACACACACACCTATGTATAATATATAAAATAACCCTCAGTGAGTTAACAAAGAAAATTAGAAACATAGAATGTGACAGTAGATAAGGACACCCTCACACACACAGCACCTTTCACACATACACACAGCACACCCAAAACACTGCATCCCTCACACATTCAATACGTCCAAACATATATATATATATATATATACACACACACACACTACAGCACCCCTCACACTGCACCACTACACACATTACGCTCCAGATACACACTAGATCCCTAACCCTATAGACACTCTGAATCCTCTACACACACCATCTCCTATACACACCGTGGCAGAACCAACCTCGCCACTGTGCACTGGAGAAGCCTGGTTGCTCGCCTGCTCCCTTTAGATTATGGCCCTGCAGTTCAGAGCTGTTATTCTCCCTGCTGAAAGGTTTATTCGTGCCTTTCTGCCAGGGTGCTCGGTAGATTCCATCTACCGAACAAACTACCGAACGATGGACCACCTGGGAGCTGGAGTGTGCCGTCAATTGACCGCCCAGAAGCTGCTGTTAACCGCAACTTAATTGATGAACGCTGGGTGGCCTTTGTTCGTCTGCCGAACAAGTGGCAGTGGCCATTTTACCTCCAGCGGTGTTCAGCGCCCAAACTATGGAACTGAAAACGGACACTTATTGGTGCGAACACCGCTGAGCCGCCAACCTCCTTACCTTCCCATTCGGTAAGCAGAACCGAATGACTGTTCATTCGGTAGTTTCGCCGGATGAACAGCATCCCTCAGATAGCTAAGCCATGGAGCCTATTCGTGTAACGAAAGACTATGGGAAAGACTTTGGCTCCATGGCGATTGAACTGTATGTATGTGATCTGAGCGCCATTCGGTAGTAATGTGCGCTCAGATCTAAGCTATCTGGGGATATGTAGAATGTATATGTTTTAGGTAATAAATGTAACTGTATGTAATTTTATGTCTTTTACTGTATTGTTACTGCCATGAGGTTAATGGAGTTTTGCCTCTGTCCTGGGAGATAAGTGGATTACTTCCCCAATTATCTCCAGGACATAGAGGAGGGATTGTGATGTAATTGTGGCAGTGTTAAAGGTATATGTCTGTGATTGGCTAAGAGCCAATATGTTTCCCAGTTTCCCATTTGGTCCCCCAGGGGAGTGTCCACCAGGTGGGAGACCTGCATAAAAGCTGGGCAGTTAGCCCCAGTAAACCAGTTCCTGCTTAACCCTCAAAGTGAAGTGTCGTCTCATTGCTGGGGGAGGATTTATTGTATGCTGTTCCAGTTTGACTGCTAGGAGTCTAAACCCATCCGTATGGTTTTTGCCTACTCCGCTGTTTATAGCATTCATATGCTTGAGAGAAGGTATACGCTTCTCTGGTTCGGTGATTGTGGGGTCTGCCAGAGTGCCTTGAGTCCTCAGGAAACGCTAGGAGCATCCATCAACGGAGGTACCCAGTCGGGGTGCCAGGTGATCCGTTACACACACTCTGTGTCCTTTACGCTCTAGATCCCCTACACACACACTGCAGCACCTACACACACACTACATTCCTGACATACAAACTCTGGATCCCCTATGCACACACTACATTCCTTGTAAACAAACACACACAGCATTCTCTAAACACACACTCTCTACAACCCCTACACACACTATGTCACCTATATACAAACACGTTACATCCCCTATACACACTATGCCCCCTATACACACACTCTCTACAGCCCCTAGCCACACATATTACACCACAAACCGGAATGAAATCGACCTATTTACACAATACCACACCACAATCGGCTTACTCTACATCCACGCAATCCCACAAGCAGGCTCCAAACACATGCACTATATGCTTTCTTGGCCCTTTTGTCCTCTGGTATCCCACTCATGGAGACACCAGAGACAAGTTAAAAGCAAACACAGCACAAGCATGTTATTAAATTTGCTTGCGCTGCGCAGAACAAATACAGGGCCTTTTTCTCATGCTAGAGCTCTTCAGCGGGGCTCTGCACATTGAACCAACATGCTCACTTTGAGAGGAGGCGTGCTTGATGACAAAACACACCCTCTCTGGCCCCGCCCCCTTCCCAGGGGCTGCTGTGATTGAAAAATGCCCGGGCCGAATTTTTTTCCAAGTCCGGCCCTGGTTGTGTTGCTGGCGCCTGAATGGACTTTTAAAAAAGGGCCTGAATTGAATTGCAAAAAAAAGACTGCACATGTTGTTTTTACCCTAAAGGACCGTGCAACTGGCAAACAAGGATCACAACACACACAAATGCATAAGGAGATACATGCATACATACATACATACATACACACAGCTCATTTTTCAGCCACCCTCCTGTTCCTTATCTTTTTGTTGCAGAAGGGTGGCTGGGGATGATGGGAGTCAGCTGCCTCTCCTCTCCTCGTGGCCTCCAGTCTGCTTCCTCCTTCCCGCGCAGAGTAAGCTAGGAGGAAGTGACCGGCTGTCACTTCCTCCCAGCACAAATTGCGGCTGCTATTACACGGCCGCATCATTGACCGGGCCCCTGAAGATATAGGGCCTATCGGGTGTTCCTAAATGCTTGGTCCACCCGAAGGGACTCATCAGCATGAGGGCCCAGGTGCAGCTGCACCGGCGGCAGTTCCGCCGCTACACGTGGGGCCTGGGCCCGCTGGGCCCGTGACAGCCATCATGGTTGTCACCCCCTGATGGTGGCCCTGCACACACTATTACACATATACACACTCATACACTCACAGATACGCACTGATATAAAAACACTGTTACATATATACACGCTGATACACTGAAATATCTCATGTCCCTACACTCCTACAAGGAGCTGGGGGGGAGAAGGGGACTGGCATATATACAGAAGGCCAATATAAAGGCAATAATCAAAAACTTTATTGCACAAACAAATAGGACACTTACAAAAACACATAACCATAAACTGTGATAGAGGCTATAATAATGATAAACCACATGATAACATCTCAGCATAAAAATTCCATCTAGCCGGAAAAGGGACCTGCTGTCCCTTGAGAAAGGCACTATTTTAAGTGCCAAAATGTTGGGGGTGTAGTGTTACATGTGTCCTGCTCATGGAGACTGTGGCAAACCTAGCCACTTGGACTAACATGGACAATATGTTTTAAAAGGTTGCTGTAGCTTTATTGTGATTTCGTATGTGCCCTGGCTGTAATCTGCTTAGTCCTGTATGTTACATTGACTTTGTCAGCTAGCTGCCGAAAGCAGATAGCATTCCTGTATTTCGTTTCACGAACAGCGCCTTTGCGGGCTGTTCGTGAACCGAATGAACTATCCTTTAATAGCCCACACACAGAGGGACATGTGGCGCTTGTTAACCGATTGCAACAATGTTGCAATCGGTAATTAGAGACTTTCCTAGGTGGCCGTCGTTCGACTACCGACCACGCGGCGGTCGGCCATCTTGGATCTTTGTCTCTCCAGCGGTGTTTAGTCGTCGAGCGCGTGGTACTGAAAACAGCTACTCAACGGCGCGAACACCGCTGGACTTCCAGGCCGTTCGGGAGCTCCGGTCTTTTCGCCATTAGGGTTCCCCATCGGTGTTCGGTACTTTGGGGTGAATTCCATGGCAAAGTGTTTTTCGTGAGGCGTTCGGTTGTTTTAGCTGGGATCTGAGCGGTATTCTCATGAACTGTGTGCTCAGACCCCAGCTATCTACCGAACGTCCATTTGTGTAAATCTACCGAATATAATAAAAGTTATGGATTTTAAGGTAAATTGTTGGTTCTGCTGCACAGAGGGATAATCCACTTAACAGTACATTCCAGTGGGAGTGTCCCTCTCGTGCAGCAGTGTCTGATGGGAGAAATGCTCTGTACATTGTTTCCCATGTAGTCCACTCCTGTAATACCCCTGTGATGTGACTCAGGAAACCCCTTGCATGGGGAATTGTATAAATACTGGAGCATGTGAATAAAGACCTCAGTTGACTCCCAGAACTGTGTTTCGTCCAGTTACTGGGGGATTTGGGACATTGCCTTACTTTTCAGCGCTTGACTGTGGATTGCCTTCTTTACCAGCGGAGTTCGTGGGATTTAATATTGCCGCTCCGCTACAGAGACTATATGTAAGTGTTATGCTAAGATGTTATCTTGTGGTTTATGATTATTATAGCCTCTCTCATTGTTTATGGTTCAGTGTTTTTGTAAGTGTGCTATTTGTTTGTACAGTAAAGTTTTTGGTTATTGCCTATATATTGGCGTGCATCCTTCCATATATACAGTTGTGCTCAAAAGGTTGCATAACCTTGGAGAATTGGTAATATATGTACCAAAATAACGTTTCTTTTATTTCCTATGGGATTCATATTCAATTGTAGGTTATAACAGAATGGCACAATCATAAAACAAAACATGGCAGCAAAGAAAAAAATGAAATGACCCCTGCTCAAAAGTCTGCATACCCATAGTTCTTAATACTGTGTATTGCCCCCTTTAGCATCAATGACAGTGTGCAGTCTATTGTAATAGCTTTCTATGAGGCCCCAAGTCTTGCAGGTGATATAGCTGCCCATTCGTCTTGGCAAAATGCCTCCAGGTCATGCAAAGACTTTGGTCGTCTTGCATGAACAGCACGTTTGAGATCTCCTCAGGGTGGCTCGATGATATTAAGATCAGGAGATTGTGATGGCCAGTCCAGAGCCTTCACCTTTTTCTGCTGTAACCACTGGAGGGTTAACTTGGCCTTGTGCTTATGGTCATTGTTATGCTGCAAAGTCCAAGCGCGTCCCATACGCAGCTTTCGTGCAGAAGAATCCAAATTGTCTGCCAGTATTTTCTGATAATATGCTGCATTCATCTTGCCATCAATTTTCACAAGATTCCCTGTGCCTTTAGAGCTCACCCCCTCACCCCCAAATATCAGTGAGCCACCACCATGCTTCACAGTGGGGATGGTATTCTTTTCACTAGAGGCCTTGTTGACCCCTCTCCAAACATACCACTTATGGTTGTAACCATAAAGCTCTATTTTGGTCTCGTCACTCCAAATTAGAGTGCCAGAAGCTGTGAGGCTAGTCAGGGTGTTGTCGGACATATTGTAACCATAATATTTTGTTTTTATGGCATCAGTGCAGTAGAGGCTTCTTTCTGGCAACTTGATCATGCAGCTAATTTTTGTTCAAGTAACGTCGTTTTGTGCTCCTTGAAACAAGCACACCGTCTTTTTCCCGAGCAGCCTGTATTTCTCCTGAGGTTACTTGTGGGTTTTTTTGTATCCCGAACAATTCTTTCTTGGTCTGCCTGACCTTGGCTTGGTATCAAGAGATCTGCAAACTTTCCACTTCTTAATAAGTGATTGATCAGTACTGACTGGCATTTTCAAGGCTTTGAAATTATTTTATATCCTTTTCCATCTTTACAATGTTCCATTACGTTGTTACGCAGGACTTTTGACAGTTCTTTTCTGCGCCCCATGTCTCAGTATCTAGCCTGCTAAGTGCACCCAGGTGGGAGCAAACAAACTCATTGACTATTTATACAAAGACACTAATTCACAGATTTTACTATTAACATGATGTGAAGTCATGATTTTATTAACGACATGGAGGTGAGTATTATTCTGCACTCTTTCTTTATTTCCCTCAGCAGCAAAGAAAAAATATAACATTCAAACGGTATGATAACAATAGATAGCATTAGAGGTATATCTTCCTAGCAACAGGAACAGCCAATCAGCTTCTGCTCTCCAACATAATAGGCGATGATGCATAATTTACTTCCTCTTTCTTGCGATCCCGAACAAGGACAAACGTGTCACAGAACAGGGGAACACCAACAAGAAGAGTATGCCATAAAGGTGCAATGTCAAATCAAGCTGGAAGAGAGAGCAGAAATATGGTAATATCCAAATATAAAACTGGATGAATGCACCACCTGACCCCCAGACAACCAGCCACAAACCACCCCACCGGAACAACTAGGGGGGTAAGGGTGGGAGGGCAACCAACGACCAAACACTAGGGACACAGGACGGCCGGGACTGCCCTGAACCCGACATTGACACCAGGCAACCCCAGCCCAAGGGACCGTACAGCCACCCCTCCCCCAGACGGGAGCCCCAACCCACGGGAACCGCCAACCCCCCCAGACAGAACTGAAGCCAGCTGACCCAACGACACCACCCCCACCCCCAACTCACAATTGCCCAGTGGAAATTATCACACACCTGGAACGTGACGCACCTCAGGACTAACCCTCACCACGCCCCACGTTAACACCAGGGCACCGGGGTCCCAAGTAAGGGACATACCCAAAACACTGATAGACTCGAACCTGGCACAGACAATAAGCCCAGGAAGTTGTAAATATGTTCACTGTTATTTTTATTTGTACCCACAGTTCACCCCCGAAGAGTACCATGGCGGGACTCAAGACCTTAGAACCACATTCAAATTGGGAAGATACCTGACGCAAAAACCCCAAGCCTCCACCCACAACACAGGGGGCTGGACCAATGCACAATCGGCACCGCAGTACCCCTCACACCACAATGCCAGCTACGGTAACATGCATATCTATTAACTGCAAGGGGCTAAAGCATCCCTCGAAACGCCACCAGGTCATGCGCTGGGCCAACAGGTCGGGGGCAGACGTGGTCTTTCTCCAAGAAACACACTACGCTAACTCACGCCCGTTCCCTCTCCTAAGCCGACACTACCGAACCTGTCATCTAGCCAACTCAAACACAGGCAAACACAACGGGGTGGCAATTTTACTGAAAAAAAAACTGCCCCATGCACCTCAAAAACGTTCACAAAGACCCACAAGGGCGATACATAACAGCAACAGGCACAATTGGGCCCACAAAAATAGCACTGACCTCCATATACGCACCGACGATCCCAGACCCACAATTTTGGCAGACAATACAAGCTCACCTCAGCCAACATCCTAGCCACCAAAGAATAATAGGGGGGGACTTCAACGCCACAATCTCCCCATCCATTGACAGACAACGATACCCCCCCCCACACCCATCAACCCACCCACCCCTCCAGATCGGACAAAATGCTGGCCAACTTTTTAACCCAAACGGGCCTCATAGACATATGGAGAACTCAACACCCAACAGACCGCGACTACACGTTCTACTCACACCCCCACCACACCTACTCCCGCATTGACCTCTTCCTCATCTCACCATCCCTACTCCCCCACGTCATAAACACCGCAATAGGCAACATCACTTGGTCAGACCACGCTGACATTACACTACAACTCCAACCACCACAAATCTCAAGACCTTGGACCTGGAGGCTCAACCCCATACTACTCCACGACCCCTAAATAATTACCCAACTGAAGACAGAACTCACCCAATACTTCGACACCAACAAAGACTCGGTGCAATCACACGCGGTACTTTGAGCAGCCCACAAAACAGTGCTCAGAGGATCCCTGATCAGCATAGCCACGGCACACAAAAAGAAACACATAGCCCAAATAACATCCCTACTGGACCAGATCAGACAACTCGAGGCACAACACAAACTAACCCCCACACAAGACCTCACAACGCAACTGCACCACCAGCGCCAGGCCCTCAAACAGGCCATGGCGAAAGACGCAACTAAAACTTTACAATGGACAAAACAAATGTTCTATGAAAAATCAAACAAAGCAGACACACTACTGGCCCGAAGGCTACGCAAACGCCAGCAAGCCAAGCAAATTACCACCATTCATACTCCCTCAGGCCAACCAACCGAAATCCCCGAGACCTTCCAAAAGTATTTCACTGACCTATACGACCATTCCCCACAACACCGCCAAGACGACGGCCCCCTACACGACAAAATACAAACCCTCCTAACAAAGGCCAACTTACCGACACTCACGACGGAGGCCCAAGCACACCTCTCGACAGAAATCACAGAGGAGGAGGTGAGGAGAGTAATAGGCACTACGAAACCCAATAAAAGCCCAGGCCCGGACGGATACTCGGGCATCTACTACAAAACATTCACGGACAACCTGCTACCCTACATGACAAAGCTATATAACTCACTCATGACTGGCGACCGGATGCCCGAGGACATGCTGGAGGCAAACATTTGCCTACTACCCAAACCCGGAAAACCGCACACGGAACCAGGCCACTACAGACCCATCTCCCTACTAAACGTAGACATTAAACACTAACTGCACCCCTCACCTCCCTCCCACCACTCCTGCAATTGGTGAAAGAATACTCAGCGGCCTCAGGATACAAACTAAACCTGGATAAGACAGAGGCACTTATGATAAACATCGACCAAGACACGAAGGAGACACTGCAAGAAACATACACGTTTCACTATAACACATCCCACATCCCATACCTAGGTATACAGCTACCAGCAGCACTACACCGCACATAAGCCCTAAACTATACCCCAATGATACAGAAAGCAACAGACGACCTTAAAAGATGGCAAGACCTATCACTATCATGGCTAGGATGCATAGCATCAGTAAAAATGAACCTCCTACCCCGCTTCCTCTACCTATTCCAAACCCTCCCCATCCCACTCCCCACAACGGACGCGAAATATGTCCAAAAATTAATTGATAACTTTATCTGGGCCAAAAAAAGACCCAGAATTAAAAGGAGCACCATGTACATCCCCAACAGGACGGGAGGACTGGGACTACCCCACTTCCAAAACTACTACTACGCCGCACAACTCACACAAATCCAAAACTGGCACACCCCACAGGGGATCAAACGATGGGCGGACTTAGAACATGACCTATTTGGACACGACCTCCCATCCCTCTACATATGGGTACCAAAGAAATCACGCCCCCTACCACCACCACTGCCCCCATCAATCACCAACTCAATAGAAACGTTTGACAAAACCACTAGGAAATTCCCTATCATAAACAACCCGACACCACTGACGCCAATACTACGCAACAGAGCATTCCCCCCAGGGTTAACACCCAAAGACTTTGCACACTATGAACAAAACGACCTGTTCAGATTGCACCACTTCTACACGGGAACTCGAATAACCCCATATAATGATCTTCCTAACACGCAGGCAACATATAACACCCACGACTTCTTTCGCTATCTACAATTGCGAAGCTTCCTAGAACAACCCGACAACGCCAAAGCAGCCACCACCACACTCACACGATTCGAGAGGACATGCATACGCAACCCACTTCACAAAGGTCAAATCACGGAAAATTACACACTCCTTATCACAAACCAACCCAAGGGGGCATTGGCATATGTTAGCGGCTTGGGAGAGGGACCTGGTAACCCCGGTACGACTGTACCACATGGGCAAGGCAGACGCGGACCTATGCTGGAAAAACTGTGGGCAGAGGGGAGCATACATACACGCATGGTGGCATTGCCCTAAATTGGCCCCACTGTGGGCAGAAGTGGCCTCCCTAGTCTCAACACTCCTCCAGACCACCATACCACTAGACCCCTGGACATGGCTCCTTTCCAGACCAAGAGAGGACCTGACCAGAGCCCAAAACAAAATGACAAACAGGATAGCCCTGGCGACTAGACGGGCAATAAAGTATGGGGAACACCAAACACCCCCACACTACAAACAATCATACGCAAAACCAGAGAAGCAATACACATGGACAGGATCTCAGCCATAATTCATGAGACCTCCAAGCACTTCCACAAAATATGGGACCCTGGCTATCTGAACCCCACCTACAATAAGGGCACACGGACAGCCTCCACCTCACCAATTAGGCCCACCATACCAACAAAGCAACCAAAACACCAAAGCACTGATACTCAACGTACGCAGCACTACCCCAACCTGAACTACTGGATAACTACCAGATACCCGAAACCAAACCCCGCCATGGTACCCTACCCTTGTACATAAGTTCACAACCCCCCCCAACCGACCACCCGGACACATGGGAATCCATCATTACACAACGATGACAACAAAACAGCCAGACAGAGGGCAACCCACCCTACCACAACAACTGTTACCGAGAAACACCGCAAACCTCAAACAGCCACCAACACAGGTTTGAACAAACGAACCGTACAAAGGGAAAGAGACCAAAATAGAGGTCCCTGAACCCCACACTACCGCACGGCAAACACCAAGCCAACAGACCACACCACGACACAGCAGCGCCCTCACAAAACCTTGAGACACAAAGACACATGTGTGGAAATTACTGCGCACCTGTACTATTTTGGCTGTACCACCCCCACCCTATTTCAATTCTGTACCCTAATGTTTTTTTACCGCACTGAAAAACAACAAATAAAGAATGTTTAAAAAAAAAAAAAACTGGATGAATGCATAAATCATACTATCTGGCAACAAATATAAATGTAAGATATTAATTCGGAGTAGTCTCAAGTGAACTGTAGACACTTAGAAATTGGATAATACTATATGCTAAGACTTACCGTGAAGTCAACTTACCCACATCCACTCAATCCTCGGGTGGGATAGAGGGATAATACTCGCTGTGACAAACTCCCCTTTCCAAGTGAGTTTGCCACGAGCTCCTGGAGGAGCCTGCTTGACTGCCTCCTTTCCAGACCATGGACCATGTAAAATATAATATAAAAATCCTGTGAATTTGGACTATATGGTTCAGGAACCGAACAGCCGCACGAACCGGAGACCACCCTGGAGCTTGTTAAGCCTAATTGATACTTTGTAACAATTTCCACCACAGTGTTCTAAGTCTTTGTCTGGGTGGCCGCAATTCTTATCGACGACCACGACGTGGTAGCCACCTTGTTCACATGAATACAGGCAGCAATGTTTGGTCGTCGAGTTCATGGAACTATTTTCGGACACTGAAACTCCTGAACACCCCTGGACTTCCATGGTTGCCTGTGTTCGGTTCCACAAAACTTAGAAAGATACTTTAGAAACGTTCCCACGAACAATGGAAACAAGCTCCAGGGTAACAGCTCTCTGGAGCTGTTTTGGGCATGGGACCATGCATTCGGTCGGTTAAATTATGACTTCCAGGAAATTCCTGAATCCCTGAACCGATCTGGGTAATTTTTGGATATGGATATGTGTGTCACCCAGCTCAGGGGATGTAACTGTGGGGTTTTATGTATTTTTAAGGTACTTTTGGGGTGTTTGGGAAATGTGTTTTTTGTACCTTGAGATAATTGAGTTTAATACAGTGCTTGACTCAATTATCTCCCAGGCACAGGGAAGGGATTATCTTGTTTTGTATGGGAGTGTCCTGGACCTGAGAGCCAATGTAATTGTGTGTATGTTTTTACTGTCGTCTACCCTCAGGTCCAGAGGGCAGTGCCCTTTGCATGGGGACCTGCATATAAGGCCAGTTGTGGCTGCCAATAAACGTATTCCAGCTTGTACTCCCAGAACTATGTGTCTGGTTACTGGGAGGGGAAAGGGCTACTTTTGAATTACTGTTCCAGTCTGGAGGATTCAACGGGAAAGTCCTTGTAAAGGCTAGAGCTCCCAGGACTGAGTTTCGTCCAGTGCCTGGGGGTATCTAGAGCGAATTCCCCATTTGGCTCCAGGAGGGTGCAGTTCCAGGATCCCAGTCAAGCCATGGTAACTGAAGGCAGAAGTGCTGTGGTTTGTCCCCTGTTCCAGCTAGGAAGCGGTCCTTGGCAGAGGTACCCAGCCAGGGGTGCAGGGAGCTCTGTTACACTCGCCTTCATGTCGTTAATCAAATCAAGACTTTACGTCATGTTAATAGTAAAAATCTGTGAATTTTATTAAGACACAGAGGTTCCTAATATGCTGGTTTAAAGCTGGGAAACTAAAGTCCCCGAAAAGTGTTGAATAGGTCTAAAATAAAAGTCACGAATGTCGACTCAGAAGACCAGTCGGACGCTTTCAAAATGTCCTCCAGGCAGCAACCAATCGAAGAGACCTTAGAGGCCATCGCCCTTCGAATCGAGTGAGGCAAAAATAGTGAAGCATCAATACCAGCCAGAGACATAATCCATTTGATCCTACGAGCCAGGTAGGGGTAGACACCAGCAAATGCGGTTTCTGAAAGGAAACAAAGAGTTCATGTTTCGATGGGTTCCGTAGTGAAGAAGTGTGAAGTTCATATGTTTGCAGGCATGCAACCGGGCATAAGAGAGGTCTGTCAGGAAAGGTTGGATACAAAACTTTCTTTGAGGAAGTTTTAGTTCTTCGAGAAATATCTGTCACGTATTCATCCGCACATAAAAATATGGTTAATGGCATTTACCGCCTTGACAGGAAAAGTTGTGCCGAGCAGCAATCAAGCACTTGGAGACCTGGTAATTGCTTTTGGGGTCAAAGGCAGGTTACAGCCAACCGGATCCACAGAAGGAGTAGTTAAACCCATTTCTCCATTTACTCATTGCCCTGTCGTGGTTTTTAATCCTGATGGTAATCCGAGAGTGCGTTCCTGATCTTGATGTTCTGGTATTTGACTTTGGCTTTGTTTTGACTTCCCTGAATTCTGGTATCCTTGACTTTTGGCTTTCCCTCATCGTTGTGTCTGATTCTGTGTTCCTGACCTCGGCAAGTATTTTGACTATTCTTGGATACATTAAGTCCAGCCATTCTAAGTCCGGTTATACGTTATCCTTAGTCCTAGGTGTGACATAGTTCTGCGTGCTGGATCAACTTGTAATCCTGACAATATCGAAGAGGAAACCTTCCGGAGTATATGAGCGAGCAGCAATATCAAGAGCTCTGATGTCAGAAACCCTCTTGCAGGATATTAAACAGAAGCATGACTAGTTTCGATGATAGTTGTTTCAGAGATAGTGAGGCATTAGTCGGCCAGGATTCGAAAAAGTTGAGGATGATAGAAACATCCCATAAAACCGAATAATGCGGTAAAGGGGGACAAGCAAATCTCACTCCGCGTAGGAGCCTTCACACCATAGGGTGGCGACCTACCGGGGTGGCGACCTACCGAGGTGTTCAGCAGAGATAGAAGAATGGTATAGGTTCACTGTGCGATAGGCCTTACCATCATCAAAGAGTGAGGAGTCGATACAGGATCCATGTTTAGTTTCAGGCACCAACCATGCCATCTGCTCCAAGTAGACTTATAAGCCTGTCTCGTGCCAGGTGCCCATGCGTGCTTAAGAAGACTGATAGTTGATTCTGAAACTCCCGATTGACCAAGGTCCCCTGAAATCAGCCACACCATGAGATGTAGAAGGTCTTGGAGAACCAGGGGATGGGACATTCCATCTGGATCTTGAAGAAGGCAGAGTCCCGGACTGGCGTCGTAGTTTCAGTAGGCAACAGGGTATCAATGCAAAGGCATAGTTCCTTACGGATGACCAATCTTGGGTGAAAGCATCCATTGCTATTGTCGTTGGGTCTGGTCTCCAATTGAAGAACCTGGGAACCTGTGTGTTCAAGTGGGAAGCAAAAAGGTCTATGTCCAGTGGACCCCATAAATGGTGGATATCCTGGAAGACTCTTGAATCAAGATGCCAATCGCTGGAATCTCTGAGGTGTTGTAAATACCAATCCACCGTGGAGATGGAAAGGCTGGGGATATATTCCGCAGTAACTGATATGCCCTGTGCCAGGCAGAACTGCTAAAAATCCCATGCCATGTTGGCAGGGCCTTTGATTTCGTACCTCCTAGATGATTGATGTAACAGACAGATGATATTTTGTCCATCTTCAGGAGAATAGAGCACTGGGTTTGAGTTGAGGAGAAGCCGTGGATAGAGAATAAGACTGCCAGGAGTTCCAGGCAGTTGATATGGAGAGTCGATTCGTAACCGGACCATCTGCCACCAGTGGAGACATCTCCACAATGAGCAACCCAACCATGTAAGCTCACGTTGGATTCTATTGCCAAGTCTAGTGCTGGGCCAAAGATGGCGTGACCATTCCACGCTTCCATGTGAAGAAGCCACCATTTCCGCATGTGTTTCGCTTCTGAGTCCAGAATGACCATATCTGTGTAGGAAGCGCCTTCCCTCAGATGGGAAGTCTGTAGGCATTGTAGGACTCGATAGTGAAGAGGGCCCGAAAAAATGGCTTATATGGAAGCCGGCAGGAGACTGATCATTTTCGTCAATAGTTTGAGAGTAAGTTGGGGAGCTGCCAGTGTGCACCTGATTTCATTCTTGATATTGGACAGCTTTGACATCGGAATATGCAGGGTCTGAAGAGTAGAATCTACAATGAGACCCAGAAATTCTATGCGTTGTATAGGAGTCACAATGGATTTTTCCCAATTGATTAGCAAGCCTAGATTCTGTAGTAGAGTCAAAGTCCAGTACAGATGAGTTTTGAGGAATTGAATAGACTGAGCCATGAGGAGGATGTCATCTAAGTATATTATCAGCCATATTCTTCGACTCCGTAATAGCACGATCACGGGCTTCATGACTTTGGTGAAGCACTGCTGGGCTGAAGACAGCTCGAATGGGAGACATGTGAACCTCCATTTCTCTCCTTGCCAAATGAATTGCAGGAAATCTTGGTGTTCCACTGCAATGTAGGCATCTTGTAGGTCCAACTTTGCCATCCAATCTGATGGTTGGAGAAGATCTTGCAAACAATGTATCCCTTCCATCTTGAAATGGTGACAGGTTACATAAGCATTGAGCTGTCTCAAGTTTATCACTGGGCGAACACCTCTGCCATTTTTGGCAACCAGGAAGAGGTTGCTCACATAACCCAGAGTGAACATTGGAATTTCTATGATGGCTTGTTTGCGCATCAGATCCAATGTTTCCTTGGTGACAAGGTCTGCATCTGGTCGGGAAAATACAATTTCCCTCAGTCGGGAGTATTGCACTGGCATAGTGTTTAGTATCTACATATCCGAAGAAATGAGAGACCATACATGGAAAAAATGAATTAGTCTGACCCCCACTACCCATAAGGAAGAATGTAGATTGAGAGGATTTACCACAAGGTCGTCGTCCTGAATGGCTGCCTCATGGTCCATGGGCAACCCAGGGTCCACCACGTTGTGAAAAGAAGGCAGGCGGATTGCAGTGTTCCAGGAAACTGTCCCGTCCTGTATAGGAGCCTTGGTTCTGCCTAAACGAAATTCTGGTAATATGGCCGGAGAGACTGCTCCTGGCTCTTTCGGCCCCAACAAAAACCATAGGGATTAGTACTTTGTGCATACTTGATTGCACTTTATATAAGGCAGTGAATGTGTGTACGAAATAACTGAATTCTTTGACAAAACTGTCTCCAAATAGACCATTGGCTTAAGCGCCGGGTTCGTTTAGAGCCATATTGACCAATTTAGGTTCAATTTTTAAAAGTATAGATTTGCGACGCTCAGTGGCCATCGCTTTATTGATATTGCCAATTAGGCAAATTACTCTTTGAATCCAATCACGTATGGTGGCACGATCGAACTCTTGGTCGTCTTTGACCACTTCGAAAATCTTGGCTACTGGGCCCAAGATATCCAGGACCTTATCCTGGCAGTTCCGTAAAGAGAAATCTAGGCCCTTATTGGGTTTATTTCCCAGAAATTGTATTATTTTTGGATCAAATGGTGTTCTGTAAGCATCCTCTGGGACTGTAGGGCGTTGGGCATTCTGCCCTCAATTTGTTTCTGGTCGCCTTATCCAAAGGCTTGCGCACTCGTGACTCTATATCTGGCTACATGGTCTGAGGGAGACCACCATTCTGCTGACAGTGGATGGCGCAGCTCATCGAGGTCGAATAGGGGTTCGTCATGGGGATCTAAAATCTTACCTGTGTCCCCTGAAGCTTCATGCTCCAAATCAGTTTTAGCAGGTTTCACTATAATAGTGTCCTGGGAAGGGTCAGATTCCTCGACTCCAAAGTCAGAACCAGGATCCGATGGATCCCCTGAATTGTCCATATAGGACTCCTCTTAAATATCGCTGAGATCTGACTAAATTGGGCTTTGGTCCTCTTTCATAATCTAGACGGTTTTGCCTGGCTAGTGGCTCTTTTGCACGGTGGCAGAATAGTCGCGCCATCTGTGACAGTGTCACGTATTCATCCACACATTGAAATGTGTGGATGGCATTTACTGTCCTGACAGGAAAAGTTGTGCCGAGCAACATTACCGTCCTGACAGGAAAAGTTGTGCCAAGCAGCAATCATGCACATGGAAACCTGGTAATTACTTTTGGGGTCAAAGGCAGGTCATGGCCTATGAAATCAACAGGAGGGTTTGTGCTAAGCAGCAATCATGCACATGCAAACCTGGTAATTGCCTTTGGGGTCAAAGGCTGGTTACAGCCAATCAGATCCACAGGAGGGTTTGTGCTGAGCAGCAATCATGCAGATGAAAACCTGGTAATTGCCTTTGGGGTCAAAGGCCGGTTACAGCCAATCGGATACACAGGAGGGGTATTTAAACCCAATTCTCCTCTTGCTCATTTCCCTGTCGTGGGGGTCATGCCTATGGTTATCCAAGAGTGCGTTCCTGATCTTGATTTTCTGGTATTTGACTTTGGCTTTGTTTTGACTTCCCTTATATCTGGTATCCTTGGCCTTGGCAAGTATTTTGACTATTCTTGGAGACCTTAAGTCCGGCCATTCTAAGGTCCGGTTATACGTTATCCTTAGTCCTAGGTGTGACACATTACTGCATGCTGGATCAATTTGTAATCCTGACAGACAGGTGTAATGCTGTCTATATGACATTGAGGAATGCTTAATTTTAGCAAGGGCTTTGCGGCCAGAATGAGGCTGCACAGGAGTCGGCTGAGCCGATCTCTGTGCCTGAATCAAGGCTTGTGCAAATGTCTGTGACAGGGAGTCAGACATTACTCCCATAGCTGACATTAAGGCTTTAGTCATGGCTTTTGACATTGAGTTGTCAATCAAAGTCTGCATTTCAGCAGGAGCTTCAAAGTCAGCGGTGAATTCTGCTCCGTCTCCAGATGTACTTGGGAATGTATCAAAAGAAACCTGAATGGGTGCAGTAGACCCAGAGGATGCTAGGGCATCTTTGCCAGACTGCATTTTCAAATTAGAACTGATAATTAAAGTAAATAGAAAACCTAGAAAGGTTTGATTAACCCAAATAGAGGATCTAGGTTAAAAGGGAGGAAAGTGGGGGCGTGGCCTAACCGAACACGGAGCTGAACGCGTGTGTGTAGAGCTCCGCTCCAGCAACGCTGAGAAAAGCTATATACAGCGATAATACACAAGCGGTACCGATCCCAGACCACCCATGGAGAAACGTAACCCCCCCCAAAAAAACAGAAGAAAGGGACTGAAAATGGGTCCACTGTCCCAGAGCTCTTTGTGGCCCAGAAGGCTGGGATGTCGGATGAACAAAATGGCGCCGACAATCTCTCAAGCACGGCATCTAACTCACCACGTGCAGCGGGGGCAGAGGATCTTAGCCAAGGGACAGCCACACAAATACTGTCCAAACTAGCTGAGGTAAGAGCTTTCCTGGCAGGGGAGATAGGGAAGTCCACAGCAGTATTGCAGGCAGAGATCCACGCACTCGGCGAAAGGACAGGCCGCTTAGAGGAATGCATGGATGACAACACCAGGGCACACAATGAGGTGGTAGCCCAGGTAAACCGCCTTGACTGAGCAGGCATTGCAGGTGGAGGACATAGCGAACAGATCGTGGCGAAACAACGTGAGAATCCGCGGCCTGCCGGAGAGAGAGGGGGAGGGACCCCTGCAGGCAATGTTGCTCCAAGTATTTCAGCCATTGCTACCCGATATCCCGGACGATATGTGGCGCATAGAGAGGGCTCATAGAGCCCTACGGGCAAGGAGACCTGAGCCCAACTCCCCTAGAGATGTTATAATCAAATTCCTCCATTTCTCTACCAAGGGGGCCTTATTGAGGAGGAGCAGAGAGGGTCCCATTAGATATCAGAGATATCTGGCACCAAGCACGCTCCAGCGCAGCAGAGACTGGAAACCAATCACAGAGGCACTGCGCGAGGCAGGAATCCGCTACGCTTGGGGTTTCCCTTTTCGCCTGATGGCTTTCCACGGAGGCAGAGTCCACACACTACCAGCTGGAGGAGACCCACAGCGCTTTGTGAGGGAGCTGGGCCTGGAACCACTGAGGGGCTGGCCGGCTGGCCCCCCACAGTTGGAGGAGCTGACGCCCATACCATTGGAATGGCAGACGGCAGGAACCCGCTGAAGACAGCAACTGGTATTGTATAATAACCCGGGCTAACAGGGAGGCACTGCATGGTCTCCAAGGGAGGCACACCGGGACTATTTGGGTGGAGGGGAAAAGGGGCCTGCGGGAAGACTGGACATGAACAGGAGTGAGAGGCCACAAAGCAGGAAGGGACTGAAAAGATGAGGCTGGGAGGGGGCATGAAGGAGGGTGACCTTGCTGGCAGGAGTGGACGATGGCACCTGAGCTAGGGAGCGGTCACAAGTGGAGGTCTCACAAAAGACCAAAGGGACTATGGAAAGACGAAGAGGGACTCAGACTTTGCTCCGAGGGGGCCTTGCAACGTGCTCGAGACAGCAGAACTGGGGGAAAAGGCAACGTATTTGGGAGGGGGATTCAGGGACTGGGGTCTACACAACAATGTATCTGTCAAGGCAGGGTGGGAGAGACGGGGGTGATCAATAAGGACGGTATTAGGCACGCACACTACCTTACATACGGGGATAGGGGGGAAGGAGACGGTGAAATGATAGGATGATGCCGGTTATAAAGGTACAGATGGTGATTAAAGTAGTATCACTGAACGCACGGGGATTGAATGTCCCTCAAAAGCGGCGCATGCTCTACAGGGAACTGAAGCGGATGAGGGCGGACATTGCCTTTGTCCAGGAGACACACATGCCAAAACACGCACAGTTGAGACTAAGAGATCACATATACACGGGTTCATATGAGTCCCGAACGTACAGGAAACGAAACGGAGTGGCCATACTCATTAGAAAGAGCTGCCCCCTACAGATTAACTCAACTGAAATGGACTCTGACGGATGCTACATTATAGTAACGGGGACCCTTTATTCCCATGGCATTTATTTGATCAATGTTTTCGCCCCTAATCAACCTGATTCTGGGACACACTTCAAACTAAAATACGGACACTACCACACGGGATGATCATAGTTGGGGGGGATTTTAATGCAACACCGAGTCCTGCGATAGACAGAAGCTCCATTAGAGGAGTTCCTAAATCACAGGGCAGAGGGGGCCAGGATAAACTGTTACATAAATTTCTGAAAGACACAGGTCTGATAGACGCCTGGAGGGCGCAGCACCCAGGGGACGTAGAATTCACCTTTTACTCAGCCCCCCATGCAACATACTCCAGGATCGATCTGTTCCTGACTAATGCCACATGCTTCTCGAGAGTCACAGCCACATCGGTTGGGCCATTACGTGGTCGGACCACGCAGAGGTATCAATTACCCTGGGGAATTTATGCACGTCAGCCCCCTGGACATGGAAACTCAACACATCGTTGTTGAGAGATCCAGAACTGGTGGCACAAATACACAAAGAGATTGGGGAATACTTTGAGACCAATACCACCCCGGACATTCCAGTTAGCACTATATGGGCGGCGCATAAGGCCGTGATAAGGGGAACTCTAATTAAGTTGGCAACGAGGAAGAAAAAACAAAAAGCAGAAGCCCTCGAAACGCTACTAACGAAACTCAAGACCTTCGAGCATAAAACACCAAACGTGTCCCAACCAAGACACATTGAGACAGGTAGAGGAGGGGAGATGGGCCGTGCGACAATTACTTTTAGACAACACAGCGAGGACCTTGACCTGGTCTAAAAGGACCTTCTATGAGAAAGGAAATAAGATGGACACACTGCTAGCCAGGAACTTGAAACCCTGACAAAACCGCACACACATAACATCTATTAAACACAACGATGGGACGATAAAAACCTCGCCCCGAGACATAGCGACAGTCTTTACAGACTTTTACAAGACGTTATACGACCACTCCCCAGGGGACAGACAAGAGGGAACTAGGGGGGAGGTACGCATACGAAGGTTTCTGGCGGACATACAGCTACCCAAACTATCGCGGGAGGCCTCAGATGGCCTTGCAGCTGAAATAACGGAAGAAGAGATAGACAAGGCAATTTCGGGACTAAAAGGGAATAAAGCCCCTGGCCCTGATGGATTTGACGGGGCATATTACAAGACCTTCCGTGTAGCGCTTACCCCCCACCTACATAAACTATCCAACGATTTCCGCGAAACGGGAACGCCGACCCCCGATATGTCCTTGGCCACGATAGTCTTACTGCCCAAACCAGACAAAGACCCACTACTACCCGGCAGCTATAGACCCATCTCATTAATTAACCAGGACATGAAGATCCTGGCCAAAATCCAGGCGGATAGACTCACCCCCCTTTTAACATCTCTAATAGACGCTGATCAGGAAGGGTTTATACCGGGGAGACAATTATTTGAAAACACCCGCCGAAACATCACCCTTATATGGAAACAAGCAAACAATAACACACCGACACTAATAGTTTCTATTGATGCCGAAAAGGCTTTTGATAGAGTGAAATGGCCTTATCTGTTTTCTTTGCTGACACACTTGGGATTCCCAGACACGTACATTAGAGTAGTGAGAGCCATGTATAGCAACGTGAGAGCGCAGGTGCAGATCACTGGCGCACCCCCTTCGCCCTTTAGATTACATAACGGCACCAGACAGGGATGCCCCCTGTCCCCCTTGCTGTTTGTCATGGCTTTGGAGCCGCTGCTGCAAGCAACTAGGCAAGATTCCAATATTCAAGGGGTCAAAGTGGGAGGGAGGGAATTTGTCGCGGCAGCCTATGCTGACGACGTACTCCTGACAATGACAAACCCGGACGTTTCAATGGCTGCCTTAGGGGAGACGCTAAAGGAATACGGGGAGATCTCGGGATACAAGGCCAACATGGCAAAATCCAGCGCTCTTCCGGTAAGCATGTCCCAAACCGATATAGCGTTGCTACACAGCACATACAACCTTCACATAGAGAGGGACACTCTTAAGTACTTGGGGATACAAGTCACTGCCGAGCCTAGCGCCCTTTATGCCCGTAATAATATCCCCTTATGGAAAACCATAACTAAAGATTTAGAAAAATGGGCAGATAAGCCCATATCGTGGATAGGCCGGATCCACTCCATAAAAATGAACGTCCTCCCTCGGATACTATTCATGTTTCAGGCATTGCCCATACACTTATCCAAAGCCCAACTGGCACCAATCCAACAGATAATAGGCCAATTTATCTGGCAAAACAAAAGGCCACGGATATCGAGGCACGTACTGTACCGATCCAAACAGAGAGGGGGACTAGGCCTTCCGAACTAGTTCTTCTATTACCTGGCTGCCCAAATGACTCAAGTCGCATTATGGCATTCGCCACTAGACGACCAGAAATGGGTGGAAATCGGATCACTTATGCTAGGGTCAGACCTACCCCAATTTGCAATGTGGATCCCGAGGGAGGACAGGCTCTTGGGGTGCGCTGTGTGTCCTGCAGTTATGACCTCCCTCCGGCTCTGGGATAAATACGGGAAGAAATATGGACTGACATCCTCCCCGTCCCCCTTGATGCCCATTCTACGCAACATAGCATTCTACCCGGGTATAGAAGCATGAAACTTCCGAAACTTAGAGAGAGCAGGTCTTCAGAGGCTACACCACCTATATCAGGGTACTGATATTGTCACATTCAACGACCTTAAACAGGGTAGGCATCTTTCCGCTATCTACAGATCAGGGACTTCGCCGCCCAACCTCACATTAAGGACACAGCGAAACATCCCCTCACCTTTTTCAAGCGCATATGGACCTCAGAAAACATACCTAGAGGACTGATTTCAACGCTCTATACACACTTTTGTACAGAGACTGGGGAATGGGGGGGCCTGACCTACACCGCAAAATGGGAAAAGGATCTGGGAGAGGAGCTTGATGGAGTAGAATGGCAGGAGATATGGGAAGCGAACAATACCTCCTCGGTCTGTGTAACTCACCAGGAACAGGCCTTTAAGACAATGTTTCGCTGGTACACAACCCCAGTGACATTGTACAAAATGCACAAAACCACTACAGACTTATGTTGGAGGGGATGCGGAGCCAGGGGAACATACCTCCACATGTGGTGGGAATGCTCCCGTTTTGGGCAGCAGTACACAACCTGGTGCAACAGGTGTTCTCTAGGGCGCCCGTGTTGGAACCATGGGTTTATCTCCTAAACAGGTCGGTGGAGGCATGGACGCGAAGGGAACAGAAGCTGGTCCATAAGATTACGCTAGCCGCACGACAAGCAATAGCCTTTAAATGGTTACAGCAGGATCTACCACAAATAACGAGTGTGATAGGTAGGATAAAAGACATCCAGTTGATGGATGACCTTACGGCCAGGGTCAGGGGCACCACCAAGACCTTCCAAAGGGTATGGGAGCCATGGGTCGAATCCCCGTGGGGCAACTGAGGGGAGAGTAGGGCAGCCTTGGCAGAACAGACTGAGGTGGATGCGGCTGCCTGGGAGGGGGGCCCTGAGGGACACACAGGCGATTCCCACTCGGGGTTTGTGCTGCGCTCCCTGCACCCCCTTTTCTTCCCCCTCCCACCCCCCCGCTGCCCCTCGGCCTCCCGCTCTCGGGCCCTGGACCGCCTAAGGATACTTTTTTCTCTACTTTTCTTTCTTCTTCTCCACTCATTTAACCCTTTTCTATGGAGCACGTATAGGAGAGAGTGCCGATAAGCACGCAGCACCTACATTAGATCTAGGCAGGCCAGGGGAGTGCAGCGGGGTATGGTTGGATCAAGAAGTAGCGAGGTGCGACGGGCTAGGGATACAACAACCCGACAGATATGCACTAGGGGGCGTGACACCACACTACGAAAATACGCAACAGTGGCACACACAATAGAGTATGTAAGGAAATCGTGCTTCTGTAATGTAAAAATTTTTGACGGACGGTGAAATCTGGCCGCAGAGAACTTAACCGCATACACAAAGTCGCAGGGTTAGAATGGGCTTTTAATATAATGATGCATATGGGCTTCTGCGAAAGCCGAAATGTGAATCTTATGCCACTGTTCTTGTCATGCACAAATAAAGAATTTAAAAAAAGGGAGGAAAGTGTATTCACAGGAGTTGAATACAATCAAAATTTATTTCACAAACACCAGAGCCGTCCGACCGCCACTAAAACTAAACCCCAACTCCAAGTTACAGCTGTTGGGGGCAGTACTAGCATCAAAACACGGCAAAAAAACAAAAAATGGCTGCCGTGAACAGAAATGTACATCAACTTTACTACCAAATATTAAAACGGATAATAAAATTCTAAAAGGTTTAGAGATTTAAAAGATCCCACAGTTAAGAGTGTTACTTAACTGAGGGAGCAGCAAAGAAAGAGAAAGTAGATTATACATCATCGCCTATTATACTGGAGAGCAGAAGCTGATTGGCTGTTCCTGTCACTAGGATGATATACCTCTAATGCTATTTATTGTTATCATACCGTTTGAATGTTATGTTATATTATTTCTTTGCTGCTGAGGGAAATAAAGAAAGAGTGCAGCATAACAGGAGCCTCCATGTCGTAATAAAACTGCAATTTAAAAAGCCACAGGTGTGGAAAATGTACCTTTAATGTCTGTAACAAGGCAAAACATTCAAGGGTATTATTATTATTATTATTATTATTTTATTATTTATATAGCGCCAACAAATTCCGTAGCGCTGTACAATGGGTGGACTAACAGACACATAATTGAGATCAGACCACTGACGTACAGGAACAGAGGGGGTTGAGGGCCCTGCTCGATGAGCTTACATGCTAGAGAGAGTGGATATGTAAACGTTTGATCAGGACCATTTGGGTGATTTCTGTTAACAGTATGATTTTTAATAAAATCAAACTATGTGATAAAACATGGCTTCATATGATCACTATCCTTCAATAAGACATTTTTTTGCATGATCAGTCATAGTTTTAAAATCAAATTTCACAATTTCTGCCAGGGTATGCAAACGTTTGAGCACAACTGTATTTATCTTTAATTTGGCATGGTAGGAGTGGCTCTTTAGGATTGTACCCTCTTTAGAGTTTAGTTGTACAATCTTACCAATTTGTGTTTAATTATAGGGGAAAAACTGACTTCCATGGGGCAAGGATTGGACTGTCCTGTAGTTTCAGGGACATTTTCCCTATCAGCTGACAAATTGGCAGGTTTCAAAACTAAATGGCCTACTGTCTGTCTGGCTCTGTTTCCACTTCTCCTTTCTTCTGCTGCCTGCCACCTCCATTCCCGATTCCTCTCTTTCTTCCTTCCTTCCCTTTGTGGTTCTCTGTGTTCTCAGAGGTGGTGAGATGTAATCACTTCCTCCCAGCACAGTGGCTGCACAGGGGAACAGCTCATCTGGTTGCTAGGTATATGGGACATGCCCCTGGACCTGTTTCTGCTGGGGTCGGATCCCAAAACGTGGCTCATTTGACACTGTAGGGGCATGTCAGCATGGTGTCAAATGCAGTGTCAGTGTATGCTAGGTATGGTTTCATTATATACAGTGTCAGTGTATGCTAGGTATGGTTTTATTATATACAGTGTCAGTGTATGCTAGGTATGGTTTTATTATATGCAGTGTCAGTGTATGCTAGGTATGGTTTTATTATATACAGTGTCAGTGTATGCTAGGTATGGTTTTATTATATACAGTGTCAGTGTATGCTAGGTATGGTTTTATTATATACAGTGTCAGTGTATGCTAGGTATGGTTGTTTCATTATATGCAGTGTCAGTGTATGCTAGGTATGGTTGTTTCATTATATGCAGTGTCAGTGTACCCTAGGTATGGTTTTATTATATACAGTGTCAGTGAATGCTAGGTATGGTTTTATTATATACAGTGTCAGTGTATGCTAGGTATGGTTTCATTATATGCAGTGTCAGTGTATGCTAGGTATGGTTTTATTATATACAGTGTCAGTGTATGCTAGGTATGGTTTTATTATATACAGTGTCAGTGTATGCTAGGTATGGTTGTTTTATTATATACAGTGTCAGTGTATGCTAGGTATGGTTTCATTATATGCAGTGTCAGTGTATGCTAGGTATGGTTTCATTATATACAGCATGGGTCGTCAACCCGGTCCCTTCCGCCCACTTGTGGGCGTTTTAGGATTCCGGGTGGGCAGTAGAGATTTCGGCGGCTAAATCCTCTTTTTGAGAGGATATCTCCTTTTTAGAGTGGGCAGGCGAGAGCGGCTTGGGGTCGCAAGATTTCAGTGACCGGCAGGAGGGAAGCGCTCCATCCTGCCAGGCCACCTTCTGGACCCCCCGGCGTGGCAGAGTTCTAATCCAAGGCGGCGAGGGAGCTCTAACCTCTCTGCTCTGCTCCCTCACGCGATGTTTGCTGATGCCATGGGAGCTGGAATATGACTTCATATTCCAGCTCCTGGCATCAGTAGACAGCCCGCCATGGAGCAGGGCAGAGAGGTTAGAGCTCCTTCGCCGCCTCGGATTAGAACTCTGCCGCCCGCCGAAGTGAAGCCCCACTGGACCCAAGGGACAGATCCACACCAGCTCTCCAGGTAGGGAGGCTGGGTGGACATTTAATATTAATAATTTGTGTGTCTGTAAGTGTATGTGTGAGTGTGTATTTGTGTGTGTCTGTAAGTATATGTGTGAGTGTGTGTATGTTTGTGTGTATGTGTTTCTCTGTGAGTGTGTGTGTCTGTAAGTGTATGTGTGAGTCTTTATGTGTGTGTGACTGTAAATATGTGTGTGTGTGTGTGTGTGTGTGTGTGTATGTTTGTCTGTGTGTATGTGTTTCTCTGTAAGTATATGTGAGTGTGTTTGTCTGTGAGTGTGTGTGTCTGTAAGTGTATGTGTGAGTGTGTGTATGTATTTGTCTGTGAGCAGAGTACTTGTAGAATAGAAGAAAGAAGGAGCAGAGTATTTGTAGAATAGGAGAAAGAAAGAGCAGAGTACTTGTAGAATAGGAGAAAGAAGGAGCAGAGTACTTGTAAAAAGGAGAAAGAAGGAGCAGGGTACTTGTAGAATATGAGAAAGAAGGAGCAGAGTACTTGTAAAAAGGAGACAGAAGGAGTAGAGTACTTGTAAAAAAGGAGAAAGAAGGAAAAGGAGAGAATTGTTGTTGGCTAATAATAGTAAGTGGGCTACCTAGCTCAGCCTTCCTACTAGGCATTGCTATAAGGAAGGTTAAAAAATAGAAAAAAGGGGGAAAAAGGTGGGGAGGGGAATTGAGGAGGGAGAGGAGGGGAGAAATCATATTATGAGCAAACAGAGAAATTGTCTGAATATCACCGAAAAAGGAGACCTTTGTTTGATCCTTACGAAAATCGAACCAGATATCAAATATTTAGTCTCGCAGCATCAACCTCAAGGATCTCATTAATCACTAGTAAAGGTAATTTCAATTTACTTTGTTTTCTCATTAAAATTTATAAAGTTAAAAACATTATAAACATGCATGAAGTAGAAATAAAAAGATAAATGTACGTACATTTTTAAAAAAAAAATTTTTAAACACCCTCCTTTCTAAAAAACATTCTGCACTTGCGCGAAAACTGGTGGGCGGTAAGGAAATTTTTCCATCAAGAAAGATGCATTAGTGGGCGGTAGAAAGGAAAAGGTTGACTACCACTGATGTACAGTGTGAGTGTACAATAGGTATGGTTTCATTATATGCAGTGCCATTGTACAATAGGTATGGTTTCATTATATGCAGTGCCATTGTACAATAGGTATGGTTTCATTACATAAATAAAACACACTTCAGGATACACAAGACAAAGTATTAAGGATAGGGATATCAATCTGATGCTTTCCACAACATGGTAGTAATCAGGTGCCCCAACATAATAAAAAGGAAAAAAACAATAGTGTACTCTGCTTTAAGTATAAAATAAAATATTTGAAAACTTACTTACAATGTTTTGAGCAGACAAACTGTGCTGTGTATCAGGCGTAGGTGGTATAATCCCCACCCTGGATTCTTGTGGTTTTCTGCCGATGTCACCAGTAGATGTAGTATGCCAGGTAGAACCAAACTCATAGGGTTAAAAGTAGCCAAAAAAAGTATGTGACAGAAACTCTGTATTGAGATAGCCAAACAATACTTTATTAATAACAATAAATATAAGAACCATAACGCGTTTCACCCTTTAGGGCTTAATCAAGTGGTAGAAGTGGCTTTTTAAATTTGTGATACATACAGGGAGTGCAGAATTATTAGGCAAATTAGTATTTTGACCACATCATCCTCTTTATGCATGTTGTCTTACTCCAAGCTGTATAGGCTCGAAAGCCTACTACCAATTAAGCATATTAGGTGATGTGCATCTCTGTAATGAGAAGGGGTGTGGTCTAATGACATCAACACCCTATATCAGGTGTGCATAATTATTAGGCAACTTCCTTTCCTTTGGCAAAATGGGTCAAAAGAAGGACTTGACAGGCTCAGAAAAGTCAAAAATAGTGAGATATCTTGCAGAGGGATGCAGCACTCTTAAAATTGCAAAGCTTCTGAAGCGTGATCATCGAACAATCAAGCGTTTCATTCAAAATAGTCAACAGGGTCGCAAGAAGCGTGTGGAAAAACCAAGGCGCAAATAACTGCCCATGAACTGAGAAAAGTCAAGCGTGCAGCTGCCACGATGCCACTTGCCACCAGTTTGGCCATATTTCAGAGCTGCAACATCACTGGAGTGCCCAAAAGCACAAGGTGTGCAATACTCAGAGACATGGCCAAGGTAAGAAAGGCTGAAAGATGATCACCACTGAACAAGACACACAAGCTGAAACGTCAAGACTGGGCCAAGAAATATCTCAAGACTGATTTTTCTAAGGTTTTATGGACTGATGAAATGAGAGTGAGTCTTGATGGGCCAGATGGATGGGCCCGTGGCTGGATTGGTAAAGGGCAGAGAGCTCCAGTCCGACTCAGACGCCAGCAAGGTGGAGGTGGAGTACTGGTTTGGGCTGGTATCATCAAAGATGAGCTTGTGGGGCCTTTTCGGGTTGAGGATGGAGTCAAGCTCAACTCCCAGTCCTACTGCCAGTTCCTGGAAGACACCTTCTTCAAGTAGTGGTACAGGAAGAAGTCTGCATCCTTCAAGAAAAACATGATTTTCATGCAGGACAATGCTCCATCACACGCGTCCAAGTACTCCACAGCGTGGCTGGCAAGAAAGGGTATAAAAGAAGAAAATCTAATGACATGGCCTCCTTGTTCACCTGATCTGAACCCCATTGAGAACCTGTGGTCCATCATCAAATGTGAGATTTACAAGGAGGGAAAACAGTACACCTCTCTGAACAGTGTCTGGGAGGCTGTGGTTGCTGCTGCACGCAATGTTGATGGTGAACAGATCAAAACACTGACAGAATCCATGGATGGCAGGCTTTTGAGTGTCCTTGCAAAGAAAGGTGGCTATATTGGTCACTGATTTGTTTTTGTTTTGTTTTTGAATGTCAGAAATGTATATTTGTGAATGTTGAGATGTTATATTGGTTTCACTGGTAATAATAAATAATTGAAATGGGTATATATTTGTTTTTTGTTAAGTTGCCTAATAATTATGCACAGTAATAGTCACCTGCACACACAGATATCCCCCTAACATAGCTAAAACTAAAAACAAACTAAAAACTACTTCCAAAAATATTCAGCTTTGATATTAATGAGTTTTTTGGGTTCATTGAGAACATGGTTGTTGTTCAATAATAAAATTAATCCTCAAAAATACAACTTGCCTAATAATTCTGCACTCCCTGTATATTAGAGACAACATCATGGACTACAAATGCTAAGGCTACATCTACCAACTTTTTCAATCTGCTAAGAATTTTAAAAAAATGAAATGTCAATTTCAAATTTAAGATAAAAAAAAATCCAGACGGGGGGCTGGGAGGGTATAGCCTGACCGCCAAGAAGTCTAGACACGTGGCACATGAGATCCTGCAAGCTTGGTTAAAAGTAGAATATTTGTACTTGCATTACAACTGCCCCAACCCATTCTGTGCCCATCTCAGGTCAGGGAATCTCGGGTAAGTCTGATGACACCGCTCCCGAGGGTGTACACTGTCGGGAACCTGAGAAATCTAGCTGCAGCCTGGCGGGGATGCAAGTGGGGAGAGGCACCCGATCTCCTCGCTCTCCAGTTCGTGGCCCAGACCAACAGCACCCCAACCCCTCCCCCCGGACTGGTGGGGGATATCCCGGTCCACACGAGCAAGACCTAAGCTGTCAGTTTTGTGGAGGAACCTCTAATCACATACTCACCTTGTGTGAGATGACATCAGACAGATGCAATGGTGCCTGGGACACGAGGCCTGGCTCCGGGCCGTACAGCAGATTTGACTGACCCCTTCTTGCACATCTTATCTAAACCCAGTCACAGTCCAGGTAGGGGACAAAGGCAGATACCGCGGAGGGAGGCCTGAGGGACCCCTTGCACATCACGCTACCACATCGGCAGCAGTCTTTTCCATCTCCAATACTTCCACACTGCGACCCACCCGGCTACCCACAGCGGCAAACTGTAAGGACTCGACAACGCTGTTCACTCCAGTCACTGCGACTTGCATGCTCTCTCCCTGATGGGAAGACCAAGGCACCTGCAGCCCTACAATCGGACGACACCTCAAGACAGACTGCTCCACTGGTCCGGGACAGGGAGGAAGAGGTTCACCTACAGCACAGCAGTGCTACTCACTCAAGTGGTCTGCACAAACGTGTGAAATGTATACCCAGCTTGGGCATAGGATGAATGCTCTGAGTTCCTCCTCATGTGCTGCCCAGATTTGTGGACACTGTGCCCTCCCTATCTCTGGCACTGCAAAACCCCTCTAACAGATCTGAAATTAATTTCCCATAGTATGTATAACACTGCTCCTGCTTGCTCAAGATCTCCACACTCTGACACAACAGCTTACTCCATCTACTGCTAACACTTTTATTCTTAAACCTGTATTTTTTCTGGTCTAAAGTGCAAACCTATGCTTCAATTTGTTTCTTAAAACAACAAAAAAAAGTGTACTTTCTTCATTTGCCATGACACTGTACCTACCTGAAATTTGGCAATAGGCTTGTCAATGCTGTCGTGGCATCGCAAGTCTGTATGTTATCCCATGAACTATGAAAATAAAGTATTAAAAAATATATATATATCCAGACTTGAAAACAATCTCTAAAATTGAAATTCACTTTGATTTGACATAATCTATTCATTCTCTTATGCACTAAGGAACATTAAAACAGCAGAGCAGCCAATTGTCTAATTGTGGCCTCGATTTATTAAGCTTTCTGAATGAGTCAATACTGTTAAAACAATATTCGTAATGATTTATGTACAGAAGTCATCCCTGATTTATCTACAAAAATTCACATAGATTTTAAAACCTATGGCAATTTTATAACATGACAGGAGGCTTCGTATTTTGCTTGTCTTTCTTTACTTACGATTCACAGCAGCACTTTTTAACATAGTAACAGGATTATCAATCAGAAATAAAGGAACAGGGTATAAAACTCCCTCCCAGTGATGTCATTTCCTCTTTCTTTGCTGCTTCACATCAGTACAGGTCAGAGTGCCACTGTCTCCTACTCTCTGTGGGTTTCTGTGGTTTATTCATTTATTTCTTTTATCTGTTTCTCCCATACTTTTGATATTATTATTGTGGCATATGTCTGCTGGGATTTAACTATTTTAATTGAAAAATTTGTAAATTTCTCTTCAGCTTATTTTTCCTATATCTCCTGCTACTTAATGCCTTTTTCATATCGTTTTATTCTTTATTCTTTTATTTTCCATATTTCTATTCTTTCTCTGTTTTTTACTTTACTTTCTTTTGCCTCATTTAGCCCAGGTTGCAGTTGGCAATCTCTGCCCCATTTATCCCGGGCTTTCTGGGCCGTGGAGAACGCCTCCGACGACCCTTAGTGCGCACAGCGGCCACCTTGGATCTCGTGCACTGCCGCGAGATCCAACTGGTCATTTATTCTTCTCGTGCGCATGCGCGAGGTCACGGCAGCCGTTTTCTTGGAGCCGCGACCTGCGCTGATACTGGCCGTGCAGCGGCCATCTTGGTGTACTGCGCCTCGTCGAGACACCAATTATAAAATTATAGATACTACTTACTATTCCCCATTTGCATTTCGGACACTATTTATGCCGACCAGTGGATCCCACACTTCCTAAGTGGGTTCCACTCCTGCCTCACCTAAGGGGATATATACAGTACACCCCCTGGTGGTGATTCAAAGATACTACATAAAAAAAATTTATGCCATTGAATTCATTTAAAACTACTATCAAAACTGTCATTATTGGGGTGAGCCCCACACCCAATTCCTATCTATAATTGCATTGGTGTATTTCCCCCTCATCGCATATGATATTTATCAGCCTATTATATTAATCACATTCCACTGTGAATTTATAAAGGGTAAATCCCTAAGTATTATTTATGATTGCGGTTATGATATACAGCCCATGATTGGCCCGCTTTGTCTGTGCCACCATACCTCTTCATGGATATAAACATATATACACACACCCGGAGGTTATTTATGCTGGATGAACCCCCAGCTTACGCTTGCACCTTGGATTTAAAATATATTATTCTATATATAATACGGCCTTGATATACATGCTGTTACCGGCCTGTTCTGCCCCATAGGTGCCAATACTATTACTATGGAAGCCACATACCAGGATCAAAATCTGCAAGCTCTTATAAACGCGGCTGTCGCTGCTTCACTTGAAAAGGCCCTGGCTCGGGTGCTGCCCTTAGAGCCCAAGGAGCACAAAACCTCTGATCCCCCGCTTTCTGACGAAGAATCAGAGGATTCCGATTCCTCAAGACGGAATCTCTCCGAACCCCATGAACGTTATTGGAAAGGGGATGGGCCAGAACCACTCAAACGCAAAGGGTAAAGTACCAGCAAAATGCCCCAGACAGGCGGACACTAGAGAGAAACACTCTGTCCAGCCTACGCTGTCGGAAGAGGAGGAAGACACTTTTGCCCTACATCCCTTAGCCATTCTAGATGAATGGCAAGCCAACCACTCGTCGGATGACGTAAGGGACTGGCCTGAGGCATCCTTCAGGGGAGCACCTTTTCCTCAAGATGCTATTAGTGACCTCACACTGGAGGATTCGGTTCCTGGATCAATACCAGCAGGGAAGGCTGAATCCTTTCTGGATACACTTGGTCAACCACTATTTGACCCTCTGCATATCAGATACCCTCGATTATCAGAATGGTCTCTTCCAGACCATCTCTCCCAGTACATCCACTTCTGGATTAGGAGACCCCTGGATCGGGAGGTCCGCAAACGCCTAAGAGCAGAATGTCTAAGGCCTACCCTACCAGACAAGGTCGCTATGACCCCAGAATTGACACGCTGCTTTACACATACCTAGCCAGAACTGGCCGTGACCCTAAAGAGGGCATTGAATGCAGCTTACGCCTCTCAGGGCTTAGCTAAATGGGAGTATGGAACGCAGATATATGTGCTCACTCTTGCAAGTAAACACAGGCCAAGGTGGTCAGGTAAGAATTCATCTGGCCTGTGAGTCGGTGCATGGGGGCTGTGCAGGATGATGCTCCAAGTCGCAGTGCAGATACGGACATAAACAGGAGAATCGTCGTTGGTAAGCCAAAGGTCAGTGGGTGCCAGAAATCAGGATAAACCAGTAGAGAGCCGAGGTCAGAGGATGCCAGAAGTCAGGGTACACAAAATAACAAGCCAAGGTCAGGAATCAACAGGAGAACACAGGAACATGAAACAGCAATACTTGAACAAGAGTCAATGAACGGACACTGCCCTCAGGGAGAGGCAGTGTCTAATACCTGTCTAATCAGTGATCAGCCACAGGTGAACCATGAGTGACAGGAGCAGGCCTAGGACGGTTCAAATCCCGTATTGGGCACTTCTGGGGCGACCTCGTCTGGCAGTCTGCATGTCGTGGTGAGACACGTGGCAACGCCTCACCCATGACAAAATGCTGGTTATCCTGGGGCCCCCCTTGCAAAAATTATTTTACTGGCTGATGACGTCCTCTCTCTAGAGGGACCATTAGACCTATCTGTAATCAGACAATGGGCACTACGCACCATATGCCTGCTGGGCAATGCAAATACATCCCTCTGTACAGAGCGTAGGAAAGCAGTGCTGCTGTGCATGGACACCAAACTGTCCGACTTGGGAGCCAAAGAATTAGGCCCCAAAGCCAAGGGTCTGCTATTTAGAGAACCCTATATATTAAAGAATTACACAAACATGTAAATCTATACGCCACACTGAACAAGGCGCAGTCATCCATAAAAAGAATGTTTCATCAACAACCCTCTCAGGTTTTTGGCAGGGTTGGCCGTACAAGGGGTCGTACAGCCAGACGTTTCTGGGCCACAAGCCAATGCCAGTGACCCCACACATCACTATTCTTCCCGAACTATCAATCAAGAGGCTTCTACACCCAAAGGTCGGATAGGGGAAGAGGAAGCAGAGCTGTCACACTCACTTCAATTTGGAACTACGATCCCTACTCACAAAAGGAGCGATCCAACTCGCCAAAAACGATGAGGGCTTTCTCAGTTCTATCTTCCTGGTCCGGAAGAAGTCAGGGGAACTCCGCCTGGTCATCAACCTCCGCCAACTGAATACCTTCGTGGTGTACAGGCATTTCAAAATGAAAGGCATACATCTCCCCCGAGACATACGTCGGCCAGGCAATTGGTTCACCCGACTCGACCTCAAGGACACATACCTCTCTGTGTCAGTACACCCAGCCAGTCGATGCTTCCTTTGGAACCACCAGACCTTCCTGTTCACCAGCCTACCATTCGGCCTCAGTTCCGCACCGTGGTACGTCACCAAACTGCTCAAGCTGGTTACTGCACATCTTCGAGCCAGGGGCTTACGCTACCTAATCTACCTCGACGATCTCTTACTACTTTGCGAAGACACATCCAGACTGCGATTTCAGATTTGTTCAGGGTTCGTTATCAACCAGGAGAAGCCGTCACTTTCCCCATCCCAAATGGTCCAGTTCCTCGGCTTCGAGATAGACTCTTCAACCTGTGTTCTCCGCCTGTCTCAATACAAACTATCGTCGAACCGGAAAGAACTATGCAAGACTCTTCGACGGGTGGATATACCTCTCAGAGGTTTAGCTCGGATCGTGGTCCTCCTCTCCGCTCCAATCCAGGCAATCTACCTGGGACCCCTACACTATAGGGCCATGCAATGCCTGAACGCTCAATTTCTCCGAGTCCACTCGTCATACAACCAGAGGGTCCCGATTACCACCGAAGTAACTCCGTTGATGGCTCCTTCATATGTCTGCTTGGAATGGCAAACCAGTTTTCGATCCCACTTCATAGTAGAATCAGATGCGTGCCTTCGAGACTATGGTGCAACTTGTCATACGACCTCCACTGGGGGACCCTGGACAACGGCATAACACTCATTCCACATCAATTGTCTGGAATTATTTGCAGGCTCCTTCGTAATCCGCAGTCTGGCCAATCACCTCTCGGACTGCTGCATTCTCCTTCGGATGGACAATATCTCAGCCATCCAATACATCAATAGATTGGAGGGGGGGGCAGGTCTCACACACTTTCAGAAGTGACGAAAGACATCTACAATTTCTGTTTTCAATGCAACATCACGCTTCAAGCAGAATACCTTCTGGGAGAGATGAACATCACAGCGGATTGGTTCTCCCAACACTGGAGAGACGGCAGCGATTGGCACCTGCACAGTTCAGTTTTCCTTCGCATCTCAAAACACAGGGGCCAGTTTGTGCTTGACCTGTTCGCTTCCCAAACAAACTTTTAAATCCCACAGTTCTTCAGCTGGCTACCAGACCCAGAGTACTCGGCAGTGGATGCCTTCCTACAGAGATGGCCGATGACGGGGGCCTATGCCTTCCTACCGGTCCATCAACGTTGCCCGACCAGCCATCTCGGCAGCTCATGTTCCTCTCCACGGAGTTCCAGTTGGCCAGGACCCGCGGGTCTGTAGACTTTTACGGGGCTTTAAACTGACTCGCCCTTCAGCACCGCAGTACTCACACCTATGGGATGTTACCATCATGATCCGTTTCCTACAAGCTTGGCCGAGCAACGTAGACCTTTATCTCCGCCAACTCTCGGCAAAGTTCACCATTTTACTTTGCTTAGTGTCTTTCCGCTGAGTGTCTGATGTTCGGGCATTCGACCATGACGCCATCACATTTTCCCCAGAAGGTGTTACTTTTATCCTATCCAGATGGCCAAATTTAAACACCTCTACTGTATTTTATGCTTATTTCCCTAACCATCCAAAATTGTGTGTAGTCTCGGTTCTCTCTCTCTCTCTATCTATCGCTCACCTCCACTTTTCGTTCATCTTCCTCCAGTCAGCTATAACCATATAACCCAGTGTCAACCACGACTCTGGCCCGTTGGGTTAGATGGTTACTTTCTCTGGCAGGGATAGAAGCCTCCTTCGGAGCCCACTCCATCAGAGGTGCGGCGGCATCAGGAGCGTTCAACGCTGGAGCTTCTCTTCGGAACATTCTTCAATCATCAGACTGTTCCCGGGAAGAGAAGTTTCGCAATTTCTACTTTCGTCCAGCTGTGCACGCTTCCCTAACCCTACTTGGGGAGTGTTAAAACGGCAAAATACGAAGCCTCTTGTCATGTTATAAAATTGTAGATTCCGCTAGCTTTAGTGTACCTAGAATCTTAATTTTATTAATGACAGGAGGCAAGTATTTTCCCACCCTTTATTTTCTTCCCCCCCCCTTGTTTGTCGCCTCTTTAGGTAAGTTTATTGAAGAGAAGGGTAAGTACATTTTGACTTACTTGAGTGTATTAAAAGGGGTTGCACTCTACGGGTGGGAGGCTAGATATGATGTCCCATGTATACTTCAATATATGAATTAATACGAATTGATTGCATTGATTTTAGAAGTCCATTTCGTGGATTAATCCTCTGTTTCGACTCTGCTCTCTCGTTTCAGCGTAAAGCTACCTAAAAAGGACAAGCCTAGTTCCTGTCCCTCTCAAGCATGAACTCTCCTCGTCTGCATAAAGCTCCCTCAAGAGGACAAGCCTAGTTCCTGTCCCTCTCAAGCATGAACTCTCCTCGTCTGGTATGCTGAGATTCTCATGCGGTTCACCTACGGTTTCCATGTTCCTGTTCGTTTCGTAGCCAGAAAGAGGAAGTGACATCACTGGGAGGGAGTTTTATACCCTGTTGCTTTTTTCTGATTGGTTATCCTGTTACTATGTTTAAAAGTGCTTCTGTGATGCTTAAGTAAAGAAAGACTTAAGCAAAATACTCACCTCCTGTCATTAATAAAATTAAGATTATAGGTACACTAAAGCTAGCATAATCTACAATTTGTATAGATAAGTCATTTGGAAAATGTTTCTAACAGTTTTGAATCATTTTGGAAGCTTATTAAATCAGATAATTTCATCTCATTGAAGTGGTTTGGCTGCAGTGACCCCGTCCCCTTAACCCTACAATGTGAAACATAGCAGTTCCAGAAAAACTGTAATAATTAAATTGCATTAGGGCCACTGCCTAGATTTTAAGATTTACACTTTATACAATTAATATTTGAATCCAGCAATTCATACACTTAGTTTCTATTGAGGTTAAGGAAACATTTGATGGTGAAAAGTCAGTCAGCTAATATTCAGTTCAAACCTGCTGACATATTAAAACAGTTTTCTGTAAACCGGGTGTAGAGTAGTATTTAAGCAACGCTGCCTTCCAAGTACTACACAAATGTTCTGCACACACTGGGAGTTATTAGGAATAAACAACATCTGGCCTGGGATGGTTGAATAGTTCAGGGACTGAAAATGTGCACAGTGCTTTTGTATATAGCTATTAATTGCAATTTAAACCCTATTGACAGATAGATTTGTAGACAAACATTGTCAAGACTAATAGTGGCCCAACTCACAAACTAAGGTAAGGCAGAGAAGAGACTTAGGACAGAGCATATTACTGGTACTTAGAGATGATCAGGCTTAATTGGACACTGCAGACTCCTACAACACTTCAGCTTTCTGAAATGCTTTGTGTGAAATGTGTCTTTTTAAAAAGTACAGAGTTCATTAGAAATTAGGACTTTTATAAAGTAACCTTGTTACAACCATCTTTCTGTCAATTAGAAAACCGTTCCTGTTACTTCCTGGTGTCAAGGTGCCTGCCGAGTGTGCTCGATGAGTGCTACTCGTGCCACCCCATGCCTCTTTTCCACATGTCTATGGTCTCCTCTGGCATTCTGTGTAACACCGGTGTGATGGTAGTCACCATCACTGGGGATGGAAGATAGACAATATGTGTGGGTCTGTAGCGGAGAGCTGGTATTCCACAGGTTATCTCCACTCAAGATCCCAGTGAGGCTCAGGAACAAGTATTAAAAATCCATAAGGCAATAATTACAGCAGGCAAGACAATCCAATAATATACCAATATCAATCCCAATGACTGGACAATACACACAGCATCAGGAGCAGAAGTGAACTTTTAATCACTCAACCTTATTTTAAAGCTTTCTCCCATGCAAGGGAGGGATTTACAGTAATTATACAATACACCAATAATACATGAGGTGCCACCCACACATCCCCTCCCCTTAGTAAAACTCATAATCCCATTATGCAAGACACAGTTCCCCTGGTTTTCTGTATGTACCCCTACACATAGGGATACCCCTTTAAATATTACATCCCCTGGCAGCCCTGATCTGGGTGAGAAACAGATCGGACCAGGGGTTCGGGAAATTCCTGGAGGTAATAAAAAGACTGACCGCACTGGGGTTAACAGCCGAAATGGGTTCCACACATTTTGGCCCTGCAGTCGATAAAAGAAAAAGGGAACAAAATGCCCGAACGGCTTGGGTTATGGAGACTGGGGAGGATTCGGATAAACCCCCTTGTTCATGGGGTTCTTTCTACCGAACAGGGAGCAGTTCGGTAGTTTCTACATAAAGGGACGGCAGTGTGAAGATCTCGGCGGTGTTCGCCTAGCCGAGTGTCCGATTTGGGTTCCAGACACTCGACGGCAAAACACCGCTGTTAGGGAGTTTAAGTTTAAGATGGCCGCCGCCACTTGTTCGTCTACGGAATGGCGGTCACCCAGAGGACAAAGCACACACTGTACGGATTGCCAATTACCCGTTTGCAACATTACATCCAAATGTCAACACTACATAAAATCACATCACCATATTCAAAAACCACACTACAGAAAAATGCACGCCTGCATTCAAATGTCAATATGTGCAAACACACCTGTACATTCACTCACACATACTCCTTACAAAAACATGCTTACATGAAAACAGACAAACACTGCTCGGTGCTAAACACTTTAAAAAAATGTGCGGGTGTATTTTAAAATTTTAAGCTGGGGGGGGAGGCAAATATAGGATCCGCCCCGTGTGCCAAATGCTCCAGGTATGCACCGGATTCTACCTACTGTATTCCTCGATTTTTGGCTTGTCTTACCGTTTATTAACTCTCTGTCTCCCTGACCTTGGCCTGCCCTGTACTATTCTATTTATTATCGTTAAATCTGGACATTCTTAGGTCCTATAACATGTTAGTATTCTATATGGTTATATTTGATTTTGTTTACTTTAAGGAACACTATAGTGTCATGAATACAAACATGTAGTCCTGACACTCTAGATCTAAATTGAACATTTTGGTCACAGGCCCCCTCTAACCCTTGTTAAAAAGGTGGATCTCGGGGGCGTGGCTAGGCACGGAGAGAGATGGCCGCATGAGCTCTTAGCTCCGCACAACGAGCAAGGCAATAGATTTCTTAAGTGAGAATCCTGCGGGAGAACGACTCACAATCAGAAGATGTCGCAACCCAAAACCCGCCGGCACCAAGACAAACCCGACAAAATGAACTTTTTCGCTCAGAAAAAAGGTGCAGCCCTGGCGAAAGTAACAGACACAGCAGGCCATCAAGATGGCGCCGAGCACTCAGGGGGGAGCAGCCCGAGATCAGAGGCGGAATCGGCACATGACGGCGAACCGCTCACAGCTGCCTTCCTAAAGAGAGCCCTAGGCTGGTTGCTACTTGGCAATCCAGCGTGGCAGAACTCAAACGGGATCTCCAGGATGTTGGATCGCGCACAACGCACGTGGAGGCCAAGATGGAAGATTTAGTCGACGCGCACAACGCGTCTACAGAGCACTTAAAATCACTCACAGACCAGATCCAGAGATGTGAAGCAAAACTCATGGATTTGGAAGATCGCTCCAGAAGGAGCAATATCAGACTGAGAGGCATCCCAGAAACGATCCTCCCGGCGGACCTACCCAGTTATATACACAGCTTCTTCAAGCTTCTGACACCAGAAATACCCACAGACATGCTGCTGCTGGACCGCCTGCACAGGGTCCCTAAACCTCAACATATTGCCACGTCCTTACCCAGGGATGTGTTATTGAAAGCACACTACTTTCATGTTAAAGACCTCCTGATGAAGAGAAGTAGAACCGTGAAAGACCTACCGGCCGAATACACCAGTATTAAAATGTTTTCAGATCTTTCCGCAGCCACCCTGAAACAACGGAAAACCTTCCAACAGGTGACAGAAACTCTACGCGCCAATCGTATCCTGTACCGCTGGGGCTTCCCTGTCCGTCTGATCGTTTCGAGAAATGGAACCACCACCGCAGTACAAACGGCAGAAGAAGGCATACTCCTCCTGCGCCAATGGAACCTAACCGTCATAGGCGACACGCAGGCCCCGAAACCACCGAGACAAGTGGTCAAGGACTGGCACATCGCCGACTGAGGCCTTATCGCAAGTATACCCGCTTCGGCGGCCCACAAGTTCTTATTAGGCTCACAAATAACATTGACTCATAGCTACTAATATCCTACGGGCCAGCCCGCTAGAGCTTGAAAGTCGCTGATATGCTTAGATCCACTGCTATTTGCAGTACGCAAATAACTGTTAATTTTTCATATATCATTTTACACCTGTTCATAACGTTTGCAGAGTGTACTAGCAACATTGCAATGTATGTGACCTAACTGTTTACCTGTTACTGTTACATGCCACCTCCCTGAAACCTGTGTAATCCCCCTGGCCACTCTCTATTTGACGGTCGCAAAGACTGATAAGGTACCCCTTGAATGAGGGACACCAAATACAATATGGCGGACGACTCACTCATAGGTCTAATCTGCAGTCATACCCACGCAGTTGGGAGACCCCCAAGTACGAGGCCTCACCGCAGGCATACCCACTTGGGCAATCTACACGATCGTATTAGGCTTCCGGTTATCGTTGATCCTTAGCCAATACTACCCCAAGGGCCAGCCCGCCAAAACTTAAAAGACATATATATGCTTAGCTCCAGCGTAATTTGTAGTACGCAATCAACTGTAAATTTTTCTGTCATCTTATACTTGTTCATATTGTGTGCAAGTTGTACCATCAACATTGTAAGGTATATGACCTAAGTATTTACCTGTTTCTGTCACACACCACCTCCCTGGAGCACACGTAACCTCCTGGCCATACTCTATTTGACGGTCGCTAAAGACCGGTAATACACTCCTCAAGCCAGGGACATCAAACATAATATGGCAGACGGCGTGCCCAGGGGTCTAGTCGGCAGACACACTCACGCAGCTGGGAGTCCCCCAGATATAAAGCCTTAACGCGAGTAAAATCGCTTTGACAAACCATATGAGCTAACTATGCTCACAGTTACCGTTGACGCTTGGTCACCATTACCCTACAAATCAGCACGCTAGAGCTTGAAAGGCGTGGGCATACTTAGCCCCACTGTAACTAGCAGTACACAGCTAACTGTCAATTTTATGTTATTTTATATTTGTTCATACCGTCTGCAGGTTGTACAGCAATATTATAATGTATATGACCTAAGTGTTTATCTGTTACTGAAACTGTTACATGCCACCTCCCTGAAACAGAGGTAATCCCCCCCCAGCCACATCCCATTTGAAGGCCGCCAAGGCCTAACAACACGCCCCTACAGCCAGGGAAACTAAACGCAATATAGCGGACGGCTCACTCAGGGGTTTGGTCTGCAGACATGCTCACACAGAAGAGGGACCCCCCCTCCAGTATAGAACCCACCCAAGTTTTTGACCCCTACTTCCTTCTTAGACTGAAGACCCAGAAGGGCTTCTCACTATATTTACATAAGGTGCCTACCACTCAGCATATGGTCCACACCTAAGGAACACACAGGGCAACACCCGACCTAGTGACGCTCCTCAAAAGAGTACTTGGCACCACACGAAACCAGCCTGCTCAGGCCATCACCTGTCCACCATCTCCGATCCCACGCTCCCCACGGCGCTGAATAGCAGCGCCTTGCACCGAGATCGGGCCATTATGTATATACTTTGGTTAATTAGATTTATTTCTTTTCACCCCTGTTTCCCTTCCCAGTTGGGATACCGTTCCCCCTACCCTGCCCAAACACTCAGGCAAAACAGTGCCGTACAAACTGGAACCCTTCAGCCCTCGGTTAGCGAGCAACATTGCAAAGTATCCCTAACTATTCAAGACACTGAACTTACTGATAGCAACCTGCCTTACACCATACACTGATAGTCTATTCCCATAATGTCAGGGGGCTCAATATGCCACACAAACGGCATATGCTACTTCAAGAGGCCCGAAAATCAAAAGCAGACATCCTGTGTCTCCAAGAAACTCATTTTCCCAAAGCTAAAATTCCACAATTTGGTATAAAGCATTTCCCCCATCAGTTCCACGCCACGCACATATCCAAAACCAGAGGAGTCTCCATATATATATACATAATTCAGTAGCCTTTGAACTACTACACTCCATCTCAGACGACCAGGGCAGGTACCTGATTGTTGTCTGCCTGTTAAATGACGTGCAACATACGGTAGTAAATCTCTACGCACCTAACGAAAACCAAAAAAACTTTCTGACTAGTACACTCCTAAAAGTGGCAGCTGCACAGCGAGGCAACACTATCATATGCGGAGATATAAATCACGTCCTAGACCCAATCCTAGATACCTCTATGCCCTCCTCCACTAACCGACAGAAATCCCTTAAACCAACCTGCAAAGCTATAACACAGCTGTTAATGAAATTCAACCTATATGACTGCTGGAGGTTACTCCACCCCATGGACAGAGAGTACTCATATTACTCCAAACCTCACAAAACATACTCTAGGATAGATGTAATACTTATATCAGGATCATCTCTCAATCTACTCCAAACATGCTCTATAGGTGACATCATATGGTCAGACCATGCCCCAATACTCACTAAATTCAGGGATGACTTCACCTTTAGAGGTTGCAACCCATGGCGACTTAATAGCTCCATTTTACACGACGACAAATTCAGCTCCGAAATGGAAATGGAACTCAAACACTACTTTTCTGAAAACGAGACACTGGGGATGTCCCCAACAGTGATATGGAGAGCCCACAAGGCCGTAATGCGTGGGCTATTTATACGAAGGGCATCTTTCCTAAAACGATCCTCCCAAACTAAATATCTAAACCTACTAAGGAAATTGAGAGACGCTACAGCGTCCCACCTTCTCCACCCGAACCCAGAAGATGCTGCAACCATCGCCCAAACCCAATCAGACCTCAACGACATTAATATAGCGAACACAACCCGAACGCTTCAAAAACTGAAAACCAAAGAATATTGCTTAGGTAACAAAGCCAGCTCACTCCTGACCACCCGACTTAGAGACGTACACGCACAAACCAAAATAGCATACCTCACCTCCCAAGATGGACAGAAAATAATTAAACCACAACAAATCAGCGAACTTTTTGCTGATTTTTACAGCAAACTTTATAACCTAAAAGACGACACTACAGTACACCAACCCACGAAGGGAGAAATCTCTACTTTCCTAGACAAAATCCATCTACCCACACTCTCAGTGCCCCAACAGGAGCTCCTGACTGAACCCATCTCACAGACAGAGATACTTAAAGTCATACAGAATTTGCCGTTAAATAAAACCCCAGGCCCAGACGGGTTGCCGAACACATACTACAAGAGGTTCTCCTCCATACTCGCCCCCCGACTAACATCACTTTTCACCTTTACCACAACACAAGAGAACATACCATCAGACATGCTCACAGCCAACATAGCCACCCTACCCAAACCTGGCAAATCACCAACTCAATGCGCAAACTTCAGACCGATCTCCCTATTGAATTCGGACGTGAAGATCCTGGCCAAAGTTTACGCCAATAGAATGACATCCATATTGCCGACTATAGTTCACTCTGACCAAGTTGGATTTGTACGAAGCAGGCAGGGAGCTGACCGCACGCGGAAGGCACTCGCGTTGCTACACACAATGCACAGACGCTTCCCCAACAGCCTCCTTTTGTCCTTAGACGCCGAGAAGGCCTTTGACCGTCTGCACTGGTCGTTCCTGCAGGCGGTCTTGGTCAAATTTGGCTTCCCACCACATTTCATTTCCATGATCAAATCACTATACAGCAACCCTGAGGCCCGGGTCTTCACGTCCGGATTCCAATCACGGCCTTTTTCCATCACTAATGGCACCCGCCAAGGATGCCCTCTTTCACCTCTCTTATATATATTAGCTTTAGAACCACTAGCTGAATCCATACGCTCATCACCAGAGATAACGGGAATCAAACTAGGCGGGTCGGAATACAAATTAAACCTTTTCGCTGACGATATCCTTTTAACTCTAACAAACCCACACAAATCTCTACCAGCATTTCACGACTTATTGCAACAATATAGCCATTGCTCTTACTACAAGCTAAACCTATCTAAAACACAGGCCATGGGGATGGGTATGGAGGACGACTATCTGACAAACCTGAGGAGCCAGTTCTCCTACGATTGGAGGAGAGACCACCTTGTATATTTGGGCATTAAACTTCCGCATACCATATCCAACTTATACCACTTAAATTACGTTAAACTCAGTAAAGATATTACTAACACCCTCCTACAATGGCGGAATAAATTTATATTCTGGTAGGGTCGAATAGCAGCGGTAAAGATGGTAATATTACCCAAGTTGCAATATCTATTTCGAACACTCACACTGACAATACCGTCCACCTACTTTCTCACTCTTCAGAAACAAATTAACTTATTCATATGGCAGGGGAAACATCCGAGAGTGGCCTTATCCACATTGCATCGACCAATACAGATGGGTGGCATGAGCCTCCCCAACGTGAAACTCTACCATAAAGCTGCAGTATTGGCCAGCCTCCTCCCCATCCACCAAAACAAACCCCCTCCCCAGTGGGTTTCCATAGAACAACAATGGCTGCAATCACAGGATATACAAACAACATTATGGACACTACCCCATTTAAGGGCAAACATCACAAAGGCACTCCCCGCTACCTTGACGACGCTGAAAATCTGGGATGACACCCGCAAACTCCTGTGCAGCTGCCACCCAACCCCCCTATCAACCCCAATTAAAACCCTGATACACACAATACCCGATTTTAACTTCAGAATATGGAATAGATGTGGGGTGTTTTACATATACTCCCTATTAGAGAAAGGAGAATTAGCCTCATTCGACTATCTGAAAACCGCTTATACATTACCGAACACGGCATACTACTCTTACCTCCAGCTGAGATCCTGGTGGAAGACTCAGATTCCACACCCCATACCACAAATCACTACTATCTTAACCCACTTCGAAAAGAGTATTATAGCAGACACACCAGCGGTAAAACCCATTTCAACCATATATAAACTATTACTGCCCCAACAGGGAATAAAATCCCTCACATGTGTACGCTCCTGGGAAAAAGACCTAAACCAAACGCTACCAGAGCAGACCTGGCTGGCCGCAGCAAACGCAACCAGAGGCCTGACATTTTGTGCTTCACACTTAGAGACAACTCGTAAAAATTTTTATCGCTGGTACATGGTTCCAACGCGTCTAGCCACCATGGACCCACAGTTGTCCAGCACCTGCTGGCATTGCAAACAAGAAGCAGGCACTTTTTTACACATCTGGTGGAAATGTATCAAACTCCAGCCGTACTGGAAGGAGGTAATCTCACTTATACACCAACACACCTCAATCACGATACCAAACTCCCCAAAAGCCTTATTACTACTCATGTGGGATACAGAGTACCCAAAACCAATCAAATACCTGCTTCTACACATACTAGTAGCCGCCCAAAACCTTATCGCAAAAAACTGGCTGTCACCTACCAATGCAACAATGCGAGAATTAATCAGGCACCTATCCCAAATTGGGAAATTTGAATCTAACATATCCCGCATCCCACCTAATAAAAGCTGGAGACACGAAGTATGGGAAAACTGGGAACTGAAACACCCGACTTGAGGACAAGGTTCATATAGGGCAACCTAGCATTAGCGTGAACACACATAAACTACGAAACACGAGAGCCAAAGCAACACTAGATGGACGGAAATTCGTCACCATTAGAACCATGTAATGTTGTTTAGCATTATTATTCTTGTTGAAGGATGAAAGTTCCATTGCAAACCCCCCCCCTTCTTCCCTTCTGTACCCCCCTCTTTTTTCTTTTGTTTGTTTGTATATCTTAAGACAAAATAAAAATTGTCAAATTGAAAAAAAAAAAAAAAAAGGTGGATCTCCATGCAGGTTGCCCTGCCCCCACTCAAACTCCTTGGCTGAGATCATCAAATTTGATGATCTCAGCCAATGGAAAGTGTTGGAAGGCTATTGTGCATGCCGTCACTCAGCCACTACAGGGTTTACTAGACATTAATGTAACTACTGCCTTTCTCTGAAAAGACAGTGTTTACATTAAAACCCTTGCAGGGACAGGCTATAGACACCAAAACCACTATATTAAAGAAACACTACAGCGTCAGGAACACAAACATATATTCCTGACCCTATGGTGTTAAAACCACTATCTAGCCCCTCTGGACCCCATTGGCCCCCTAAATATAGCAAATTCTTACTTTTATTCAGGTCAGCTGCTGCTGGCTCTACCCCTGATCAGCCTGCTTGACTGACGTGGGGATTGAGCTAGGCCTGAGCTGCACACGTCAGTAGCTGTGCTCTCAGAAAAAGTGACTACCGCAGCTCTCAGGATCACCTTGTACCAAAGAGTTTTCCTGATCTGCGGTGATACACAGTATGAGAGCTGCAACTGCTGTTCCAATATCTAAAGAAAGTCTTTAGCTCAGTGGTTCCCAAACTTTTAAGGTTCAAGGTGCCCTTAATATTTCAATATTTTTTAAGGCACCCCAAGTTGAAATTTCTAGGTTGTATAGTTGTACAGCGCTGCGGCATTTAATGGCGCTATAGTGTAATGTACAGTATTGGTGTTTGAAGGGCTGCTTGTATATAGTTTGTGTTTTAAAACAGGGGTGTGTTTATATGTAATGTTTGAGTTTGATTGCAGGGGTGTGTATGAATGTAATTGTTCACTTTTTAATGTGGATGTACATTTGTGTGAAGTATTTGTGTTTGAATGAAGGGGTGTGTGTATATTTTTGGGGAGTTTGAATGCAGGGGTGTGTTTGTATTTTGTGCTGGTGTTTGACTGCTTGGATGTATGCACACACACTACCACATACATACTTACACAGATATACATGCACATTAACACACAGAAACATAGTGTGACGAGACCAATCTCGCCACTGTGCATTGGAGGAGCCTGGTTGCCCGCCTGCTGCCTTTAGACTATGTCCCCATGTTGAAACGCTTGATTTTCCCCTGCGCAGACACGAAAGCTGGGTCATTCGGTGCTGGCCCTGTTTGAGCGGTGATACCCCAGATAGCTATGCCATGAAGCCCATTCCTATAATGAAAGACTTTGGGAAACACTTTGGCTCCATGGCAATTGAACTGTATGTGTGTGCTCTGAGCGCCATTCAGTAATAATGTGCGCTCAGATCTGAGCTGTAACGGAACCGCTGGCACCCCGACCGGGTACCTTCCGCCGACGGATGCTCCTAGTGCTTTCCGAGGACTCCAAGCACTCTGCCTGACACCATAACCACTGCAGACCCCACGAACCGCCGCAGCTTGGTTGGGGTCTCGCCGTCTCCACCCACTCTGGACCCAGGACCAGGGTCCAGCTTCCAGCAGGTTGACATCTCTCCGAATTCCAGAGAGCAGGAACAGGAACAAGCTCTTAGCAGAGCTTAGTGATTATACCCTGGGGAGTATAGTGATTATAGCAATCCCCAGAGTGTAGTTTCTCCAATCCACCAAACATGAGCCGAAACTTCATGAAGTTACAAGATGATCTGCTTTTAATGACCACATACTGGCTTTTATGCAAGTCCCCATGCAAGGGGACATCCCACAGGGTGGGACACAGTACAACCAATCGCACAATGGTTACATCCCACACATCTCCTCCCCTTAGCCTGAGAGGTAACCCAATTATCTATACATTTTAAAACACACTTTTTACCCAACTTTCATAACTCTAAAACCATACATCCAATATTAATAAAAGTCACATATTATTAATCAGCACATCCCAAATACAAACATACCCAAAAATCATGCAAATCCTTCCATTAGTTCAAAAGTTAGTTAGAAGTCCTTTGTGACCCAAGGAAGCATGACTTTTCCTGCCCAAACCAGTTCCCACTGGTCTGGCAGTGTCCCTGGGACAACTCCCTGCTTGAGAACAATAGACAGGAAACGGGGGAGGGGAAGAAACACACCTTCCCATGGATTCCAATGGGAAGAAACTGTCTTTAGAAGCCAATAAGCCCCAAATAGTCTTTTTAAATGGCAATACACCCCAGGGCCATAGTCACGAGGAAGGAGGCTGGCAATCAGGTTCCTCCAAAAGACTGGGGCAAAGGGCAGCTTGTCACCTAACAATCCAGGGACAAAAGGCATTTCGTCACACATCTCCCCTTTGGGGGGGAGACTAACCAGGTACCTGACCTGTCGGTCAGTGCCTGAGTTAGTCGATAAACCCACCCACAGTGAACAAGTACATGAGTAGCCCACCCACAAATAACAAGTGGCAAAGTAGCCCCCCCACAATAAACAGTACTGGCCGGTAGGTTCCAGGTTGTAGGATAAAAATGCAGCATCCTCGGCCTTCCTGGTGCAGTTGGGAACATAGTCCGGCTCAGTAGCCAGGGGAACATGGGAGTCAGTGGGGGTTAACATCTCCTGGGGCCAAGTTAGGAGTTAGCTGGGGAGGGGAATTCGTACTTACCCCCTCCTCCTGTTGTCCCTGTGAGGGTAGTTGGGGATCTGGACAGGCTGTCCAGCATCCCTGTAGGTCGGGCACAGAGACCACGGTCCCCTCTGCGCCATCTGGGAGATTGGTGTCTCCCCTTGGTAGGGTAAGCTGCCACTGGGGAGATAGGGTGCTGTGCTCCTCTCCCTGAAACACAGTCTGCCGCTGGAGAGGGAGACCGCCTGTCTCCACTCCCATAACCTTGTCCTGCTGCTGGAGAGAGAGACCAACTGTCTCTGCTCCCGGTAGGACACACTGCTGCTGGGGGGGAAGGACGACACCTTCGGCCCCCTGGAATTCACACTGCCGCTGGGGAGGAAGGGCGACACCTTCGGCTCCCTGTAATTCACACTGCTGCTGGGGAGGAAGGACGACACCTTCGGCTCCCTGTAATTCACACTGCCGCTGGGGAGGAAGGACGACACCTTCGGCTCCCTGTAACTTGCACTGCCGCTGGGGAGAGAGACCAGTTGTCTCTTCTCCCTTGTCAACACACTGCCGCTGGGGAGTCAGACCGACTGTCTCAACTCCCAGTGATGATGGTTGTTGCAGGGACGAGGGACCGACAATCTCCTCTCCCTGGGATGCTGTCTGCCGCTGGGGAGAGAGATCAATTGGCCACAGCCCCAATCTCCGCAATCGGAGCTCAAATTCCCATGCCGCTCGATTCTCCTCATCCAACTTGCGCATGGTTGCCAGGATCGTCTCTAACGAGGGATCCGGGCCATACCTGGTTAACCGCCTCTTTGCCTCCTCCCTGTAAGTGGCACCCTCAAAGCGATAGGTCATGTTTGCTGTGACCAGGGGCGCTGTACGAATACTAGCGTTGCCCTCAAATTGTTATTCCAAATGTTACCAGTGCCTCTGCGCTGCATCTCCTCGCACTAGGACGCCATCCCACCGCTGCCACCACTGTAACGGAACTGCTGGCACCCCGACCGGGTTCCTTCCGCCGACGGATGCTCCTAGTGCTTTCCGAGGACTCCAAGCACTCTGCCTGACACCATAACCACTGCAGACCCCACAAACCGCCGCAGCTTGGTTGGGGTCTCGCCGTCTCCACCCACTCTGGACCCAGGACCAGGGTCCAGCTTCCAGCAGGTCGACCTCTTTCCGAATTCCAGAGAGCAGGAACAGGAACAAGCTCTTAGCAGAGCTTAGTGATTATACCCTGGGGAGTATAGTGATTATAGCAATCCCCAGAGTCTAGTTTCTCCAATCCCCCAAACATGAGCCGAAACTTCATGAAGTTACAAGATGATCTGCTTTTAATGACCACATACTGGCTTTTATGCAAGTCCCCATGCAAGGGGACATCCCACAGGGTGGGACACAGTACAACCAATCGCACAATGGTTACATCCCACACATCTCCTCCCCCTAGCCTGAGAGGTAACCCAATTATCCATACATTTTAAAACACACTTTTTACCCAACTTTCATAACTCTAAAACCATGCATCCAATATTAATAAACATCCAAAAATAAATACACCCCAGGGCCAGTGTCACGAGGAAGGAGGCTGGCAATAAGGCTCCTCCAAAAGCCGGGGGCAAAGGGCAGCTTGTCACCTAACAATCCAGGGACAAAAGGCATTTCGTCACATGAGCGATCTGGGGATATGTTGAATGTACCTGTTTTGTGCAATGGCTGCACAGTTATATGTTTTTATGTGTTTTATTGTCTTTTGCTGCCATGTGTTCAATGGAGTTTTGCCTCTGTCCTTGGAGATAATTGGATTACTACCCAATTATCTCCAGGATAGAAGACTCTGTGGAACTGGTTTGGGGCAGAAAAGCCATGCTTCCTTTGGTCACAAAGGACTACGATCTATCTTTTGAACCACTGGACCAATTTGGATGATTTTGACATATGTTTGTATTTGGAGTATGCGGATTCTGAAAATGTTTTATGTGAATGTGATGCATACTTTTCAAGTTATGAATAATGTGGAAAAAGTTTATTTCTCTGCTTGTGATAATTACATTACCCATTGTGTAAGGTAATTGTATTACAGGCAGAGGGGAGGATTTTGTGTGGGAGTGTCTGAGTGTATTGTATGTGTTTATTGGTTGGTTTCCAAAACCCTGTGGGTGGTTCTAATGTGTATATAAGAACAATAAACCCACAGCTCTGTCTGTTCCTGCTTGACCTTCAAAACAGAGCCTTGTCTCGTTCTTGGGGGGATTTATTGTATGCTGTTCCAGTTTGACTGCTAGGAGTGTAAACCTATTCATATGGTTTTTCCTATTCGGCTGTTTTCAGCATTCATATGGTTCCGGTTCAGCTGTTTATGGCATTCATATGCTTCTCCGGTTCGGTGGATTGGTGTCTACAGTAGCTGCCTGTATAGCTGGAAGGGAATAGCTCCTAAACGGCTTTTAACCCCTTTTATGCCTGGGGGTGCCATTACACATAGCTACACATATACACACACTCGCTTTTACACATGCATACACCGACATATACACACACACACAGGGGTGGACTGACAGCCTTCTGTGCCCCCGGAAAAAATTAGATCCAGGGGGGTGTGGCCGACTACGGAGCTGAACAGTTGCATATCTGTGGAGCACTTCTTCGGCCCCACAGATTAAGAGTCCTAACGCAGAGAAATCCGCTCCAATACCACACAGCTTACCTGCCACCCGACAGCCGACAACATGGGACGCAAACATAAAAAGCAAATCCACATGGAGCGACCCGCAGCACCCGATATTAGGCTTGCATTCCAGAGGCCTACACAGGCGCGGCCCACCAAGATGGCGCCGGAACCGCAGAGTGAGTTAGAGACCTCTGAAGACTCCTAGGAAGAGAGGGACTCCCAAGCCTCACTCCCAGGCCCCACTCACAGGTCTGATTCGGAGGAGGATGACTCCCCATCCACAAAAGGGGACATCAGAAAGACAAAGACAGGTCTGGAAGGCCGATTTAAAGGAGACCCAAGCTGAAATAGGGGTCTTACAGCAGAGAGTCCAGGAGGTGGAGACCAGAGAAAAATCCAGAGATAACCAACTCCAAGACAGCAAGCAGCAACTGGACTCAGACACCCCACTGATACTATCCACCTTCCGGGTGCGCAAATCGCCAGCAGCACCCGCTAGTGCCCCCAGAGACACAATAGCTACCACCAGAGACATAGCTGCGAGAGCTGCCATCAGCTCCAGACCATTGGGGTCGGTGAAATTTGAGGGATGCGAGGTGACCATGTACAGTGACCTCCCTTTTGCAGTGCTTGCCGCAAGGAGACAACTGGCATCGGTCACTAAGAGACTGAGAGAACAATCGGTCCGTTACCAATGGGGCACAGATGGTTCACTGATGGTGCAAAAGGGCACTGACGTATTCACTTTGACCTCAGGGGAAGACCCAGAGATGTTCCTAAAAAAGCTAGGCATGTTAGCCAATGGACACAGCAAGCAGACTGAGAAACGCAATACTTAGGTATTATAATAATGTATTATAATAATGTTTTTCATGTGTATATATGTTTATATGGTCCGTGGGAGTTTCTTCTTACTCCTAACCCACTACTCCATGCTTATGCCCTAATTACCTGACTTCACATATATAGAATAAGTCAGCAAAGAATGCTTAAATCACGCAACCTCATTAAGCAGGGGTCTCCGTATAAAAGGTAGAAATGTGCAATTTGGTTCCTCATTCCTCACCATGCTACCGTACATATTTCACTGACACCGTGATTAGTGCCATGTTTGTAGCCCAACGAAATGCTACTTGATCCTGTTATAACATATACAATAACCCATATAATGGAAAAATGTATACTGTGTGTACAAAACCCAATAAAATACAAATTAAAAAAAAAAAAAAAAAAAAAAGAGTAGATCCAGGGCCTTGAAGAGTACAGAAAAGCGCCTCTAGCGGCTGTCAGTGAGACAGCCACTAGAAGCTGGATTAACCCTTAGTGAAACATAGCAGTTTCTCTGAAACTGCTATGTTTTCAGCTGCAGTGTTAAAACTAGAGGGACCTGGTACCCAGACCACTTCATTGAGCTGAAGTGGTCTGGGTGCCTATAGTGGTCCTTTAAGGACTAAGTAAATGTTAATCATTTTAAAGTAAGTAGTAAAACCGTTTGAGAACAGTTTGGCAACTTACCTGGGGTCTGCTGTGATATGAGGCTGTAGTAGGGCATAGGAGCAGTGGTGTGTGCGAGTGATGCAGTGTGTGTGAAAGGTTCAGTGTGTGTGTGTGTGGGGGGTGTACTGAGTGAATGTGTAGGGTGTGTGGGGCAATGTGTGTGTATGTGGGGCTGTATATGTGTGTGTGTTGGCATTGTGTGTGTGTGTGGGGCAATGTGGGAATGTGTATGGTGTGGGGGAAGTGTATGTGTGTGTGTGTGGGGCAAAGTGTGTATGAGGAGGGCAGTGTGGGGGGGCAATGTATGTATGTGCATGGTGTGTGGGGACAGTGTATGTGTATGTGTATGGTGTGTTGGGGCAGTGTATGTATGTGTGGGCAATGTGTGTGTGTGTAGGGTGGGCAGTGTATGCAGTGTGTGTATATTTGGGTGGGCAGTGTGTGAATATATGGGTGTGTGTTTGTGTGTGTATATGGGTGGGCAGTGTGTGTATATATATATATATATATATATGGGTGGGCAGTGTATGCAGTGTGTGTGTGTGTATATATATATATATATATATATATATATATAGATAGATATA